>VWZZ01000944.1:70733-136114 GCA_013399095.1 Psophia crepitans | reverse complement strand
TATGACTGTATTGCTCAGTATATGAGGCGGGGGGGCTGGGTGGGGAGAAGGGGAATTGCTGCTTGGGGATGGGCTGGGCATTAGGTTATGGGCAGTGAGCAAATTGCCTTGTGTATCACTTGCTTTGTATATTCTTTTAGTAGTGGTGATGGTGTTATTTTCCTTTTCCTTTGCTGTCCCAGTAAACTGTCCTCCCAGCTCACAAGTTGTACCTTTTTTTTCTTCCAATTCTNTGTTCCTTTTTTTTCTTCCAATCCCCCCCCCCCTCCTGTGGAGGGGGAAGGGGTGAGCGAGCAGCTGCATGGTGCTCAGCTGCTGGCTGGAGCTAAACCACAACAGCCCATTTTTGGTGCCTAGTGTAGGGCCGGAAGGGTTGAGACAACGACAGATGTGACCAGAGCATGTTAAAACAAAGTTGTTATACACGTTTGTTATATTAAACAGTCTCTGGTCACAGTGGTGTTTTGTTTGTTCACAGGGCTGCGGTGTGTAAACCCTCACCTGCTGTATGTGTTCCCTGCAGCACTGTTTGTCACCTCTGGGAGAGGGGTCAGGATTCTCACTTTGCTGTACTGTATAACACTGACTTAGGATGTGATAACATCACTGGTCAGAAGGTTAAGCTGGTATTTGCATGTGGCCTTGCTGTCATGCCCGTACCTTGGATGACATCTTTCAGAATTGATTAATGACCGCACCCAAGCTATGGGGAAGGCGGGGGATACTTTTTTCCACTCTTTCACCTCCCCATTTTCCTTCAGGCTGGTTACAGCAGCGTTTGAGAATTTTTAATACCTTTGGGATGTTCAAGCCAGCATGCTCTTACTGCTATGTTTCCTCAATGTATTTCAGGTCTTGTTTAGGGTTACAAAAAATTGTTTTAAGAATACCACCCAGAGATCTGCCCCGAGACTGGATAGTCATGGGTGGCATGGGACATGTGAGAATATGGACAGGTATCTTGAGAACGTCTCACCTCCAATGGTTTGGAACTTCACTCTTGAACAACTGCGTGACCCTGATAAAGTGACAGAATATTTGAAAGGAAAATGCTGTGGCTGTTCCAAAGAGGCACAACTGCTTACTGCACTGTGCTGGGCCACGGCCAGTATCTACCAAAGACTGCTCGCTATCAGGCTGGGGGAAGAGAAAACAGACCAACAGGCACTGTGGCTATTCCAGCCCTGGTGACAGGCACCACAGCTGAACCAAAAAAACAACCCATGCTGGTATCGGTTGCCCATACACACAAAGAATCAGTTTGCTTAGTAAGAGATGATGAACCAAGACCATCACGAGAACAGGAGGAAGAGGCAAAACCAGAGGTATCACCCAATCCCTGTCCCTGAGTGAGCTGTGAGATAGGAAAAATATTTCAGCCACTGTCCAGGCGAGCACATTGTTACCTGGCGGTTCTGATGCTGGGATAAGGGGGCCATTAGCCTGGAACTGGAGGGTAGGGAAGCCAAGCAGCTGAGATCCCTGACCAGGGAAAGGGGCATGGACAAGGCCTGAGGGAAAGGTATCCCTTCAGTGAAGATAATGCATGTCTCCCAGGCAAGTGAACCACCATGGAGAGAGGAATCCTATCCCTGAGGGAATTAGCTGTGCAGGAGGTGGTTTATTATGACGCCGACAACACACAGCTATCCACAAGTCCAGATGAAATCCAATGCATCCAACCCCTGTGGTGGAAACTTGTACGGAACACACCATCACTGTATGCCAGCTCACTGGCAGCAGTGAACTGGAAAGGTGAAGAGGCACCAACACCAGCTCTGGCAATACAAAGAAAGTCTTTCTTCTCCCCTCATCTTGGCTGTGGAGAAACTGTTCTGGAAGGTTCAGCAACTCGAAGAGAATATGTTCTATTCCCCACCTGTATGGACCAGTATCTCAGCTATTAGGAGTAAGCATTCCTCTGCTCTAGAAAGAGGATATAGAGGGTACACATGATGGTTTTGCCTGCACGACCACAGAGATACCATGAGGAAGTGAGATAGAAAACCTACCTCAACCCTAGAGGCATATGTATGTGAGTTGCCAGGAAAAACAATCACAAAAAGGTGTTCTTCCAGGAAAACTGTCACTCCAGTTTCAAGTAGGTGGTTTCCCAGAGCGAGTGGAAGGCTTGATCGTACTTCTGATCCTCTTGAAGGGACTTCTAAGTCATTTTTACAAGAAGTGAGTAATTAATATGATGAGCAGGATTAGAAGGGCCCTGCCTCCAGCCAGGTGGAAGAGAGAGACAACAGGGTTTATTGGATCTGACGGCCTGGCACGTCAGATCCAGGAGAGGATAAGGCCCTAGTGGACACTGGTGCACAGTGTACCCTAATGCCATGAAGCTGTGAAGGGGCAGAACCCGTCTGTATTTCTGGAGTGGCAGGGGGATCCCAACAGCAACCGTACTGGAGGCTGAAGTGAGTCTAACTGGGAATGAGTGGCAAAAGCACCCCATTGTGACTGGCCCAGAGGCTGCATGCGTCCTGGGCATAGACCAATACCCTCTGGAGAGGGTATTTCAAGGACTCGAAAGGATACCAGTGGGATTTTGACATAGCTTCCTTGGAGATGGAGGAAATGGAACAGTTGTCTACTTTGCCCAGGCTTTTGGAGGATCCTTCTGTTTTGGGGTTGCTCAGAGTTGAAGAACAATAGATGCCGATTGCTACCACAGCAGTGCACTGGCAGCGACATTGCACCAGCCAAGACTCCCTGATTCCCATCCATAAGCTGATTTGTCAACTGGGGAGTCAGGGAATGATCAGCAGAACCTGCTCACCCCTTAACAGTCCCATGTGGCCAGTGTGAAAGTCCAATGGAGAGTGGAGACTGACACTAGACTGTCATGACCTGAATAAAGTCATGCTGCCGATGAGTGCTGCCATGCCAGATGTGCTGGAACTTCAATATGAACTGGAGTCAAAGGCAGCCAAGTGGTACGCCACAACTGATATTGCAAATGTGTTTTTCTCAGTCCCTTTGGTGGCAGAGTGCAGGCCACAGCTTGCTTTCACGTGGAGGGGCGTCCAGTACATCTAGAATCAACTGCCCCAGGGACGGGAGGAGCCCCACCATGTGCTATGGACTGATCCACACTGCACTGGAAAAAGAGTGAAGCCCCGGAGCTTACACTGGCAATACATTGCCCCGTACGATGATGTCGTCAACACAGCAGAAGTGGTTTCTGAGAAAGGAAAGTAGTCCAAATCCATCTGAAAGACAATTTTGCTGTAAAATGAAGTAATGTCAAGGGACCTGCACAGGAGATCTATTTTTTTAGGAATAAAATGGCAAGATGAGCATCACCAGGTGCCAATAAATGTGATCAACAAAGTAAGAGCTATATCTCCACCAACTAGCAAAAAGGAACCACAAACTTTCTTAGGCGTTGTGAGTTTTTGGAGGATGCATATTCCAGATTACAATCTGATTGTAAGCACTCTGTCAGGTGGCCTGGTAGAAGAACAGTTTCAAATGGTGCCCTGTGCAACAGCAAGCCTTTGAATAAATGAAACAGGAAACTGTCCATGCAGTAGCCCTTGGGCCAGTCCGGGCAGGGCCAGATGTAAAGAATATGCTCTACACCACAGCTGGGGAGAATGGCCCTACCTGGAGTCTCGGACAGAATGCACCAGGAGAGACTTGAGGCTGACCCCTGGGGTTTTGGAGTCAGGGGTGCAGAGGGTCTAAGGCCCACTACACTCCAACTGAAAAAGAGATACTAGCAGCATGTGAAGGGGTTCGAGCTGCTTTGGAAGTGATTGGTACCGAAGCACAGCTCCTCCTGGCACCCTGGCTGCCGGTGCTGGGCTGGATGTTCAGAAAGAGGGCCCCCTCTACACACCATGCAACTGATGCTATGTGGAGTAAGTGGGTCACACTGATCACATAGTGGGCTTGAATAGGAAACCCCAGTTGCCCAGGAATTCTGGAAGTGATCACAGACTGGCCAGAAAGCAAGGATTTTTTTAGTATCACCAGAGGAGGAGGTGACAGGTGCTGAAGAGGTCCCACTGTATGATAAACTGCAAGAAAATGGGAAGCAATGTGCCCTGTTCACTGATGGGTCTTGTCACATTGTGGGAAAGCATCGGAAGTGGAGGGCCGCTGTATGGAGTTGCACAACAAGTCACAAAGATGCTGAAGAAGGTGAATTGAGCTGATTTGCAGAGGTGAAAGCCATCCAGCTGGCTTTAGACGTTGCTGAATGAGAAAAGTGGCTGGTGCTCTACCTCTACTGACTCATGGATGGTGGCCAATGCCCTGTGGGGGTGGTTGCAGCATTGGAACCAGAGCAACTGGTAGCGCAGAGGCAAACCCATCTGGGCTGCCCCATTGTGGCAAGATATTGCTGCCCATCTAGAGAAGCTAGTTGCAAGAGTACATCACATAGATTTCCACATACATAAGAGTTGGCCACTGAGGAACATCAAAACAACCAGCAGTGGATCAGGCTGCAAAGATTGAAGTGGCTCAGATGGATCTGGACTGCCAACATAAGAGTGAATTATTTGTAGTTCAGTGGGCCCATGACACCTCAGGCCATCAAGGAAGAGATGCAACATAAAGATGGGCTTGTGATCAAGTGGTGGACTTGACCATGGACGCTGTCTCACAGGTTATCCATGAATGTGAAACATGCACTGCAATTAAGTAAGCCAAGTGGGTAAAGTTTCTCTGGTATGGAGGATGATGGCTGAAATATAAATACAGGGAGGCCTGGCAGATTGGTTACATCACGCTGCCACAAACCTGCCAAGGCAAGCACTGTGTGCATACAAGGGTGGAAGCAACCACCGTATGGCTCGAAGCATATCCTCTGTCCCATGCCACTGCCCAGAACACTATCCTGGGTTGTGAAAAGCAAGCCCTGTGCCAACATGGCACCCCAGAAAATTGAGTCAGACAACGGGACCCATTTCTGAAACAAGCTCATAGATACCTGGGCCAAAGAGCGTGGTCTTGGGTGGGTGTATCACATCCCCTACCATGCACCAGCCTCTGGGAAAAATGAACACTGCAATGGACTGTTAAAGACTACACTGAGAGCAATGGGTGGTGGGACCCTCAAACATTGGGACACACATTTAGCAAAGGCCACCTGATTAGTTAACTCTAGAGGGTCCACCAATGGAGCTGGCCCTGCCCAATTAAAACTTCCATGTGCTGTAGAAGGGAATTAAGTCCCCATAGTGCGCATGAAGAATATGTTGGGGAAGACAGTCTGGGTTACCCCTGCTTCAGGCAAAGGCAAATCCGTCCGTGGCATTGCTTTTGCTCAGGGTCCTGGGTGCACATGGTGGGTGATGTGGGAGGATGGGGAAGTCCGATGTGTACCTTAAGGGGATTTGATTTGGGGCGAGGATAGCCAGTAAATGAAATTGTATGATGTTAATTGCTAAATAACTGTGCCACTGTATGTCATCACTACTACAATTGCTGTATGCCATAACAATGGTATTACGGTAAGAATCATGCAGACTAATGAAGAATGAACTTTGATGAAACCAAGCAAGATGCAGAAGTGGTGAAACCAGAACTGACTTCAGCAACTGTCGCCCAGCAAATTCCTCAAATTTGACATCTTCAGCCTGCAGACTGTGGGCATGGGCTGTGCCAGATACACCAGCCGTGAGCTCCAGATTTAGCATCCACCAATCACTCCTGCCCTGAAAGACTGTTATGATAGATGTAGCCCAAAGTCATGGGTTAAATTAACGGACATTTTGGAGGGATGGCCTGTAGACTAAAGAAATGATATCTCTCTCTCTGTGTGTGTATATATATATATATATCAATCAATAATAGGAAAAATGGTGGTGATTAATTGGGAAGTATAGGATCTGGGCATGATGTAATGGTACAGAATGAATGGTGGATAATGTCCTGGTGTTTGGCTGGGGTAGAGTTAATAGTCATGAGAAGCTGGGAGGTGACACAGCCAGGACAGCTGACCCAAACTAGCCAAGGGGATATTCCATACCATATGACTGTATTGCTCAGTATATAATGGGGGGGGGAGCTGGGTGGGGAGAAGCGGGGAGATTGCTGCTTGGGGACAGGCTGGGCATTAGGTTATGGGCAGTGAGCAAATTGCATTGTTTATCACCTGCTTTGTATATTCTTTTATTGGTGGTGGTATTTTCCCCTCCCTTTGCTGTCCTGTTGAACTTTGTCCAAACCCATGAGACGTACCTTTTTTTCTTCCAATTCTCCTCCCCGTTCCACTGGGGGGAAAGGGGAGTGCGTGGCTGCATGGTGCTCAGCTGCTGGCTGGGGCTAAATCACTACAGTAGTAAAACAGATTATAGACTTCATACTCAAAACCACAGTGATCTTCTGAATCTAGTACATTCTAAGAGTTTCTGCACTCACTGTGGGATCATCAATAAATGCAAAATAGGTATTTGTAAATTCACATCCCTGCTGTCTAGTAACTTCCCTGTGAATAAAAGCCTTCAAAGAGATTTGGAGCAAGGGCTGAATTGTATTTCTTAGTCCCTTACAGGTTCCGTTGCAATAAGCCACCTTTCTAACAGTCTCTGATGTATAAAGTATTGTTGAAATAAAGAAATTGTCTTTAAAATATCTCTGGGTATTTAATTAGACAGTCAGTTCCACTTATGCAAAATAGTGTGCCACTTTGCTTATGCAGTTTAATTTCACCAAGAGATATTAAATATTTATAATAATATTTAGTGACGTAATTGTATAACAAACAGCAGTATTGAGGAGTAGTGAAAGAATTTTTTTGTGCTTTTTATTGCACAAGAACACATCCTGGTAGGGATATGGTTCACCTTTTACCTATGGACAAAAATACAAGAGGTTCACACCTTTAGTTGTAAATTACTTCCAATTTTTTAGGTTATCTGGGCAACATTTTCCTTTAGCTGATGCTATCTGTCAGTATTGTCCTGTCAGGGATGCTGCTGCTGTCAGCTGAAGAAGCTTTTGATGTGTACTACGTGCATTTTCTTAATCAGTGTTTACTTGCTACTGGCCTACTGTATGTTAGCCTCAGTGACTGTAGTAAATATGTGCTAGTATATGTTGAAATGCTACTAGCTAGTTAACAGGTAAACCTCCTGCCAGATCCTGAAGATTTCTTTGCTATTTTCTAGGAAGAGCCAGGTATCTTTGCCTACATTACAGAAATCCATTTTTTGCCCCCTTATAATAGGAGAGGAGAGGTATAACTTGTTTATTAATTTAAAAATCCAAACTAATATTTAAAATTACTATTCAGTGATGATAAGCAACCAACGTGGAAAATGTAAGAAATGAATGTATTAATACTGAATATAAGACTAAAGCTTGTATATAATTAATCATACAATGAAGAAAAACACTATATACTTTTAAATAGGACCTAAGACTGTATACTGTAAAACTGTTTGATTGGTTTTCCTTTAAAACAGGAGGAAGGTAATGTAAACTTTAAAATGTGATGTGTACTACTACTGATAAATTTTTATACAGGATTTTAAGTGCTTGGCAAAAGATCTTTCTTTTTTTCTTTCTTTGAAACTTAAAAGCAATAAATATATCAATTTACTTGCAATGTAGACTGATATAGTGTGATATATGTGGAAACTGTTTATGTTGGTAGTTTCTAGATTGGATTAATAACTGTTTCTGGCCACAGCCTATATTACTGATGTGTTAGAAAAAATATATTTATGATCTTGCTCTGTATTTTTCTGTATATTTATTGAAAAATTTGATGCATTCATGGTGAAATGCTCTAAGAGCTAATACAGGAAATACAAAACCTGTACAGCTCAGATTATAGGAGTCTGAGAGTTGATGAGAGTGCACTAAGCACAGTGATAACTTGACTGAAATTCAGGAGTTTCTTAGCAGGCATGGTCTTGAGCTGCGCACGAGCCCACGTGAAGTGATGTGGCCCTGCATGGCTGTACCATGTCTAACGTCACAGGCTCAAATGGCTGCAACTGGCCTTCACCTGCAAGTTTAATGGTCCCCTATGGATATGTCTGCTGAAGATTCACAATCTTGTAACATGACTGAATTATGATATTAATGTGCTACATTTTGTCTTTAGTCATCTTTCTCATGGAAGTTTTATGCCAAGATAACTAGTGTATCTTTTTAAATTACTTATGCCTGTTGTTATTTTTGTTAGATCTCTGTGTTTGGACAGCATTTTTAGTCAAGTGTCTCTTTACAAACATATTACAATTACCACATTGTCAAAAAGAAGTGGATTTTAGCTTTTCTAGAAAGAGTATTTTGCTGTGTAACAGTTGCATTTTGTCAGTAAAAAAAAAAAGTTACTTAAAAGCAGTATACAAAGTGTCAGGTTTTACTCCACCCAGCTAAAGATTTAGAAGAGGCAATCATTTGTTTTGAGTTAAAAAAATGCACAATTATAAACGGAAAATCTATTTAAATTCTTGAGTTTTTCATGTATGTCTTAATTATATTTGTCATTTCACAGGCATGCATAATATTTGCTGATGTTATTCTAATTTATTTTTTAGATTATCTGTGTTATAGTCCTTTCTCTGTACTGTATTTTGTAAAATACTAGGAATAACTTTTAGATTTTTGGCTGCACTGGTGCTCTTTTCATAGGTATTTACTAACTCAGATACTGGAGCACTGCAGATGAAAAGACTTTGTGAGAAAAATCCTGGTAATCAAAGTAGGAAAAAGAAATATTTTTTAATGGTGTTCTGCAATCAGTGAGGAGTTAAGCTAAAATTTAGAAACTAAGCCCTATTACTTCATTACAACATGAAGAATGGCTCTTTCCAGGTAAAATTTCTACGGACTGTATCCAGTGGGAATAAAAGTACTTGTTTTTTTCCTAGCAGTAGGTTATCTGTGACAGATGGCTTTAGATAAGAAAATACTTCAGATCCTGTCTAAAGTGAATTAATTCTGACAATATTCCCATGTTTAGGAAGAGATTGTAATGAATATGTTGCCAGTACCTATGCATTATTTAGTCTTCCTTGGTTCTGAAGCTTATGGAGGCATTCTTACATGAACCAGATAGAGCTTTCATTTTTAGACTCTATGGATGGTTCTAGTTTCTTAGAATCATCGAATGGTTTTGGCTGGAAGAGACCTCAAAGATCATCTAGTTCCAACCCCCAAATAATTTACTAAGGAGGAACATTTTCTTTTTTTTTCTATTTTTTTTCTTTTCTACTCTATTATTATTGTTACACTGAATACATATATAAAACTGGAATGATAAGATAAACGTCTTGTTATGGAAAATTATGGTGGAAAGCTTGGTGAAAATATTCTCGCCAGAGTTGCTAAACTTTGGTGAATTTCAGTAGATCTTTAGATTGTGTGTAGAGGAACAGGTAATTAGTGGTAACTAACAAGACAGGAATATAGAAAGATTTTAGGTGTAAAATGTTTCCTTATGAATCTAATCTGAATTGATGCTGGCACAGAGTATGTTGGCAGAAATACTAATGTTAACCCATATAATCTTGAATTGTGGACAGCTTGGCTACCACTAACTGTAGTACTGTTAAGTTAGGTCAGTAGAATACTATTGCAGGAATATAAGCTAGGAATATGCTACTCTGTATCATTTAACTGGATTCCTTTGCATGTTTTCATGCCTTTATTCTAAAAGAAATAAAATTATTTATTATTTATTTTTCTCAAAAGTTGTGGAATATTCTGTAAAATAGTGCCACAAAAGGAGTTGCACTTACGCTTAATTTTGTTTATTCTAGTTAACTTTTAACATGTGGGACTAAACTCAGGACCCTCAGAGTCAGGAGCGTAGCAGACTTCCTTCCCTGTCTCTTCCATCTCTCAGGGTAAGACCTGAGAAGAAACTGCAGTAACTGTCAGCCAGTTGAAACAGTTGAACTTTGAGTTCAGATGGCTTGCCATCCCCTAGTTACAGTAATGGAACCTGAGGAAGTGAGATTTGCTGTATCTCAAGTCCCACAACTGTATCACGTCTTCCTTTTGCGGCCTCAATTCCTTGTGTAAGTAAGGTGTAGGTGGGAGTGTGCCTATGGGACATCCTGCCTGCCTCTGCCTGACCCTATCTTGTCTCTGTTCTGTTTGTAAACTGACTTGTTGCCATGGCAATGTTTGTGACATCACCTGTTGCACCTTCAGTGCAGGGTTTGGTAGGAGAGAAAGGGAGCCGAAGAGAACCAAGCTCTTGTTTTAATACACACACCTTCCGTTATGACTAAGTGTGCCAAGAAATATGGAAAAGCAACTGTCAGGTAATTGCATTTTTATATAGCAGATATATTTGGAAGCTTTCTCTATGGACTTTAAACTCAGTTTAAATTGAGGGTCAGGGAGCTGCTTGTTCTTACCTGAGTTTAAACCTGCAAACCAAGAAGGACTGTCGTGGGTCTTGAGCCACACATAGCTTACAGACAATTCAAGCATTGATCCCAGCCAGGGGTCAGTGTCTCAGAATGTTCAAGAGGGCTGCAGCAGCACATGGCTACCAGTCAACTTGAGCCTTGGCCAGTAGGATATGTGAGGCAAAGGGACCTGCTGCAGGCAGTGCTCGTGGGCCGCTCCAGAGCACTGTGCTCCCAGCCCTGGTGTCAGCACTGCATGGGGCCCCGGGACTCTGTGCTTGTCCCTCCCCTGAGAAGCATTTCCAGAACTGCCCCTCCTCGCAGCTTTCCAAAGCACTTTAGAGCTCCTGGCTGTGTGAATGAATATTTTTATATGGAGGAGTGGTAGGAAAGGACTTCAATTGATAGTTTTGAGAGAAATCTGTTTATATTTCTTAGTTGTCTGCTCCAAATATAAAGTAGTCTGGAATTGCTCTTTTCTCCCTAGGTGCCTGATCCCTAGGTCCCTGTGCTGCATTATTTAGATGTGTATGTACTTACTTTTAGACAGATGACCATGGAAATGGTTGAATCACAACAGGATGACAATGCAGTGGATTCTCTGCCAGAGAGAGATGCTGGTCACCTTCACAATCAGCCAGGCCAAAGTCAGATTTCCCCAGGATCTGAGGTAAGCTGAAATGTGGAAAGATGAAAAGAATCAATAAAGTGATATTCAGACCTGCTGTGACTTCTAAATTATCAATTTGTGTGGACTTCTCATGTTCTGTAAATCTCGTTATTAGATAGGAAAAATATAGCAAAGGTATACTAAAAACTATGCCTGCAGTGTTTAAGAAAGGGCTAGTATAACATCAAGTCTGTTAAAAGGTAGCACTTTTAGGAGGCTGG
Source organism: Psophia crepitans (assembly GCA_013399095.1). Classification (NCBI taxonomy): domain Eukaryota; kingdom Metazoa; phylum Chordata; class Aves; order Gruiformes; family Psophiidae; genus Psophia; species Psophia crepitans. Next base: position 124,886 of record VWZZ01000944.1, on the reverse strand, counting down.
GTTTTTCATAGTGATGAGTAGGCACTTTTTCCCCCTTCCACACTTTTCCAAGATCATTGTTTGTTATGGAGATGGGAATAGGGTCTTACAGAGTTGAGGTGGTTCCAAGATCAAACATAGCAAAGAGATGTGTGTATCCTGAAGATGTGGTGTATCACAAAAATGAAAAATGAATAAAAATAACCAAAGTTCCAGTTTTTGTACAGAACATGTTTTGTCGTCTTGCACATACTTTTTTTTTTTTATATGTGCTTGTTTTGTTTCATCCCCGTGCATCCAATGACAGCGCCTGGAGTTCTAAAAATACACTTCACATGTTCTGTATGGTAGCTGTACCTGGATTATTCTCTGGTGGTTGAAGGATAAAAGATGACATAGTAATAATTCTCAAACATTAAAAATATGCACTGAAACATTCAAAGCTTTAGAAGAAGAGTGTTTGTGTCAGTAGTAAGATTTATAGCTTCAGGAAGCTGTACAGACCCCTTAGAAGGATCTTCAAAAACCCTTTGTGAAATAAAGGAACTGATTTTAAAAAACATTGGAAGTTAGAAGTTACTCGGTAAGATTTGATGCCATGTATTTGGTATGGTAGAAATGATTTACGTAATAGGTATATTTTCAAGACTGAATGCAGCTGCTCTTTGTTGGGTCTTCAGACACAAATGCAAAATGCTTATTTGTTTTTGTTACCTATGGCATTTGTTGTGGTCATTACGAATACTGCTTGTTTGTTTTCTTCAAGAATGAAGCATGAAACCAAGAATTATATTTTGTTTGCTTTGCTGATGGCCTCCCTTCATTTCTTCTTTGGTAGTTCCGTTCAAATGTTGTGTTTTAACTTCACAGGGTCATTTATGTGTAAAATCTATTGACTTGTGCAGTAGTCTCTGAAGAAAATACCTGTGAATTCTGTCACTTGGGATTTTTAATGTTCTCTAGAGACAAAGCTGTCACTAATGCTGTAGGACATCTTCTACGCGGTGCCCAGGGAAAACACTTTTTTATGTTTATCTACATTAAATACTTGAGTACTGTGTGGGAAGGTTCAGTCATACTGGGCATAGGCCTCAGGTCTTTCAGTTAAAACTAATACCTCGGAAGCACTGATGGATCTCAGTCAATTATCACTAAAATGGAACACGTCCTTCAGTTTGAAGGCTTAGAATAACAGTCCAGGGTTTACATCTGGGAGTCCCTCTTTTTGGTCAGATGGCCTAAAGAGCTGGCCTGGCCCCGTCAGAGCTGCTCTGCGCTCGTAGCTGGAGTCGACATCCCTTCCTGGGCTGCCCAGAAAAGTGGGGTTGATGCGGTTGTGCCGCTCTGTGACAAACAGTGAGGCTGAGGGGTGTTCAGGGGCCAGGCCCATCACCTCAATGGCCCGGCAGTGCTGCGGGCCTGGCTGGCCACTCCCCGGGGCCGCAGGCCGTGCCGCCGCCCTCCCTGCCGGGGCAGCTGGGAGCTGGCGCCTTGAGGTTAAACTGCCACAGCATTGCCCTCAGTAAAACGGGCCCTGATAAAGCTTGCTGCTGAAAGGCCTTGTGACATTTCTTTGGCTTAAGATGAGGAGGATGTTCCTACCCTATATTCCTACCTGGCAGGCTCAGAAGGTGAGGCGCTTTGTCATGGTGAGGGTTGGAGGCAGACGTTGAGAGAACAACGCCTGTGCAACGCAGGGACCTCGTGTGGGACATCTCCTGTCAGCTTCTGCTGGTGTGGGCTGGGAAAGGTGGGGTGTTTCTGAGGAACTTGTGGCAGTTCTGCTGGGCCGGGATCTGTGTATTTTGACTGTTACAGAAGGGCACAGATAGCTCCTCCTCCATCTTTGGCCTCTTGAGGAGTGCAGTGAAGAGAAGACAACCACTTACTTCCAATCATTTCTTCTACTAATTTTCTTGCAAATGTGCAGAAATAGGAAAAGAAGAGTGACTTTGCTGTTACCAAGAGGTAACATGCCTGGTCACTGAAGTTGAGAGCTCCTTTTCAGACATCTCTCTGGGGTTTTTGTTTGGTGGTTTTTTCTTCAGCCAAATATTTGCTCAACCTTGGTTTTGTTCAGTCAGAAGTAAAGCATTTTAATACCCTTTCTTTCCATACTCAATTTGTAGTTTTCTGTGTGTTACCAAAGAATTGCAGACTGGTTGAGGTTTGCAGGCACCTCTTGAGGTCATCTAGTCCAGCCACCTGTGCAAGCAGGGTCAGCCAGAGCAGGTTGCCCAGGACTGTGCCCAGCTGGACTCTGAATATCTGCAAGGATGGAGTCTCCACAACCTCTCTGGGTACCAGTACCAGTATTTGACTGCCCTCACAATAAAAAAGGTTGGATTTCTATGTTCGGATGGAATTCCATGGCTTTTAATTTGCTAGGGATCTTTTTTGTTTCATTTTTACTCTGGCCAAGGAATGGCTGAGGTTTTTTGGTGTTTTTTTTTTCCTACTCTGGACTTCAGGCTTTTTAAAGAAATACCTGCCATTAGTTCTGAAAAGGCAGACAAGGTATTCAATAAGATGGTAATCTCTAGAGGGCAGGCATTGTTTGCTGCTGAAGCATTCTTATTGTCTCCCCTGTTGGGAGCACTATGGTGCGATGGGCTAAGCTCCAATGCTAAGGAGGGCCTGTTATGCATTGTTAATAGACAAAAGATAGCTTTTTTTTTTTTCTAGCTTGTATGATAGATACTGCTATATGCTGCTGCAGTTTTTTGATGATGAAAGTAAAATTACTTTTTCTGTGAAAGCAAAAATTAGTAAACTATAAACTAGCAAAAATGAAATGCATCTTTCATCCTTTGAGGAAAATTTGACAGTTTCTGTCTTTAAAGGTATATTTTAAAAATAATTAATTAATGTAGAATAAGATCACATTTATGGTTGAATTTCTTGCACCCCTCACTTTCAACCAGTTAATGAATTGACACAGTGTTCTTTTGGTGAGCCAGCTACTAAAATAACTGGGTAAGAAAATTGTAATTTGTAAAAATGTTGGTGGTTGTCTTTAGAAGCTGTTGGAAATGTACAGAACACCTGTACAGAAGCTTGATACCTTTTCTTCAGGGAAGAACAAAGGTGCAAAGTGGAAAATATCTCAACCTGTTTTGTGATGGACTCCATGTATTCTGTCTCACATGTTTAGACCTTATATTAACACATACAGGGTTGCTCTTGAAAGCAGGTTAATCTGTATTGAAATATAATCAGACTTGTGTCTTGGAACAATTACATCTGCATTGGTTTTAAAGAGAAATTACGTGTTCCCTTTGCAGGATATCTAGAGACCATGTTGCATTATGTGTTGCCCTGTGCTCAGCTGCACTTAATAGAACTATAACAGTGTGAAAGCAATACACTTAAATCTTTTTCATATTTCACAAAATACTTTTAGTTGTGGGTTGGGCTTTGTTGTTTTGTTTTGGGGTTTGTTGGTTTTTTTCTTCCTTTAATCCTACATCCTTGATGTGTTGTTCTTTGAATCACTTTTTGTAAACTTTGTCATGTTCTGTCCATCAGTAGAGCTGTCTGCTGTCTTGGTCTGAGATACCATCTCTTGACTTCTCAGTGCTGGCCCTGAACTAGATATGGGTCAGGATTTACAATGTGAGAATGCTGTTGAAGTGAGCGGAGGGAGTTTTCCAGAGCCTGGAGTGCATTGCCATTGCTCACATGTAGCACTTAAGGGGTGTTCTGCTTGTGGGCTCTTGGCATCAATCCTTGTGTTAAACCTTGCTCCCAACAGATCGAGCCCTGTAGAAGTTTGCCAGGCTGTTGTGAATATGGCTCTAAAACCAGACTGCCAAATGCAAGTCCAGGACATTTAGTGAAGTTGTTAAAGCATTGTAAACCTGCAGCCGTGTCACCATTTTGTGCTTCCTCAAGGGTATGCTGTCACCAAATGGCTGAAATCAGCCTAGCCTTGTCTTCCTTAAAACTCTGTGCTGCTTTTTCAGCATTAGCTTTGGAACTGACCAAAACTTTCCTCTCTTCAGCTTTTCCTTATAGAGGCTGCTTGGTGCCTGAGTGTGGCAAGGCCTTTGCTCTCCTATTCGGTGAATCCAGGATGGGTTTGCCTTATCCTTTCCTTTTCCAGAAGTACTTTTCACTTTGCTTCTGGAGTCCTTCTTGTGTTTAGATTCTACAGCAGGGACAGAAATCAGGTGGAGCTGTGCACTGTGTACTTCGTATCAGCAGTGTTTGAGATATGAGGGGTTGAATGTTAACGTAACCTCTGTAGTACTCTGCAGGGAAAAGTTATCTGACCTTGGGTGATGAGAGTGCATACAAGTACAGTGTAACTGTTCAGATGGAAATGCATCTTAAAGTCAGATAACTGACAAGTAACCTCTTGCTTTGAAAGAATATATGAAGTTAGTTCGTGATCTTTTTTTGCTGGCTACTTTTATCTCCCCTCTTGGAAGAGGGAGCACTTTTATTTCCAAACATATGAAGTATGGAACCGTACTGCTATGGCAAAATGTGTAGCTGATATTAGTCGAAGCTGTTAGACTTGACTGTTGCATATGTAAGAGGACAGAACCCAAAAGGACATTACAGCATCTGAAGTCTCTTTGCCATTGCCAGCGACAGAACCCTTACACCATTTAACCAGGTGCCTAATGTGTTAAGTTTCCCCTCACCCTCTATGTTCCTGAGTTGCTTCTGTGGATTGTTTTCAGTCACTGTGCCAGACAGCCCTTGAAGTAATGATGTTAGAGGTAGCATTGCTCATCACTGATGTCAGAAATTTTTTTGGCAAGTCTGTTTCAGTCAGCATTTATGCATGATAGCGTCAAAAGGTTCTAGTATTTCAGTCAACATGAGAATATTCCATTTGAAAATGATGCAAAGGGAAATGTGAATCTAAATTGTTTTAATAATTTCTAGTATTTATAAAAGAGATGCAGAATAGGAAGTTGGAAAGTTTTTTTCAGTCTTTGTTATAGAAAACAAGCCTAATACAAAAGAATCGCAGGTATTTTGAAGTCCATAGGTTGCACATTTTGTAACCTTCAGATATTTGTGGAAACTCAGCAAACAGTGATCAAATCGTATTGAGCTATTTAAAATAGACATAAATGAACATACAAATCACTTCTGGTTTGATCCAGTTTTAAAATACTATCTCCTCTTCCCTCAACCCTACACTCCCATCTAATCTTTCATCTGAATTACTGCGAACAAAACAATTTCTCCTGTGCTATTGTAAACTTTAATCTAAAAGAGTATTAGCTGAGTGTGGTTCTCTTTTTTTCATCGGTGGTTATACTGAATAAGGAGCTTTTAAATGAATGTAGTGTTTCTTAATCTTGAGTACTGGATTACTTCCTGATTATACGTGCCTGACCCATTGTGTACTAAAAACACACTCATAAACCCTTCACCTTGTACAGTTTTGTGTGTCTTGTATGCAGAAGGTTCTTTCTAATACACAGAGCATTGTAATGTTTTCAGCTCTCACAAAGATAGCAGTAAGTCCAAAGGTTTGATGAAATTGCCTTGTAATGTTTTGAAAAGTTAGCATGCTTTGTAAACATTTAGACTGCTCCATGTTCTTTCCTTGAAGCTTGGGTTTAGGACGATGTCAGCTTTGACACAAAATAGATCATATTCTTCATATCTTTGCGACTTTCTGGATGTCAGTCTCAAACACCTATTTCTGATAAATTTCTGATGATAATATTAATATTTGTTTTATAAATTGGGAAGAAGGTTTATATGTCCTACTTACATATTTCCATTTAATGCCATTTAAGGAATTATTCTTTCCATTTTCAGGTTAGAAATGCCCTCAATTGTTCTATTTCCTGAAAAGTGGTTTAGTTTCCTGTAAGAATTGAAGGATTTCATGGTGAACGTTGACAAGGTCCTGTCTCTATTTCCTAGAAACATTGTTTCAAGATAGCTTGAGCCAGCATCTGGTCTTTTGACAGCAGTACGTCTTAACAGTAGTTAAAATTTTTCTGTTGCCTCAACAAAGGAATGTTTCCCAGACAAGCGATGGGTTATGGACCAGGGACAAAAGCTGCTTTAATATTTGGAATTAAAAAAGAGCCCTCAGTGTGAATACAGAAAAACACAAACTTTTTTTTTTATTTTCAGCATTCATCATGTTTTTTTTTCTCACTGTCATATCTTTTTACCTTTTCTGCCCATATCTGATATATTGGGGGGCTGAGAACCAAGCTAGGAAAGAAATAATACCAGCATTTTAGATGTGAGTCTGGGTTTATCCTTGTACATGCAAAATATAGAAATAAACATTTTCAGTGCAGTTCACTTCAAAAAACGCAGTATTTCTTTTTATGATATGGTTCATGTTTGTCACTTTCTTCCTCTTCTGAGCTTAGAGATGTTTCATCACAAAGGACTTGAGATCAACCATAGTATTTTCTCTTTGTTTCAGTATTTGTTTCTGTTAATAAACTTAACAGTAACAGCATAAATATTGAACTGGGTAGGTGTTTAACTGTTTCTTAACTCATTCATCCTCAGTCCCAATGACTGAGAGGCAAGGGCTGAGGAATACTGTGTGTACTGTAAAATGTCATCAGAAAAAGGGATCAGATTATTCCTGAAGAGAGCACTTTCTTCAGCTGTACTAGGCTTAAAGAAGATACAGCTGTTCTTTATTTTTGTTGTGGTATCAAAGTCCTGTTAGGCTCCAACTGTTTCTCCTGATATATAAACATATATAAAGAGGGTTTCTAAAACTAAAACAACTTAGAAATTCATGTATTACTTCATTTAACAATTTTTTTGCTATCTGAAAAGTTCTTGCATCTCTTAAGATACCTGTCTGAAAAGCATCAGTTCGAACTAAACTTCTTGCCCAGAAAACAAAGCAAAATGAAGGCAGTTCTGGATTCTTATTTTTTTTAATTTTTTTTTCCTGACTAAGAACATTCTGCCCTGTATGTTGTTGCAGCAACATACCACTTCAGTGAATATTGATATTTTTTGTTACATTTCTTCAGGTTCTTCCTAACCTTCATGCTACTGAGAGTAGGTTTAATGTATGACAGGTTAGGATTGTTTTTAACTGAAAAGAAAACATGAAGTCTCTGGAAAAAAAAGAAAAAAGAAAGAAGAAAAAAAAGATAGATTTGCAGTTTGGTAGGGGACAGCTTTAAGCTTTCCATACCATCTGGAAAGATGCGCACCAAACTTTTGCTGGTGAAACTAGATTACTTCTGTGTGTGATAATTACACACATCTAAGCTATTTTAGATATGGAATCAAACCCAGTTTCTTCTAGGATCACTTCTAAAAGCATTTGCTGAAATCTTAAGGCATGTTACTTAAACATGATGATTGTAACTTTTGCAGGTTTCTGTAGCTGCATCAAGTGCTGGAAGAGGATCTCCAGCTGTTTCTCTAGTGCAGTTGCCTTCTGGTCAAACTGTTCATGTCCAGGGTGTCATTCAAGCCATACAGCCCTCAGTCATTCAGTCACCACATATGCAAGCCGTTCAGGTTAGCTCTTTTATTGTTATGTTTTCATGAATATTTGGTGCCTCATAACTCTTCCCCCGACCCCATCTTCAGTTTCTCTTCATTCCTACCAGTGCTGCAAGATTTACTCATACAGTGCGGGAAATGGGGAGGAGGGGGAAGGTGGCAAACTGCCAACCAGTGACAGCTCTACAAGCATTGTGTAGCGATTCCTTAGTGCTTCCTGTTTATCTTTTAAGAAATTGTGTCTTAGAACATTGACCTTATGCAACAGCAAATTTGTGTAATAATGTGGCCTTACTTTAGTGTACCTTGCAGTTTTTCTGGTTTGTTAAATTCTATGAACATAATGTTTCTAATGAGACTGTGAACTCATAGATTTGCAAGTATCTCACACTGTATTTTTGGAGAGCATCTGGATGTAATGGAAGTAAACATATTATAGTCAAATGATTTCTTGTTGTTTTTAGCAGGCCCTGTCAGAGCATCTGTTATTGCTTTTTGTGGGTGTGGATATGTAGACCAAAAATAAGGGCAGCCTCAAAATAAATATTTATTTGACAAATCTTCACATGTTTAAATTTGCTGATGTTAGAAGAATGGAGACCAGTGCAAAATGCTCAAGAGTTTTCAGAGCTTTTAAATAGTGAAAAAGACTAGAGAAGATGAACATGTTTTGAAAATGGCTTGGCCTCTCACTGTTTTTTCTCTTGTAGTGAGGAATGCCCATGCTCTAGTTTTCTTAAAAACTTACTGTGAGTCGTCACCTGAATTACTTTTTGCAAGTAGAATTTCTATCTCCAGTAAGAGAGACTTATACCTGTTATGTGTGAACAGTTTTACCTGCGGTCATTGCAACATGTTAAGGAAAAGTCATGCATTGTCAGTCTTCTTGAGAAGCCACCTTTTAATGTTTGAGACATCTTAGGAGTTTTCAAGTATAATAAACAGAAAGGTATATTTCAGTATGGTTTATCTTAAAGATTAGAGAAAAAGAATAAACCTTGGCCAGATACTGAATATTTTGTTTGAAAGTAGTAGGTGTAGATGATGGGACCTGATAAGGTTTTGAAATTCTAGGTCACTATTGAAACAGGCACAGTAGATGGTAAAACACTTGGCTTTGGTCAAACTTGAAGTCAAATCAGAGTATTCAGAATAAATACTTAAACGGAATTCTTTCTTACTGTGAGTTACCAGAGTGAGCTTTATCAGATCAGTATATTACAGTTATTGCCAGTTGCTGTCACCACTTTTCTTCCAGTCAGTATAGTCAGGACATACACGCAAAAACAGAGGATTTGCCTCAAAGCTCCGAAGGAAGAATTACTCTGGAATCACTTGTCAGGTGCAGCTGTGTCATCTTAGAGGAGCGCAAGTTGACTATTTGTTGTTTTGAGTGAACTCTGGCTGTCTTCCCTTTCCCAAACAAGTAGAGAGAGGAAAGCTGTGTCCTGATTAATACTGACTAGTTAGTTCCAGGGTTTGCTTTGGTTGTATTTGAGTATGCTAATGGAAAATAAGGTGATTCTACAAGAAGGGCTTGAAGATGCTGTAAATGACTCCTTTACAGAGATTGTTCAGCCCTTCTGTGATCCTCTGAAGTACTTTATCCTGCCACCTGGCATTTCCTCCAGATCATCTGGCTTTAACTTGATATCCTATCCCTGCCAGACAGTGGAGAACTTGGGAAATGATATCAGTTTACTTTAATTAAAAAAAAAAAAAGTATGCTGAAGGCTGATGTCAGTGCTTGCATGACCTCTCCCTCAAACACCTGCAGCTTTAAATCGGAAGGTGTTAAAATTTTTTCCTTGTAATGCTGTTGCTTTTTGCATGAAAAAAATGCTTATCTATGTCATGTTCCTTAGTTTTGTTAATGTTGTTTTACTTTTAGGAAGGTTTCAAATTCCGATTGTTATTTGATTTTTCTACTTGCTCCCCGCACCCCTGGTAATGTATCAGGTATTGGCAGACTAACATGAGCTTCAAGTTAAATTTGTTCAAACACAGAGTGGTGTGGCGAAGTCTGAATGATGTCCAGGAAAAAATGATAGTGGTTTCCATTGGTTAGCATTGTGAACAAGTTGAAACATAAAACATGTTTGTCTTGATGAAAATCAGTACTTTTGAAACTTCTTGTGGAAAATTTCCTCTCCCACATTAAAATGCTTAAATTGTCTTGTGGTTTCCTTACCTTCTTCCCAAAGTACAACTGTTCTGACTTCTTCAGCCAGCTTCACAAACTAGGGCTGACTATTGGTAACCCTTAGCAGAATGGGAAAGTTAAAGGCACTTAAGGTCTTGTTTTCCTGCTGTTTGTCCTGGGACAAATGATTTTTTATTCCCTTTCCCCCTCACGCCATGCAGAATGAGAGTTCTCTTTTAAGATAGGATGCCCAGGTTCTTGGCTGTCATTTTCTTTTGGGGTCATGCAGGTTTTGATTTTAGCACCGAACACTCAGCAGCAGCATGAGCTATAGAGCTCTTGTCTTCCCTGAGCTGCAGGGGAGCCTCCCCTGCACCCACATTGACTACCTGAGCCTTCTAGTCACTGAACTCATGTTTGTTCAGTGTTAGTTTAACACAGCGCGTAGTTTGAAATTGCAGTCTTGTCTGTCCTTTATGTGAAAAGGTCATTTTCCACACTAACTTGATCGCACTTGTTTCAATTTGGAAATCTTATACATCAGTAGTTCTGAGTAGTTAGATGAATCAAGAAAGTAGCGTGTTTTCCTGGTTCAATAATCACTTTCAGTTCTATGCAATAAGATAGTTGCTGATAAAGAGTGTGATTCAGTTCCAGGCCTTAATGTCATCTCGAGTAATTTTAAGAGAAAAAGAATTTGTGAAAATACTACTAATAAAGGTCTGAGAAAATGAGACATTGTGGACTTGTCAGGGCTTTCTAGAACTTGTACAGTATTGCTAAGCAATGTATTTGTATTTATGAATATGTGTTGGTGTGTATATTTAAATAAACTTACTTTCTAAATAGCTTTGGTGTGGTTGTGAAGAGGCTTTTGTATTGTATATTGTTATTTAAGATGCATTAGTGCAGTATTCTGTATTTTAAATGTTTAATTTCACTTTAAAAGCTAATTAAATTCTGTAATATTTTTATATTTAAAGAAATCTTTTGTCTTCTATACTTTTTCTACGTCATTCACAAAAAAGTAGCCTGGATTATTTTGATTTTTTTTTTCTTTTCAAATGGAAGATGTCATCTAAGCGCCTGTGTGTTGCTAACCTCATAATTTGTGATTTGCTTTGGAAAAAGGAGTCCAAGATCAAGATTAGTGATAAATAAGTGCACAAACTTCCTGTATGCAAACGTGGAAGGAATTTTTTAAAATAATCTTTTAGTCTGTTGCTATCTTCTTTTTTTTATGAAGTTATGAATTTCAGAAACTTTGCTATTACAGGTAGCATCGATTGCAGATGAATCTGCAGAATCAGAAGGAATAATTGACTCTCAAAAACGTAGGGAAATACTTTCAAGAAGGCCTTCATATCGGTAAGGACTTTTGATTTTGGTTTTGCTGGTTTTTAAAGGCAGCTTATATACTACAGCAAAACTGTCTGATAAAAGCCAGTGACTTAGTTTTCTCATGGCTGTGGAAGTGCAAATATATAAAATGATTTACATTCTTTTTTAGAAAAATTTTGAATGAACTCTCATCAGATGCTCCTGCAGTACCGAAGATTGAAGAAGAAGAAAAGTCAGAAGATGAAGGAGCGCCTTCTGGAATTTCTGCAATGGCCATGCCAACCAGCCTCTATCATACTAACACGGGGCAATACAGTATGTTTGCAAAGATGCTGTGTGGTGTTGCAGAACACGTATAGGGATAACTTTGTTTCTAAGAGTTCTATAATGAAGTAGAGATGTTGGATTTTGGAGAATAAGAATGAGAACTTCTGTATTTCTAAATAATTTTGATTTTTATATTTAATTTTTCCTAACATGGGCATTATATACTTTTAGTATGTTTCTTGTAATGTTTATTGGTTGCTCGATATAGTCCTTCTAGAACTCCTGCGCATTAAAAATGTGGAGGTGAGGCTCAGGTGAAGTGAAAAATGTTGACACTTCTATGTCAATGTTCAGTGTTATAAAACATCGCAGTTTCAGATACACAGTGATTTGCTGTGTATTAGCACTTATTCATTCCATGAAATTACAATTAGTTAGACTTTTTAAAGTGTAAGGGTGGAGTATGAAATTAGTTCTTAACTTTGAATTTTCTTTTAAAAAAGAACTATGTCTCTTCCTCTCCGATTGTCAAATATGAACACTTTAACTGCAGAATTAACCTAAATCACGGTCTCCCAACTTTTGATATTCCGTCCAAATGCAAGTTGAAAGTTCAATTCACAGTTCTGTTCTATAGGTTTGTGGTTTTGGTTTTTTATTCCTGCATTTATGTTAAAAACATTGCATAACTCAGTCCGCATAGCTTCTTTGGGCTTAATCATCTGTCATCTGAGGGATAGCTTTCTAATAACTCTTTTTTCAGTTGTGTATTGGATACTTAATTGGATACAAGCTTCACTCCTACAGTTACTTTTTTCATGTCTTTTCATCTGTAGACACCCTGAAATGCAGGTATTTTTCTTTGATATAATGACAGGAAAATTGCAAAAGAAATGTTGTGGGGTTGTTTCTTCCTGAAACAACAGAACAGAGGAAGCCTATTAAAATACTGCAATAGCATAAAAAAGAGGCTATAATGGCTCTCTGCTTGTATTCTAATCACTCTTAGAATTCTTCGGTTATTTTTAATTTATGCAACTAAAGTAATTATCAACTCTGAGAAAGCAGAATTTGCCTATAATATTATTTACCTCTTCAGCATAGAAAGTAATTTTGCTTGTGCTCCTAAGCTGCTTTTCTTACCCTTTCTGTAAGGTTCAGACATGAATAAATATCTGTTTCATGATGTCCAGCATCTGAAGTGCTCTTTTCTGTGGACTTGTGGTCACGCTAAATTACGGTTATCCAGTACAGAATGTGGCAGGTATTCTTGATCAAATTAAATTATTTTCTTCAATGTTTGAATTATATTTTTGGTTTGGCTTAGATTTAGTTTAAAAAAAAATTAAAATTGCGTTTTCAAGGCTTAAAAAGAAGTGCTGTAGTGTCTGTACTATGTTCTACTGAGTCTTCAAACCTTTAGGATTTCTAAGAAATTAGGAGTTTAGATGTCTTAACTGTAGATTCCTCTAGGAAATCAGTTATACTTTTACTAGTAATGTCTTGCAGGAGGTCATTCTTAATTGAAGACATTTTAACTTGAACGTAGCTATAAATCATAGTGACAGGAAAGTGTATGAAAATAATGAAATTCACAGGTTTTGCTTTCTTGTTCAATCAAACTTTTACTTCTGAAAAATCAAGCAACAGAGAGCATCACCAACAATGTGCTTGAATTAACAGAGTCCACAAAAATTTAATTAAATCTCATCTTAATTTAAACTTGGCTTTTGCATGAGCCAAGTATAGACAATCTAGTGGGTAGCATCCCTGCCTGTGACAGGGGGGTTGGAACCAGATCATCTTTAAGGTCCCTTCCAACCCAAGCCATTCTGTCATTCTGTGAAGATTTATGGTTTATGCTGCTGCTTCTTTGAATAAGTTATAGTCAGAGCCTAAACCAGGTGCTGCATATTTAAAGTAGTTTAACTTGTTAAATAGGTTCTCAGCCATAATGAGGCATTGCTTCAGGATGCAGTGTCCGTCTTCATGGACTCCTGATTCTGGTTCAAAAATTTTATTTTGAGAGCCTTGTCTTCCTGGAAGTGTTTTTTCTTACCCAATTTATTAGTTCATTAATTTGTTGTTTTGGTTTTTTTTAAGGTCAACTGTGTAAGTTAAAATATCAGACATCTTTTGCTTCAGTGAGGTCTGTATGTTTTCTCTAATTCTGGTTAGGAAAAATCGGTACTAAGGGGTAGTTCAGATGGCCATCTCCTTGTAGTAGAGGGGTTCTTAATTTGGAATTTACCAAAGAGAGCTTGACTGTTCCCTTCTAGTCCTTACATATCTAAGGCACAGATCTGCAGCATTTTTAAACAATTGTCTGTCTTGTTGGCTGCCTATGATCCTCAGGAACTGCTGTTAGCTAAAACCAGGGACCACTGTGAGGGAATGCAGTGTCTCCTGTGTTGATTTCAGTCTGGATATGATGCAGCAGGTCGCTACATGTATCTCTTTTATCTTTACTTCTCCTGTCAATAGGTCTTTACTTCTGCTTATCGTTATTGCATCTGAGTACTCCTCTCTTCTTGAACAGCCTAGGTTGCATGGGTTCTCTTTCGGAGGCATCCAGCAGTTTATGTATTAAGCTTGTACAGTGTCCATGGCAATGAAGAGCTGGTTTTGCAGTGTCACTGCAGCCATCTGTACTATGCTCTGGTTTAAAACAGATATCATATGTTACTGCATTTACTGATGCCTTATTTTCTCTACTCTTCTCTCTATTCCTGCACAGAAAAGGCAGTTTAGTTGAGGAGATAATTCTGACACTATGTTGGTGTCTGGATGTCTGGGATGACTATTTTTAGAAGAACTTGATAAGTAATTTTTTCTGAAAAACAAATATATTTTTTTTCTATTAGCAGCAGCGATGACTGTTCTTTGCTTACTTTTACCAGCCAAAATGATATGTTGCCATGGTTTCCAAATATCTTTTTTCTCAGAGCTTCTTGGCTTTGGCTTTTGGAACCAGACAGACTGACAGGCATGACCAGCTAGATAAAATGTCATTCCCAGTTACCTCCATCACCATATGTGTTATCTTTCTGTAAGGAAGATGGGTAGTTTTACATAAGGTGGTGTCTTGCGTGTGAGGCTTGTAGCCTGATCTGATGACAAACCTACTCTATTGGCTGTAGTTCTGTCATCCTGGTTATTGAATACTGAAAAAGAAATTGGTTTGCCTCACCTGGGGTGGTGGTCTAACTGTGCAAGACTTGTTTGTTCAGTTGGAGTGTGTGAATCAACCACTTCCCACACCGCTCCCCCTGCTTTGAGTGAAAATTATTAGTACTTTTACCATCTGTCTGGGTTGCTTGTTGTCTTAGGACAGATTTTTAACAATTGGAGAATTAAGAAATCTTTTGGGAAAGACCAACTTGAGTTGCTTTTCCCAGTTTTGTAAGGGAGGGAAGGAGGTGATTTTTCTGGATTAGAGCTGTTGGTCATACTCAGGGAATGGTATTAGTATTGTCTTCAGTCCCCGCTAGAAGAGAAGACACCACTTACATCCATCCACCTGCATGATGTACAATTCCAGGGACCGTCCAGTACTCTTCATAGAACGCTCAGTTTCCAGTAGAGCTTCAGCACAACAAAAGTCTCTGCAGCAGTTGAGATCATGACAGTAGATGGGGAGAGGGCAGTGTGTTCTGGTAACATGGCAGGTATCAGTTTTCTAAGGGAGACAGTTACTGGAGTTAACTCACTCTTGTTCAGAAAGTACTGGATTGTGATTTGAATGAATAATTGCAGGATAGCTGTGACATAATTGTTTACCCAGGCTCACTGTGGAGCCAAGAACTTTCCATAATTCTGTGTTGATGTTGTACTGCTCAGGAACCCAAACCAACGTTTGGGTCGGTTTGTTTCTTACGTGGTCTGGTACTATGATGGTGTAGACATATCATTTTGGGTGGTGATTCTGTGAGAAAAGGAATTCAGCTGTTTAACTTCTCTGGGAGGTACAGGTGACAAATCCTGCTGGGAAGCTTGTGTGCTGCTGGGAACCTGCTCTTGTGCTGAATCGTGTCAAGAATAGAAGAGACAATGATTTATTTTTCTTGCTTCTCTCTCTTCCATCCTGCCCCAAAATGGGGCACTTTCTGCTTTGGAGGCCAGACCGAAAGAACATCTTGCTAATTATTTTTTTACCCTCCCTTGATGCCTTATGGAACCTCTGTGCAGCACCCAGCTAGTTCCTACCTTACATGTTCCCCATTCTGAGGACAGGACTGGAGGTCCATGCTGAACCTTGTATGCTGAACCCTATTCTAGTATTTCAGATAGAGCTCAGTGCTTCATTCAGCATGAGAAGAATTCCCATTTTTCCCCCCAAAATATACCTGCTGGGATTTGGCAATTTTGCTAGATATCTCTACTAAACTCTCCAAAAATCAGCTGAGCTTCTAGTAGATAGTTACTATTGTCTAATATACTAATAACAGTTTACTAATCAACTGTTAGTATCTCAGTGCTCTTTGAAGTGTTATTATCTGATGTAGCACTTTCAAGATTAACCTACTGTTGTCAAGACAGAACATTTGAAGTCAGCTCTCTCCAAAACTCAGATGGGTGTCTAACAGATCATGTATTTGGATAACCAGAGCGGAACCTTCAAATGTCATCAAATACTGATGTGAAATCAGAGGACTTGACAATCTGTACTTATGTATGACCTTTGTACTGTCTCAAACAACTTTAAATACCATTACAATGATTGCAGTTTAAATTTCTTTTGAGGGAGAAAGAGGTTTGTTACTTCTTGGGAATTGGGTTCTCATATAAAAGTTCCAGGAGTATTTTAATTTAACATAAGAGACATGGATTTGGTGGGTGGACCAAGTGATAGGTAAGGAATTGGCTGGATGATTACACTCTCAAAGAGTTGTGGTCAACGGCTCGATGGCTGGGTGGAAACCAATGACATGTGGTATCCCACAGGGATCTGTACTGGAACCGGTATTATTTAACATCTTTCTTGGGGACATGGAGAGTGGGATTGAGCTCACCCTCAGAAAGTTTGTGGATGACACCAAGCTGAGTGGTGTGGTTGATACTCTAGAGAGAAGGGATGCCATCCAGAGGGACCTTGATGGGCTTGAGAGGCGGGCCTGAGCAAACCTCATGAAGTTCAACAAGGCCAAGTACCAGGTGCTGCACATGGGTCAGGGCAATCCCAAGCACAACTATAGGCTGGACAGAGAATGGATTGAGAGCAGCCCTGAGGAGAAGGACGTGAAGGTGTTGGTGAATGAAAAGTAGGACATGAGCTGATAATGGGCACTCAGCCCAGAAAGTCAACCGTGTCTTGGCCTGCATCAAAAGAAGTGACCAGCACGTTGAGGGAGGTGATTCTTCCCCTCTGCTCTACTCTTGTGAGACCTCATCTGGAGTACTGGGTCCAGCTCTGGAGTCCCCAGCATAAGACAGGCATGGACCTGTTGGAGCAAGTCCAGAGGAGGGCCATGCAGATGATCAGTGGGCTGGAGCACCTCTCCCATGAGGACAGGCTGAGAGAGTTGGGGTTGTTCAGCCTGGAGAGGAGAAGGTTCCAGGGAGACCTTATAGCAGCCTTCCACTACCTGAAAGGGCCTACAGGAAAGCTGGAGAGGACGTACTGTTTACAAGGGCATGGAGTGATAGGACAAGGGGTAATGGCTTTAAGCTGAAGGAGGGGAGATTTAGATTAGATATTAGGAAGAAATTCTTCCCTGTGAATGTGGTGAGGCAGTGGAACAGGTTGCCCAGAGAAGCCGTGGAGGCCCCCTCCCTGGCAGTGTTCAAGGCCAGGTTGGATGGGGCTTTGGGCAACCTGGTCTGGTGTCGGGTGTCCCTGCCCGTGGCAGGGGGGTTGGAACTAGATGATCTTTGAGGTCGCTTCTGACCCAAACCCTTCTACAATCCTGTGATATTTCTGCTCATAACAAAGACAACGCTAATTTCAAAAGGAATATACAATGAATAACATCTGTAGGGAATTTGACTTTTGTCTAAATATTTACTTATGGTAAGCAACGCTATCTTTTGTTTAATGGAGAAAGTATATTTCTGTTTTTCATATTGCTGATTATATGGGAGGGGAAACCTTTTTTCTCTCTTTTCACGTAAGTATTGGACTCTTCACAGCTTTGTACAACTTGGAAAAAACATTGTTGGGCAAGACTTTATCTCACACTAAGGAATGGATTGTGAATGTCAAAAGACTTGCTCTTCCTTTGTCGAGGTGTCCTGGGTTTTGTGGGAGTCAATAAACATAGCTGCTTGGTTTTTTTTTAAAATAACTTTTTTATGTTAGTGTTTAAAACAGCAATGATTCTGTATGGGTAGTAGCTACTACTTTTTTGTATTAAAATTATTTTAGGAGAGTTAATATTTCTGGAAGCATAGGGATAAAACGTGTGGAACAGTGTTTTTTATCTGTTATACACATGGCATGTACTACGCAGCAACCTTTATTTTTGTGGATATCAGTATTAACATTATGTAAGTTTTGTTGTACAATTGATCTTTAAGTAATGAGAGACCAGGATTCTTGACAAGTTTATTTTTAAAAAGGGAGATGTCCTTTTAAACATATATCTATTTCTGTTGCCTAACTTTTCTTTTTCTTTTTATGTTTAGTTGCTATAACTCAAGGTGGTACAATCCAGATTTCTAATCCAGCCTCTGATGGTGTACATGGACTACAGACATTAACAATGACCAATTCAGGAGCTTCTCAGCCAGGTGCTACTATTGTGCAATACGCAGGACAATCACCTGATGGCACACAGCAGTTTTTTGTTCCTGGAAGCCAAGTTGTTGTTCAAGGTATATTTTATTAGTTCCCTGCATTTTAGTTGTCTCATATAAAGCATTTATTCTTGAAAGTAGTTTTATTTTATATTGACATTATTGCACCATTATATAAAATATTTATGCATTGCAAGATGAAAGACAGTCTTAGGAGGAGACCCAGTTTCTCTGCTCAGTAAAGCAGCCACCTCTTTTGAATAAAAAAAATTACACGAGGAAGAAATAACAGTATCAAATCATTTTCTGCTTTGTATTGTCTTGTCTAGACTTTGACACACGTTTAATTGCAGTAAAGGTGCTGTTACAGATTGAGATGCTGGGGCTGCGTCTCATTTAATACATGAAACTAATGTGTTTGTTTCAGCAGTTAATCAATCTTAAACACAAGTTCTGAAATTCTTTGGATATGTTTAAGGCAGAATCTCCTTGCAACTTATGATTCTTGTAGTTACTAGGAAGGAGATCCTTTACTGAAGCTATTTTTTTTCACAGAACACTGTAGCTCCTATAAAATGCACGTATGTGAACTGAACCATGAATAGTGAATTCTTCAACCTTACTGTAGTTCATGCAGGTGGTTTTGCTTTTTTTTCCTTCCACTGTTCACAATGTTTTGGAAGTGCTGAGGAAGATTGAGAACCAAAAGTGTCTTAGATTTTTATCGATACCAGAGAAAGCAGGGTTGGGGTTTGGGTTATGCTGAGGAAAACCTTTGAAAACAGGAAAGAGATCTCTGTATGGAGACTCTAAATTTAATGGCTGTCATGGAGGATATAGGGAATTTATTTTCTCTTTTAATTATATTTTTAATCTGTACAGACAAGTAGGGAGGTAAGGCTGTATGAATGCTTTTCTAGCCAAAACAGCTGTCTGAAATAAAGCACAAGAAGACCTTGAAAGGCGTTACATATGTGTTCATGGCGTGGATAAGAGTCATCAACTAAATGTAGACACACGTATCTGAGATAGTTGGTGAAGTCCAGATTGAGGCACTTTTTTTGCCCTAATATGGATATTTGAAATAAGTTCTGTCTTTAAGTGGCTGTTTCTCTTCCTTTGCCTTAAATGAAGCCCAGGTTGTAAATAAAGCTAATAGCTTGTAGATATCTGAACTTGTTGAGACAATGCTAAATAATGATACCAAATTTGATTTCTTCCATTGCCTCCAGTTAATTCTTTGCTGAAATATATTGTATTTCCAAGACTTTTTGGAAGCATTTCAAGGAAGCTCTAAGACTATAATTTGAAAAACCTTAAACCAAACTGTTAGTTTTCATCATGCAGAGAGTACTATTATTAACTGCCATAAATAATGCTGTGAATATATTCGTAGCAAAACTTTAAGACCCAAATTTGGCTGTCCCCCAAACAAATTTCCCACTGTTGAAGTGCATGTTTTGTGAGTATGAGTCTAATATGTTTTCTATACACCTGTATATGCGTCTCTTAAATTAGAGGACTTCTCTGTCACTCCAGGTCGACTGTAGTATTTTGTGTGTATTGCTTTGATTCTTCTGGGCCTCGAGGACAGGGGGAGGGCAGAGAGAGCAGCTCTGCAGTTCTTTCCTACAACCTCCCCAGTCTGTGCAGAACCTAGGGATTGTATCTGGCAGCATTTCAGTCCTTGGGAATTTCATTTGATGGGCCTTCCTTTACAGACTTTCGTAGCGGGGCTGTCCTCGAACCTCCCTATGCAGTCTCAGTGATGGGATCGACTACCTGATGGTATAACCCATTAAGTATCTTGCCTGTGATAAAAACTTTAAAAATTAGTTCAGAAACAGTTACTGAATACCTGCTATACCTGGTTTCTGGAAGCTTCTAGATACTTCTGACTAAATTGATTTGTTCTCTGTCCATGCTCAGAGAAGTTGATTTCCTGGAATTCTCGGTTCCTTTGACCCAAAGTAAGTCCAGTGCTTTAGTGATGCTTATAGTTGTTGACACAGAAGAAAAATGCTAGATAACGTGTACAGTGAAAAATGCGAAAGGAATAGTAAGTGAGCATGAACTCAGAGATAATGAGAAGATAAAAGGTTTCAACTTACTGTACACACTATTGACACTGGAAGATCTTACTAAAAAAAAAACTAAAAAACACTAAAAAAAATCTTTAATAAAAAAAGAATATGTAAAAGGGTATGAAAACACCTGAGGATGTTTACTGTAATGCAGATCTCTTTATGGTAATACTTGTATGTCGTTAACAAACCTGAGTTATTCAGGATGGAGTGAGACAATGAAATCAATTGGATATACAAGTCTCTGGTATGTCCTTACTACAGGCCATCTTGCCTGTGCTAGAAAGTCTGTAGGAACATAGTTTATGAACATTCGTCATTTACCTTGTAGTTGACTGTTCACCTAATATAGCACAGATTATAACAGGAAAGCAACATTCTGCCTAGCAATTTTTCCACTTCTGTATATTTTTATATTTTTGAAATGGTTTTGGGTAGACAGCATATAAATTTTACTTGGAACAATCATAGAAGTAAACAAAAGAAAAAACCCCAAACAACTAAGTATTAGTCCTAGGGCAGAAGAGATCTGTTTCATAATCTTTCAGATCATATAGGTGTTTATATTTTTTCTAAAGTATTTGTTGATGAACCTCAGGTAATAATGGATGGCATCACATAAACCCTGTGCTTGATATTTTATGATAACCTGTAATGGGGAAAAAGGATTAGTATAGGAGCGCCAGAGGTGTTGATCCAACCAAGTGATATTTCATTTGCTACATGTTTACATTCATAGGCAAAATAAGAGGCAGTTCTGATGGCCTGACAGTTTCCTAATACAGGTTACAGGTTTGTTTTTTTTGCTAGCTGAAGCAAAAGAAAATGTTTAATTGTCAGTGAAAATGAGTGTCAAAAAGTTACATCAAAAATCAGTCTGTTGGGATCTATATGTGTTTTCATAATATGGTCAGTGGTATGAACAGTGATATTTGATATCTGTGGCTTGAATTTCTTGTATGCTTCAGTTCTGATTTTCTGTTCATATGATCCTGAAGTGGTCCTGTAATCACAGGGTGCTCCTTTGTTGCATTGCTGCCTCCATTATTGCTGTCCTCCGCATAGTTTCACAGTTGATAAATTACCAGTCTGAATTTGTTTATTACAAACAAAGGCCTTAGAAATTTGCTGTGCCCTACATACAGACCAGTGTCTGGATTGGTCCGAAATTAATTTAATTTAAATTGATGTAAGTAAGGAGTAATTCTGTAAGAGTCGAGACTTTTTTATTTTTTAAAACTAAGTCAATCAAATCTCTTGGACTTACTTTGAAAAAGGAGGGGACAGGGGAGAAGTAGCCCTTACCCAGAGTTACTGTTCTGCCGGTTACAGCATATGGAATTGCTAGCTTTAGGTTCACTTACTTTGTTGGAGCTTTCTTCAGTCTTTTCTGAAGCTTTTACTGAAATTAAATGAGTGCATTGTGGGTTACCCCCCACTGCAGGGAGATTTAGCCTTTCATTTACCTATTTGTTACAGCTTGTTAAGCTTTTCTGTCTCTCATGTCTGTTCAAGGGAGTTCTCTGCCTTTTAGTGGAACTGCTCCAATCAAAACAGTTGCACATCTTTTTCAAAAATCTCCCTGTTCTCTATCCAATTATGATTGTATCATTCTGATTAACTCAAGAGAGCCACATTTTAATTTCTGTCAGTCGGTGCTGTGAATTTTCAGATCTTGATTCACAGCCAGCTTTGTGGTGAGTGCTTTCTGTAGCTTTATGAATAATTCAGGGAAAAAGAACAAAGCTAGGCTTATAGAAATATGGAAGAGGAAGGGAAAAAAAAGGTTTACTGGAAAAGGAATTCTTTGGGCTGCAGTTTCAGTGAGCTGTTCCAGTGACAGAGCATATTAATGACAGTGGTAAGCAAGTGAGGTCACTGTGATGTCAGTGCTCTTGCTTGTAATCCTGCACATGCTTGCTAGTTTGGAACAGTTCATGCTGAGCTCTGGTAGAGGAACAGGAGAATCGTGTGTGCAGAAGCTGAACATGGCTGTAACAGGAGATGAAACAGGTAAAAATTTTGTTACTCTTTTACATGATAATTTTGGATGTCTGAGCAGTGCTTAGTTGGTATTTGTGACATTTTCTTTTGAACCTGTTGCTGTAACTCTTTCATGTTTCAGAACTGGTACAAATAGCTTCTGGTTGTAGCTAGTCAGTGTAGGATTTCAGGGTAATTTTAACAGTTTCATTTAGGGGGAAAATCACTGTTAGTGTACGAGTTCTTACACAAATTGATTCAGATAACTAATCTTTACTATTTGATGCAGGATTTTGCTGAAAAATCCACCACTCTTCTTTTAAATTCTTCTTTATAGTGGGGATAGTCATATATGTTACTATGTTTATAATTGTTCTTTATTTTGTAAAAATGACACTGCTTTTTTGTTTAGCAATGAACACTTCAGATTTGATAGTTAAAATAAGCTTAAGCATAGCTGTAAGAGAAAGGTGTGCATTGTTTCAGTAGTGTAAATAAAACCTATGCTTTCATTATTAAAGAGAATACTGAACACAAACACATTTGAGAGAGAGCAATAGTTTTAAATACTGTATCGCCTGCTTGGTTTCTCCTCCGCTGTTAAAATGGTCTGTTCCTCAGCTAATTGAGTTCAAAAGGCTGACGTCATTAGATTTCCTGGAATCGTGTTGCAGTAGGGAACTGGAAAAGTTAAACTCCAAACAAGATACACATTGACGTCAGCTCCAAGTCATGCTGCGATTTAGTCAGTTCCTTTCTGCTTCGTCAATTGCCTCGGGCAGATCTGTGGTGTTAACCAGTTCGCAGCCGGTACCTACGTGCTGCTGCTCATTGCTGGTGCATATTGTTTCATTAATCCAAAGATAAGGATCTTCTCCAAGTCTACGGTGTTTTTTTGGTTGCTTTTTTCTTTATGCTCCAAGGAATAATGAATGATTCATGCCCTGTTTAGCCAGTTTAGTGGTGAAGTTAAAACCCCTTTGATAATCTAGCCTCATCATGACTCACAGAAGGGGGAGAACAGACTACTAATACATAGCATGCATTAGGCTTTTTTTCTCCTGATAGTCACTGAAAGAACTCAAGTGCAGGGATGCTCTCTAGTGTTCAGCAAGTTACTTTTTCCAAGAACCCACTGATAGAATGTGGCTGATTTTTTAGAGTTTGTTTGTTTGGGGTTTTATTATTATTTTTATTTTTTTAGTTTCTCAGAGCTTAATTTACAAAGTTGGTTGGACTCCTCCAAATGTGGTTTGCTTTTTTGGCGTTTTCTTTCTTTGTTTGTTTGTCTTCCTGTTAATAATTTCCCTTTTTGTAAGTCTTAACTCAGTGCTCCAGGTTTTCTGTCACTTTTTAATCCCTTGCAATTTTAAAGAGGGGGGAAAAAACCCAACCAAAAAGCCCTGGGACAGTGTGTTAGGGAAAGACACCATTTCCAGGTCTGATGCTTTGTTAACAGTCTCAGTCCTAGGTCTGATATGTTAAGAATGACTTTAAATCTCCACGGAGCTTCATTAGAAGCAGCCACAGAGGTTTGTCAGTCTGGATCAAGGTGCGTGGGATTTTTGTCTCAGATGCTGCAATGGAAGGGACCCTTCGCTGTAATATGTAGATTACGTTATTAGACTTCAGCCATGAATTTTGTCCGGGGTATTTTATCCCCCCTGCCTAAAGCCTGCTTTATCTTTCCCAATGTCTTTTTCAGGGGAAACATTAATTTATTGTAACTTTTTGAGATATTATACAAAAAGTTTTACAGACTTTAAAATAATTGATTTGCAATAATGTATCATAAAGCACATAACTGCAGGACTGAAAGATATTTTGTCAATGCTTTGCTTTTTTTTTTTTTTTTTTCTTTGACTGCGGTGTCTGGGTTTACAAGTTTTGTACCACCAAAATGGTTATTTATCTGTGTTGCCAGACTGGTAGGTTTGTGAGACAGCTGTTAGGGCCAGACACTACTGGAACCCGGTCAAACTATTCATGCAACACGTTGTTACTTACAGTGGTGTTTGCTGATCCCAGCTGAGATAGGGACTCACTTTTGTTAAGCCCTGTTGCAGGTACATTATCACACGAAGTCCTCTTAGCAGCAGCAGCAGCAGTAAGTCCTGCTAGCTAACATCTGAGTGTAAATCAAACAAAGGCAACAAAGTAGTTGGTCTGGTCAGGCGGAGGTGACCTTCGTTATGGGTCTTTCCTCATGACTTGATCCACAAAATGGTTCACTTGGATTTCTAATTCTTTGTAGCTAATGCAAGCTAAGATAACATCTCTTTTTTACTGAGTGATGAGAGAGAGAAAAAGGTAGCTCTGACCACAGTCTATAAAATATGGGCAGCAAAAAGGTAAGCCTGAAGAGTTTCTAAAAATTCCATTTTTATAAATAGTGAGCTGAAGTATTGTCCCATTGACATAACTGGGACTGCAAAGAGATGTGGAGAACTTAAGGAAAGGGTTAAGTAATTTTCTTGTAGATGTACAAGAAGACCAAGCCCTGTGTTCATGGCTGATGCCTGTTAGTGCTCCCAGGGCTGTCGTGAACTGATTTCTCTCTCCCTCCCCCATGCCCAGGGGATTATCTGTAACCCAGGTCAGTTCACTGGTCCAGTTCATCTTGTAATTCCACAAACACTTTTACCCGCAGGACTGAGAGAGGGGGAGGTGCACAGTGTTTAAGCTGATAATGATTTCAGGACATGGCTCTGGAACAGTACTCTAAACACAGCTTGATCCTATTTTTTGTTTTTAATTAGTGAAGCACCTGCATGAACTTAATAAGAATAATAGTGGGGTTTTTATTAAGTTTAGGTTTGGTTTGGGTTTTCCTTCCACCCGCCACCCCCCCGTAGCTGACTAATGTCTCTTTACTGCTTTATCAGTAAGTCTCCCCAAAATGTTTTTGTCTGCATTTTATTTTTCAAGTTATGTTTTTCCATTATTTGAATATTGCTTTAAAGAATTAAAGTATAAATTAACATAACAGCCCCTTAAATATAATCTTTTATACTCACTTGCTTTAATGACAAAACTTGAAGTTTTGTTCTCTGATACTATAAAATATAATAAGTTTATGGAAAGGAATAGGTAAATATTTGCTTGTAATTTGAAGAGGGATACATTTTTTGTTTGATTCTTTTCTATATCAGACAAGACACAAGTTCTTAGGACTTTCACAGTGCTGTTGGGGTACATCATATGGGAACAAAGTACCTCAAAAATATAGAAACGAGGTAAGACTATCAGAAAGGTATTGGCTCCAAATAGCGCATCAGATTTCAGATCTGTGTTTAGCTTGGGGAGAACTCAAAACTGGCAGGCTCGGGAGCTGAATCTGAACTTTTCCACTTCGATTTACTGTGTGGCTACACCCCTTCCTGTGCAACTGCCACTACGTCCTCTCGCCTGCTAACGCTGCAGCATCCTATTTGCAGTCCTCTTGCTCAAGGAACTTATTCTTGTTCACCATGAGCATTTGTCTGTTCCTTTTCGCGTTGGCAACAGCAGCTCTCTGATTTTCCAAGGGTTGCCAAACTGCTGCTGTAAAGGGAGGAGAGGCAGTAAGTCTGGTACTGTTACTGTCACAGGGAAGGAGGAGAAAGTTGACTTCTGAAGGAAGTTGACTCCTGAAGCCTCTGTTAGAGAACAGGGTAGCATATAAACCTCAGTGGCTGCAACAGTGGGACCATCTTTTTGTGGGATTGTGCAAACAGGAAATAAGTGTGGATGCTCTGGCAGTGTTCCTAAAACAGCTTTCCCTATGTTGTCTGAAAAGAACTGAGTGGAAGCTAGCACAGGGTTCAGTCTGGCTGGCTAGTGGGGCCACATGCTAGAGCAATTTAGATAACTTACTTTACAGAATGGAACTAAACGCTAGTAGGATAACAAATGTAGTTGCGACATTACAGGCCTGTGAAATACTTCATGTAGCAGGGATCCTGCATAACTCATCAACAGAAATGCTATTTCCAGAGAGACTTTTGCATATTTCTTCTTTGCTATAAAGTTTAAAATATAATTCTTTTATACAGCTGCCACTGGAGACATGCCAGCTTACCAGATTCGAACTCCCACCAGTACCTTACCTCAGGGAGTGGTAATGGCAGCCTCCCCAGGGACTTTGCATAGCCCTCAGCAACTGGCAGAAGAGGCAACACGCAAGAGAGAGCTGAGACTTCTGAAAAATAGGTAAGACTGTGTAACAATTAATAGTCAGTGTGGCAAAAAAACCCCAAATCATTCTAATGATTTTTTTGTCTTAAGATTGTGAGCACTGTCTGTGACTGAGGAAGGGAAGACAAGAAATCCTTTGTCAGTCTTCCCACGTCCTTACAGCATTGACTATTGGCTGTTAACTCTGAAAATTTTGAGTTGACCTTATCACCATGGATTTTTAGTTCTAAAATACTGTGCTAATTCAGAAATCAGTATTAGTGTTGTCCCTTTTTGATAATTTTTGTGATGATCTGGAGGTATTCTTACTGTTGCATTTATTTTTTTGCCTACTGACAGTAAAATGACCAGTATGCATTTGTTCATCTTGAAACATCCCAGCAAAGAATTGGTTAGGAAAATATCTGAGGACCTCGTTAGCAGATGTCCATTAATGATGCTGTGAAGAGGACTTATTCTAGGGTGGAATGATAATTACAGACTTCCGTAAATACTTGGCTACTGGGATAAGTTATTGTGCAGTGCCCCTGTCATTTAGTGAGGCATATTGTGTGAGGTGGCTGTATAATTTTTAATTAGTTGGCATGGTCTTGACTGTCTGCTGCAAATGCCAATCTTTCTCTGTGCATTATTCTTGATATTCTTAGGGGACTCTTTCTTTTTTTAAATGTGTAGCCACCACTATCAATGGCAGGTAGATTAATGGAAGAAATAGTCTTCTGTGCAGATCTCTAATACATTGAATAACCACTTGCCTTATGATTGAATTCATAGTATTGCTTTGCTCTCATGCCTGTACTTTATTTTAAATTACTTACAGGGATCGCTGCATTGTTGTGCCTCCTTTTTTTCCTCCTCTTTTCAGTTTTAAAACTAGCATCTGTGCTCTCTCTCATATAACTTGCTGGAAAGCTGACAATTTGAAATTTGACTATTTATCATGTTCCAAGATATTAAAGTACTCCCAGTACTTCTAAAATGTCTTCTGGAATTGAATGCTTGTTCAGTCACATGCTTCTGAAAATACTCCTCAAAGTGTTTCACTTTAATATAACAGAATTCTGAGCAGAACTGTGAGAATGGCTCCACACTACCATTTGCCAGCCACAAAAATTACCCAGATGCATGTGGCTGAAATGTGCCCAGGTGGACAGTTCTAAAATGCTAATAAATTGTATTTGGACTTAAATTTTACTGTGGATTGTCATATTAAGGTTAAAAAATCACAGCAGGTTGTAAGCTTGGCATCTAGCTTTTCATCTGAAGAGACTAGTATTATGCTTGTATTTTCTGAAAGTAAATTCTTTGGGTTTGGTTTTAAGATTTTGGTTGCAGAAGATAATACTCCTGATAAACACACAAAATGGAATGTGACTGGAAGAAATGCTGCTTTCAGTCTGAATGTTTAGTACAGCTCAAGTCAATGCATCATCATTTACTCACTGTTTTTCTCAGGTCCTCTGTGTATTATTTCCATCTCTGTATTTGTTGATGCTTCAAGCTCTAGTTGTTTTGAATTGTGTTTTAACCATGTTATTGCTTATAGCTATTATCTACTGTTCTGTTTGTGCAATCCAACAGTTGGTGGTGGTTGTTATCGTTGTTATTGTGGAACCACAGGGATTGCAGGTAATTTCATTCATCCAGTCTTTGCCGTATTGTGGCTGTTCCTGTAGTCATTTGCCTTGTATTGGTTCCAGGGAAGCTGCCAGAGAATGTCGCAGAAAGAAGAAAGAATATGTCAAATGTCTTGAAAATCGTGTGGCTGTGCTTGAAAACCAAAACAAGACTCTCATTGAGGAACTCAAGGCCCTCAAAGATCTTTACTGTCATAAAGCAGAATAACTGTCTTTCATTTGGACCTTGTTTATTATGAACTTTAATCAAGGCATGAGAGGAAGCAATTCTACAGATTGCCATATGAACTTGAGAAAGAGACACTTTAGGCCCTTGTGGAACCCAGTTTTGCTTAGTGTTTTCAGACTGGTTTGGGAGATACTCCAAAATTTGGAATTCTGTCATAGTCTCCATACTCTGCTGAGCTTTCTGATGGCATGCAAATGGCTTTTTTGTTTGCACTTTTTACTTCTGCTTTTTGCAGGGAAGCTGCTAAAGAATGTCGACGTCGGAAGAAAGAATACATAAAATGTCTGGAGAGTCGTGTTGCAGTGCTAGAAGTTCAGAACAAGAAACTTATAGAGGAGCTTGAAACCCTAAAAGACATTTGCTCTTCCAAAACAGATTAGTAAAAATATTTATTATACTGTGAACTGACTGAAATGTGTCCAGTTGCTTTATAAGGCAATACATAGCCAACAAGAATTACGGCTTTCTCTTTGTGTCATTTATATTATATTCCAACTTCTAACATTCCTGAAATGCTTTCCTGCTTTTTGTCAATTCCTAGCTCTAATTTCAGGTTTTTATCCTCCTCCCTTCCATCTCCCAAGGAGCCAAATGTTAAAAAAGTGTAACAAAGTAAAAAAGCGCAAAATTTCCGAGCTGTTTCTTTGCCATATATTTGCATACTACTTTTTACATGTTACTGAGTGTCCTGCACATACAAAATATTTTACAGTTGTTTTAGATGAATCATAAAGATAATGCATCCAGTAATACAAGAAAATCAAACAACCCAAGGTATCTCAGGAAAGAGTTTATAAAAGAATGTTATGATTACATGTACGTACTAGCATACTAGTCTACAGATGATTTTATGGCATATTTTTATATTAGTTGCTTTGTGGAAAAAAGTATTGTATTGCTGTCATGGTTAAAGATAGTTTTTAATAGAACCATGTTGTTTAACCTGTGTAGTGTCTGATTTCCTTTAAACATCTGGTTATTTCAGATGCTTTAAAACCCAGGAGTACCTGGAAGAGGACAAAGGCAAAAAGCATACCTAAATCTGTGACATGATGCTAAGTATATTGTAAAGACCTGAAAGAAGCGGTCTGTTAGCTGGCTGCTACTTACTTAAATTTTCTGTAGGCTGTTGAATATTTGGTTTATTAGAGGTCTGTATGTCAAAATCAGATTTTGCATCCTGAGTACTTCGTGTTCTAGATTCTGGACAGTTGTAGGCAGTTGCCTGTAGTGAAGGCTGATGGTGTAGTTCTTTTCAGTTTCTGCAGGGTACTGAGAGGAAGTAGAGGTGACTTAAAGAAGGAAGCTTTCCAATAAACAGTAACTGTCCGCTGATTCACAGTGTTCCAGAATAGCCTGTAGGTGAGAGCTGAAGATTTTAAAAACTAAACCCATGCTTAAACCAGATTACAGTTCTGGGAAGTGCAGAACATGCATTTCCATTGTGATTTGAAAGAAAACAGTGCTTACGCAAAATTGCTTCTGGGTATATCTTTAATTCAGGAATGATCTAACTGATTGTTGGCCGGTACAGTGTATGAGCAGAGTATGTGGTAGCTTTGCTGGAACTAGCAGCACCATTGCCTTACTGATGTGGTAGCAAGAAAGGTTTGGTTCCTACTTAATTTGCTTTACTGGGACAACAGTGTGAGAGAATGTGTTTGTGGAGGCGGGGAGGGATGGAACTGAGGCTTCTTCACTTAATTTAAACTCAATTCACATTTAACCCAGTCTTAACTCTGACACTGTTGGAGCGGGGGGTGTGTCTGTATTTTTTTTTTTTTAAATCTGATTTTCTTTTAGCTTTCCAAAATTCCTGGAAAAACACAGGATAACTTTCTTGAATCTTCCAAAAATCTCACTAGGTACCTAAGTGGGACCATTTGTAAGAAGAGATATTCTCTCTCACTTCCCACAGCCACATCAGTTGATTTACAAAGGAAAAAGGCTGCCGTTTGGACCCACGGTCTCTGCTTCAGATCTGGAACAAAACTCAACTTTGAAACATCTGTTTCACTGTGAAGATACATCTTAAGTGCTGAAGTCAGCAGAGGTCAAAGGTTCTGTTAAAGTTGGACAGGATGAGTAGTCTGCAGGTCCATGCTGCAGTCCCGAGACTGCAACAAAAGTGTCCAACAAATTGTTTGTTGTAGCTCTATCACTAGAATCTGTTTTCTGTTACAGGTAGGCATTGCTCCTGACTCCAAAGGGATTTGGAAACTCAATTGGAAAAAAAACTTGGGCGCATGGTGGATGTCTCTCCAGTGAAAACTTACCTTATCTTCCCGATAGTATCTGGTAGTAACTGTAGAAGTTTGATAGGATGAATCCTTGTCTGCTCCACATCTACGTAGTCTACAGTAATTTCTTTGCTAATACTTCAAAAACATTTGATTAATGTTTATTTTTTAGTTAAATAATTACTTGTGTGTGTGTGCTTTGTTAATAATAGAAGCTAAACCCAAATGCTCTTGGAATGTTTGGTCATGGATACCAGGCCAAGAAAAGGTCAGTTTATAATGATTGTGTTGAACTTCTTGCGGTAAATCTTAAGGTTTTGATTGAAATCAGTTACTGGTCTTTTTCCTGAGGATACATCTCGAGGGGAGAGAGGAAGCTTTCTGCATGTTGTCCGTCTCTTCAATTTGTGACCACTTTTGGTTCATCTGAAGGCCAAACAATCTTTTTGCAGAGAATTACCAAGTGGATCAGACACTGAACTCAAAGTATTTCCTTCAGTGGCAATGACTGGAAAAGCTGCCCCTTTGAGTTTCTTCTCATCTCATTCTTTGTGTAAATGATAGATCCATCCCTTTTCCTAAAAGTATTCTCATTTAAAATTGTACAGGATGCAAACTAACTGTTGATTTTTGTGGAAGGTCTGTGATGTGGCTCTCAATCACATACCTAAGGAAACGCAGTGGCTGTTGTGGCTCATGTGAGTACTGGCACTTGCCTTCCATCCCCGTTTTACCACTTCAATTCTCCGTTGAACCAGGCTCGTTCCAAACAACTTCTTGATGACAAGATCAAAACCCACCTTCTGTCTTGTAGCATGTGTGTGCTGTTGGGTTTAATGCCTTTTTCCCACAATTCGATGCTGTTTCTGCTCTCAGAAGAAGGTTGCTAACAGTGTACAAACAGCGACTGAGCAGGTGTTCAGTCTTAATTGTCTTACTCGATGGCTGTGTCGCTGTCTCATTTGACAAGGCTGGGAAGCACCTACTTTTCTAACAAAGACATAACTCTGAGCTTTGGATACCAGCATAATTTCCACAGGAATCTGATTCCAGTTCAGATTTGTGAAGCAGAGTGCATGGTGTGGTGCAGGAGAAAGGAGTTTTGAGCACAGTATTATTCTTAGTAGAGAAACGTTAAATGAATCTGAGTTTGTTTATTAGAAGAGAATTTGAGGACTGCCCAAGCTTTGATTTGTCAGAGCCAGGAATTTTGTTTTTTCAGTACCAAAGAAAAAAAGAAGGTTGAAATAACTGATTTTCTTTCTGTCAGTAAATCGGATCCCTGTGGTATGAAACTCCTCCCTTCCTGAAACCACACAACCCTTTGCAAATTTCTTTGAGACAGATAGCTAGAGAATTTCCCTTTGCAGGAAGGTGTACACAGTGCTGCATGAATGGTTTTTTTTTCAAATAGAATTTCATATATCTCAGGTCTCTTGAAAAATATCTTCAACCTCAAAGAGTTGTGGGTGATGAGAAATGTAATAGTCAGCTTCCTCTTAAGGCACAGTGTTGAGTCATAGCTGTTTTCTTCCCCATCAAAATGGAGTGGGGAGCAGAGTTATAAAGAGAAATCTCTGGGCTATCCAAGCAGAGCTGTCTCTTCACTGTCTAAAACAGCCTCAGCTGTCATGACCTGGGGAAAAAAGGGATTAAAATAAGTATATTGTGAGAGTAGGTGTGTATTTGATTTCTTTGTGGTTTTTCTTTTTTATTATTATTTTTTTTTATTGTTAGTGGCCATGGATTTTTCTGTTTGCAAGAATAATTGTAGTTTTTCTGCCTGCACTGATACAGTCCTAAGGCATGCAAGCTCTGTTGTCTCCTGCTTGGTTCTTCAGGGTTTTCCTTCCATCCTTATCAAACATAATTGCTGATCTGTACTGTTATCCTGCAGACATCAGTGTAGTTGCTAAATCCAGTGTGATCTTTTTCTGAATGAAGTATCACTTCAAAGAATACAAATGGGTCTGCTCAGCTTCTGGTTTGGATTGACTCATTTTGCCCACAGATTTTGTGGTTTTTTGTTTTGGTTTTTTTTTTTTCTTTTCTGTTTTATCCACTTGGTGTTTTGTGTGTGGGTGTGTACATGACAAGAATGTATTGAATGCTGAGCTGTTAAGCAGCGGATAGAAGTAGCTGCATTTTGGTTATCAGCATTCCTGTATAAAATGTTGTCTTATGGGGAGTGGGTTTAATTTGGTTGGGGATTTTTTTTTAAAGCACTAGGAGTCTCTTCTGGATGAGGGATAACAATGATTTCATTATTCCAGCAAAAGTTCTAATATTTGCTTCATTTAAAAACTGAGGAAAATGAGTTAGTTAATTTTTAGGGCAATTTGATAGTATTTGATGCAGACTGGTAATTGCAGGCAGCAAAAATCAGTTTCTTCTTCTTCTGTCTGTAATGAATCTTTTCTAGTCCATTTTGTTAGGTTTCTGGTTCTTCCTACTTTTGAGATAGAGCTTCCTCATTGCAACTTGCTTGTTACGAAGCAGAAGCTGTGTACATGCACAAAGTCTCAAAGAGGGTAGTGTGAGAGTTGAATGCTGTGTGTAGACTAAGGTAAAAAATAACTTCATTGTATTATGTGTGACTTGAATGGAAAAACAGTGAAGGAAGTGTCTTTGTTATGGCAACTGCTGAGGTTTTTCCTCTCCTTTAATAGCCGTATCAGTGGAATCTGGTATGATTAATACATCTTGTGAATGGAATTATAACTATAAAAATGTCACAATTCAGAAGTCTTGTTATCTAGCCAAGTCATTGTTTTTGTTTTGTGATTTCAAAAATATAATTTCCAAATGGCCTTGAATGAGGCTTTTAGTGGTCTCATTTTCATGCACTTTTTTTTTTTTTTATTTTTCTTCCCAAATGTGGTTTTGCTCATACCAGGTAAAAGCTGCAGCAGAGTTGTTTGACAAGACCAGTCTGGACAGTAAGGTCTGCTTCCGCTAAAGTAGCTCTCTTGCAGATTTTTTAATTTTTTTATATTTTTTTTTTTATTTCAGCAAGGTATCTTATCATGCTTCAAGCTTTCATTAATTCTTACAGAAGTGAGACAAGCACAAACACATTTTTAAATGAGCATGCTGAGTGTTTTGCTTGATTAAATCAGTTTTGAAGAACTATATTCTCAAAGATCCTGGCTCTATGCACTAAAAGCTTTCAGAACTTTGTCAGCTGCCATACAAACAAGAAAATGCTTAAATCCTTACACACCTGCCTCTTTACCAGTGAAGTTGTCCGTTCCTTCAAAGATCTGGACACGGGCCTGGAACTGCAGCCTTCTTGACACAAGTGGGTAACCAAAACCTGTTGAGATCTTCAAAGCAGACATTCTTTGGTTTCTCTCGTTTGAGACCAGACCTAATTAGCTTTTCTGAAGTGTGTCTACCAGAAATGGGCCTAACATGAAATATGGCCAGAGAGAAACAGGAGAAAAAACAGAGTGAACATAGTGTTTGAAAGCTGCAGTGTTGCAGAGTGACACAAGCAGGCAGGTATTGCCAATTTGCATATTGGGCTTTTTTTTTTTCTTTTTTAATTCTTTATTTTTCGCGTAAAAATCCTGTTGGTTTATGCAGGGATCAGACTTCTGCTGTATTGAGGACAGGATGAAAAGCATTAACATTTCAAAATTGCTTCCAGTTTCTATTGTTGTATCTTTGTAAATTGTCACCTGTAGCTATCTCCCTCATGCTAACAGATCTGTTCCCTGTGTTCTGTGTCCTTTCTTATAGATAATTTTCATTTTCTTCGAATATTAACCTCGTTTCCTGTGAATGACAGGTAGTCACTCATGTCTGTGCCTGATTTTTTCTACGATGTTTTGAACCTGATGGCCAATTTCAATTAAAGTTCATAGGTACGTCAGAGATCTCTCAAAAGTTCATAAAAATAGGTGGCTACCACAGAAGGAATGGACTTACTAAAGGAAAAGCTACAGTGTCAGCTTTGTTAGATATAAGAAAACTTACTTGGAATTATCTCCTGTTAGAATCCATTAGAATTAGAATCCTGTTAGAATTAATTCACTGATTGCAGGTGAAGCATAGAAAATGAGGTTTCATTTCATTTTATTGCTGTCAACTATTTGTATTTGGGGGGGTGGATGTTCAAATTTCTGTGCAATACGCTGCATTTAATTAAAAGGAAAATACGTTTATAGACAACGTGTATTTTATTAAAAAGCTTAGATGCCTTGCAGACTTAAGCTGTTGGGTCTGAAGTTGTTCTCTGCCTCTCCACTAAGCCAACAGTAGTTGACTAAAGGGCAGTGGAATGTACCATGATAAAATACTTGCTGGATGCTGTCCCAGATTTAAACAGTTACTGACAAGCTTGCAGACTTCAGCTAGGCAAATAAGTTAAAAATAGACTGGTTTTGAAATACACTATTTAGAAGAAAAATTACCCGCTGCCTTTATCGTTACATTGTAGTAGCTTTGAGTAGAGGGTTTGGTAGTTCGCTCTGTTAAAGTTGAAACGCTCGTCATTTCTGACCTTTTGGGTTAAGTTTGAAACAAGAGACAGGATTTTTTCCAGCTGTTTTACAGTGACACCTTGTGGAGTATAAATGTCTACGCTTTATTTCCAAACTGATAGGGCAGCCAAAGGATATTACAGAAGTAGAGAATTTCTGGTATCCCGGGAGGGGAGATGGGAGGTAGGGTGTTCTGCGGCTATTGAGAAGACAAACTCATTGTTCCTGCTGTTCCTATGCTAATATGTAGTTAGTAAAAAGTGATTTGTAATCTGATAGCTTTCTAACACTCAAAAATATCATATTGACAAATTTTCAGTTTGTAGAATCTTCTGTCCGATAGGTCCATTTAATGAAAGCCAAAATGATAATTATTTAATCTTGATTTATATAAATTCTAATAATTTTAGAATCTTATCTAAATACTTAAAAACGATACTACAAATACTGCTATTGAAGCACAGTAGTTACTAGTTCTAGGTCACAAAAATGAAATATAATAAAAAACTTAGGTAACTTTTGAAGCATAATGGTGCGAAGGGAGAAGGAAATAATGCAATTTGAACACAGGCATATGGAAAGATCGTTCTGGAAAAGGGAGTTGGGGAATAAAATGTGGGAAAATGAGAAGTTCCATCTCCATATGAGAAAAAACTTCTTTACTGTGAGGGTGATGGAGCCCTGGAACAGGCTGCCCAGAGAGGTTGTGGAGTCTCCTTCTCTGGAGATATTCAAGATCTGTCTGGATGCAATCCTGTGCAACCTGCTCTAGCAGGGGGGTTGGACCAGATGATCTCCAGAGGACCCTTCCAACCCCTACGCACCTGTGAATCTGTGAAAACAGGAAAAAAAGGCACAGTGCGGAAGAAAATCCATTCTACAGGACTGTGTCGGGTAGCGTAGTGTTTTCCCATAGCTCCTAGGAAGCCTGAACTGAGCTCCTAAACAGTTTTTTTTTTTCCCCATTCAAGAGAATTGGCCAAATACATGAGATGTGATCTCAAGATCTAGAACAACAAATTAATTTCCATATGGTAAGTTAATGGCCCAGAATTGTTGTTACTGAGTAAGAGATTCATTAAAATATTTATATAATGTAATTACCAGTTAAATCAGTTATTACTGTCGTGCAATTCCCAGTCATAAGTGTAATGTTAACTTGGTCACAGTTTAAAGCTGTTCTTAAAGTTTGTGTTGCAACTGAGACAGTCTGAAGAGGGCTGGTATCCACTTCCACTGCAGCGTATGGCTGCAGAGCTTCTAAAGCTGATCTGCTGTCCCAGCAGTTCTCAGCGTAGCCAGTTTGGCCCATGTTAGATCTGGTTCTGTATCTCTCCCCCAGACTGGAGCATTCCTGAGGTTAGAAGTGTTATGCTCAAACAACATTTGGCATCAGCTTTTGCTGTTTTAGTAGATCAGTTGGTTTCACAGATGACGCCCTTCTGTTTCCAGCGCCCCCCCAGCCCTGAATGAAAGAAATAAATGCTACATTTCTTGAGCCAGTATTTTAGCCCTGAAAATGCTTAGGTCATCTGCTTCGTCTCTCACATCTGCTGTTACTGCCCTGGGGATCAGAAATGGATTTTCCCTCGTAATGCAGCTGAGCTCTCTTCTTTCGTCAACAGCAGAGGTCTCACTGTCTGGCTTGAAAATGTAGAGGAGAAACGGCTGGTGGAAATATGCGCTGCAGTATTGGCAGCCCTCAGGTCAGAGCCATCTGGTAGTGGCACAGTTGTACCAGGTCTCCTTAATAAATGACGGACAACAGAACCGCTGCTCTTTACTGCACATTTGCCCAAAACCAGATATAAAGGAACTGGAACAAGTTATTCTCATTTCTGCAAGTATCACTTTCTATCAGTTCCTTTTAGTTTGTTTTTCAAAGTCTTTTCTTGGAGTGATGGCTCTTGTAGCAGAGTTTGATGACTTAGCTGCCTCAAGGTAACCATGTTCATTGGAATTTTTCTCTAGAAAGATTGTCAGCTTCCAGCAGTGGAACTTGTTATACTTTTTCATACACACTTCACAGTGAGGGAATGGCTACAGAGATGTCAGAGAGCTTATCAAGTGAGCATATGCTCAAATTTGAAGGTAGAAGTTCCTCCCAGCAAGAAGGGCACCCCATGATAAAATTATTAAAACTGTGCTCTAAGGTTTTGTAACAGACTTTAAATATGGCCAAAGCATTTCCTCACCCACTCCTCTGCCCCCTGCAAAGAGTTTGAAGATAGGACATGTCAGCTATGCAGCCAGTTTAAAGAGTCTGAAAGAATCAGTTTATAGCAGATTATGTAAAAACTGTGATTCCAATGCCTACCTCTGCTGAAATTACATGAAAACGAACCTAGTGCTCACACGGGTTTATTATGCGCTACGTAAAGACTATATTTAGGGTAGAGGAAAACATTATTGACAGTGTCAACATAAACTGAATTTTGGGTTAAGATCTGTGAATTACTCTTGGAAAAAATCTTCATATACAGAAAAAAATGACTAATGTATAATGATTTATGCAATTGCACAAGAGAAATGGTGTAGAGATCAAACAGAAAATATGAGTCAATTAATGTCCCTTATGAACGGGCGCAATGGTTAAGTGTGGGGGTCACTTTTTAGAGATTAGTTATCTGGTGTCTTGGACAGATGCCCAGTAAAGTGAAACACACTTAATGGAATTGCTAATATAAAAATAATCCTATTAAAATAAAACATTAACTTTGCAGTAATATAGAGAAGTGGTGTAAAAACAGCAGCTCGGTTTTAAAACACATACTTGATAAGGAAATGAGCCTATCGAATAAAGTCTCTTCATAAGCACAATGACTACATACATTTTAAATGTGATTATATTCCTGGTGAATTCATCTGCTTTGAATCTTTAGCAGAAGAGGTATTCAAAAGGTATTCAAGAGAGGTATTCGAAGGTATTCAAAAACACAAGGCACATAGTTGATACGCGACCAGGTGATACTTGATATGTGACATTTAGCCCAAATCAAGTTTTGTTTGCTTGTGTCAGTCGATAATTGTAGCAGAAAGCCTAGCTGGACCTGGCAGTGGCTTTTTCCATGCTGGTATACTGAAGTTGTCTTTGTTTTCTTTAAGCTACTTACCTAAGCAAAAAAACCCCAAATCCAAACCACGACGAACCAACCCTCCCCACCAACAAAAACCCCCAACCCTAGTAGGTACCTGAGCCAAAATGAAGGAGTTTACTGGAACAAATGGGATGGAAAAAGTAGTAATGCCTACTGTATTAGCAGAGTATTCAGCGAGAGTGCTACAAAATGAGCCTGGAGTGCTCTGCCTGGTTCTCCTCCAGCACTCATGAAGCTGAATATGTCCAGTGATGACAGAAGCAGAACTGCCTGAAGAACAGCATCTAGAACGTGAACTGCGGATTTACTTGTGCCTCATTACCGCAGAGTCTCTAGAGGGGGTGAGACCTTGAAGAACTCCCACGTTGGTGTACCCAGGAGAACTACACTGACACTTGTGAACCTACTGTGGGGAACAGTATTGCCATTAAGGGCCAGATGCTAGATCGTACAGTATCTGAAGTCAAGGTACCTGGTCCTGAGTGTGGTAACTGGATCTCTCTCTCAATGTGCACAAGCTCTCTACACAACACATGACTACATTAAAATTCAGAAATGTTTATAGGAGCAGGCATGAAGAGTCCAAGACTTCTTTCTGCAGACTCCTGGACAAGTTTGTTAATTAATTGAAGTAATATTTGTCTTCTCTAACAACGGCCATCTAAAATCTAAGTATCCCTCTATCTGATTCTCTGTTTTAGTGGGATAGCAGGCTGCGTTTCCACAGTACAGTCTGTAACTCTCTGAGGATGGAATTATTTGCCCTTGTTGAAGTCCCTTTCCTTCCCCTGAACATACAAGCAGTTCAGAAAAGAGCTGGGAAGAGAAGGCTTTTCAGTAGCCAGAGTGAATAAAGATACACCCAACACCAAGGTTATAAGTTCACAACTTTTTTCAAGACAGATCAACTTATATCTTGAAGAAAAAATGCCAAGAGGAATGGCTGTGGTAAGGAAGTGAGGATCGTACGGTCAGAACAATGGTATCCGGGCGGCGGACCCTGACTAGCGTGGCAGTTACAGGCTCTTCCTGAATACAGGTCGCACACAGAAAATCCTCCATAAACATCCCAGGCGTGGATTATGTCATTTTAAAGGGTAGTAATAGCTTGGTTGGCTTCATACATCAGTCTGATCTGAAAGCATGAGGTAGATTTTGCAGCTTTGAAGCTAATGGAAACCCCTAATGGTGTCAGGCCTGTGTTCTGGATTCTCGTTAGGTCGAGTGGAAGCAGCCCTGTGAGGACTGAAACAACTGTAGCTGTTAACAGGACCAAAACTGTAGTTACGTTGGGAGCTCTTAATCTTAAGAGATATCCAACTTCATTCATAGCCCATTTTAGATAGCGAAACCTTTCTTTAGATCTGAGCTTGTTGCAGTATGTTTAGTCAAATACCTCATCGTGTCCTCATTAATTTTTCTGCCTAGGTGAATGTGGATATAAATACTTCCATAAGTCCAAAGTACAAAGATATTCATGACCATTAAATACTAGCTACTGATTATTTCTCTTTTCTTTTCCTTACCGGCTAGCATATTTTACCTTATTTAGTGTAACCCATCTTTGGTAAGAACTTAATTGTTTCTGAGTAGTTCTGAATGTATTCTAGAAATATTTTTATGGATATTTACACAGTTGGAAAATTGTGTAAGAACACAAACAGGGCTTAAACTAATGTGTGACTGTGACTCTTGGGAATGAGTCAAATGTGCATTTGGAATTGAAAACACACAATCCCAGAAGAAGATTCTAAGGGGTTGTTGAGCTATTTTGGTAAAATGTGTTGACAAGGTAATTGTCAGCAGTCGTAAATGAGAATTCACTCTGTTACTTGTGAAACAGCCTCACAATAAAACCCCAAAACTCTTCATAAGATTTTTTTTCTCTGTGAGGGAGGCAGGTTTAAAATTGAACATTGTACAATGTACAAATTGTGTATTGCAATGAATCTCCCCAACCCATATCTCCCATCTAACCTAGTTATCTAGTTTATTTGGATTTTAGATGTCAACTTCAAAAGTTATGTTGAACAACATAAATTAATAATCAGGGCAGATCTGAAAAGGCTTGAAGTTATTTTTGTCTTCATTGGCAGTACCACTTGCCACTGATGCTGGCAGCTTTAGGACACGTGTGATTCTCTGTCTGCAGACAGACCTATTTGTTATCCTGTATCTGAGCGTATGCTTCCAGTCTTACCAGTACCTCACAAAAAATCTTTGACTTACAGAGCTGAGTTATGGATCTGGCTTCTGCATGTCTGTGGCCTGTTCAGTCCCATCTGGCATCCAGCAGTCATCTTTCTTACACTCTTGCAGGTTCTGTGTGTCATCCTCTGCACCTCACCATTCTGTTTACTTATACAGTCTGGCAGACTGGAATTATATTGATTTGCATTAGTAGGTAGGATAGCGAAGTCTTGTAATTAGTGGTGCCTAGTACATATGGATGCAGAAATACAGATTAGCTTGTTAACATAGACTGTTGTAGAAGTTTTTCCTGAAAATGGGTGTTATTTTGGTCCATATAATTAAATTACATACGTAATAGGGTCCCAGAGCATTGTGCAGTAAATATAGGACTCCAGGATATTCGGCAATATCAGTGGTGGAAGTAAAAATGATATGAAGAGCGACAAAGCTGAGCTCCTTAGTTGCCAAAGAGAGGGGTATATATGCTCCTTCTCCCTCAGAAAATCCCACAGACCCAGAGCTACTCTCTAGTTGGAACCCATCAGCATCTCAACACTTTCTTCAGCTGTGCTTTTCCCTTTCGTATAAGAAGGAAATTTATTAGTGACAAGGGCAGCTCCCTCCTGCTATGGCTGACTAAAAATATTTGATTTGTGATGGGTTAATGTTTCATCTCTCCTATGACAAAAAAACCAAAACCACAAAAAAACCCCCACAACCCAACAACCAAACCAAAACCAAACCCCACCAACAAAACCCCACGCAAGAAGCCCCAAACCAAACATAGAATAGCAGTGAAGGCTTCTGACTTGACAGCCCAGGAGTTTGAACCCCCAGAATGGCTCTAACAACATCAGCCCTCCCTGTGACATCTTCCGTTGGCCTCTTTTGACCTGAAGAGGCCAGTGGGCGCGATGAAGATGCCATCTGGTTTATGGCTTCTCATAAAAATGAACTCTGGAAAGTATAAAATGAGATGAATGGGGTGCCCTTTTGTTGGAAATGGGCTTGATACCGTGAATGCCGTTCAACTTGGATCCGTGTTCTCCTTGGATGTATGATGAAAGAATAGGGCTGTGCCGTTGAGGGGCACTTCAGAATAAGGCATTGAGCAGAACTGAGTATCTCGTGTGTGCTTCTCTGTGCTACATTCATTAAATGCTGGGAACTGAAAGAAAAGCTTTGTGTAAATGTGCATTTGATTAACGCTTAGTGGAGCATATGCCATTCTCTCATTGTGGTGTTTACTTCCGTGATTTCAGAATCTCAAATCTGTGAACCTGTAACCTAATTCCTATCCTTAGTATATCCAACAAGTTCTTGGGTGGGTCATGAATAAGCTCTAAATGCTGCACCAGCAGGCAAATCCGGATACCTCAGTTTGCTGCCTAAGCTTCCTGTGCGATGCCTGGGGACGATGGTTCTGTACATCACGTTGGAGTTCTGCCAAGTTCGGTGGCTGGTGAAGACAGCTCATCGTTATGGGCAGAAGCCTGAGCTGAAAACAGCATTCTTCTATTAGTCCCACATCGTGTGCATGGATATCACATGAAAAATGCTAATCCAGGTGGTGCAACACTTCTCTGTTTCAGGCCTTATTAGGGAGCTGGGGCTTGTGTTTATTCAGGTCAAGTGTTAGAATCTGCTTGTTCTACAGCCAGGTTAGGGGTTGTACCACCAGAGTCTGAGAAGCTTGTGTTCTATCCCTTGTCTGTAAAAATATGCATTTTTGTTTTGTAGGTGAGTGACTCAGTCTTGTTTCCTTTGCCTTGATAGTTCATCACACAACTGAGGGAAGGTTCATGTCTAATGTGAACTTTGTATTCCCCAAAGATCTGCCCTAAAAACTGGATGAAGACTGGAGCTGGTGGACTCCTGTGCCTATGCAAGGACGGGGGTCTGCCTGTGTTGGGGGTTCTGTCCCAGGGCTGCTGGCCAACATGAACCTCATGCAGCTTCCAAGTGCCACAGCAGAAACTTGCCTGTTAAGGCAGGAATTGTTCCTTTATTAGGTTACATGTGTGTACTCTAAAATTGCCCTGTGGATGGACAATTTTATTCAAAAAATATATTTTTTCCCAAGTAGTATTTTTTATCCCCTTCTTTACTTTCTTAGTGTCTATAATTTTCCATGTCTCTACAGTGTATGGTAACCAAGATAGCCACTACTCAGCACTGTGTGTACTATGGGCGAGAGAAGCTTCAACGATGCGAATGATGCTAAGATGAATAAAATAGAGGTACTAAAGAGAGCCTGTTGTTTCCCTCCTGTGTAAAATGGAAAGAATGACTGCAGTGCCTTGACAGAGAGAAGAGAGTAGGATTTCCCAGATCTCACGGGCAAGAAGCCCATTGGTGTTGATACACAATACTGTGAAACTTTGAAGGAAATGTGAAACGTTAACACCCGTAGGGTTGATAGGCAGATGACATGGACAATGGAGTAGTCCAATCTGGACATATCTAGGTCTAGAAATCTTGGAGAAAATCTGCAAAATCTTACTCTCTGCCTGTAAAAATATTTCCAGGGGAAGTCCCAGATGTGTACGCTCTTTTTGTAAGTAAAAGTATGAACAAATACAAAAGTATCTGTATCTCAAAGAGGCCCAGAACTAAATCTGGCCACTCAACCTAGAGTTCAAGAATTGAAGGAATGATTTTTCTCTCCTTTCAGGTGGAATTCAGTAAACTTGGAGACAACTGCAAGGAAGCTAAGACTTATTCTTCCAGGTTATGTTTGTTCTACAAGCATGTGAAAATTATTTTTCTAGGACTCTCATGCCAGCACTTCTCATAAAAATAATACTGTGTAATCTCAAAGGTGTTAGTAAGAGCTGAGGGAGCTTTGCATCCTTAGGCCCATCCTCAAAGGGAAAATCGCCTCAAATTTATTATAATTGGTTATTTTGTGATGTAATACATTTCTGTTGGTTTTGTGTGGAGATCAGCCAGGTAATACCCTTCTCAGTCTTCTCCATTGCATCATCTCCTCTAACGCTCAAGCAGACTGCTGGCAGTCAAGACTGGCATGCCATCACAACCTGGGAAGCAGAAGCCAGTGGCTTGCAATTTCCGCATGTCTGACAGTGAGCTGGAGTGCGTGGGCGATTGCGCCGTGGCTTTCTGAGAAGTGGCATGGAAAGAGATTATGTTTTGCTCAGTTACAGTCTCTCATTCCCAGCTCAACTTTCTTCTGCTGTCAAAAATATGTAACCCCTTCTCTGACAGAACGTTATGATTCTGGTTTTCCTTCGACACAGCAGAAGGCATGGTGTCTTAAAAATAAATCTCTAAAATTACACAAGCAGAGGTCCAGCAGCTCTGGATATGAGATAATTCAGAATTATGATTTCCAGCATGGCAGATAACAGGATTAATAAAAAGCCAGTGCTTGTTTCAGTATCCATATTGTATATTGCCGATTCTTAGTCTGTGCTCAGCGACGCTGTGTGATGTTCCAGGTTCCTGAAGTGGAAACAGATGATATAACTGATAGAGAGCGGCACAGTGGAAGATTTCAAATAAACTGCTGAAGGTACAGTTGTCTGGCAGTAGTCAAATTCACTTGATTAAAAATACTGTCCTGCTTTTGTTTTGGCATCCTGGATGTCCTGGAAAAGTAAGTGGCAGTGTAGGAGTAGTAATAAGGAGAGAGGATTGGTGGGAGTACATTCGCTCTCAGACATGACTCCCAAATTTGGGCTGCTGTCTCAGTCACTTAAGCCCCTTGAGTGAGACCATGACCCAGAAAAACAGTCCTGTTTCTCGCCAGTCACTGATTTCCTTCCACTGCTGCTCTTAGGCTAGTCATAGCGTCGGCACCGCTGCTCAGTAAGCTGGGTCAGAAACCGCTGGCAAGTTTTTTGGCTGATTTAGCTTCAACCAGAACAGGGTCCTGATGTGGCTTCCTATACAGCCACAGAAGTAATGACGTTGGCAGAGGGGAGCAGACGTGACTG
This sequence comes from Psophia crepitans, assembly GCA_013399095.1. Classification (NCBI taxonomy): domain Eukaryota; kingdom Metazoa; phylum Chordata; class Aves; order Gruiformes; family Psophiidae; genus Psophia; species Psophia crepitans. Next base: position 80,862 of record VWZZ01000944.1, on the reverse strand, counting down.
TGCATGCGGGAAGTCGAGACAGTCAGTTTGCTACCAGCGCACACGGAGGATTTAGAGTGAGGTTCAGATAGCGGATTTTGTCTTTCTGGGTGATCAGTGTAAACATCAGGTAACTGCACCATCGGAGGCAGCCAGAGTTCCCGCCTTGTGCATCTCTGTGCAGAAGGAAATACCGCGCGATAGAATAGAATAGAATAGAATAGAATAGAATAGAATAGAATAGAATAGAATAGAATCATTAAGGTTGGAAGAGACCTCAAGGATCGTCCAGTCCAACCGACCCCCCCCCACCTATTACCCACTAAACCACGTCCTTCAGTACTACATCTAACCTTTCCTTAAATACCCGCAGGGACGGTGACTCCACCACCTCCCTGGGCAACCTGTCCTCTGGTCACATCCTGTGCTCTGTCCCAGGGAAAGGAAAGAGGGGCGGGTTTGTGTCTTTCTGCGTTTGCCATATTGAGATAATTTCCGTACCACCGGTAGGATCTAGGAGTTCTGTATGTTGGAAAGTTCTGTTGTAGCGTGAGATTTTCAGTGGTGCAAAGGAAAGTCAGGCTCTTGATTCTGGGTTACTTCCACTGGAGAGAAGGCATTTACCTCCGAAGTTCAAGCTGGCAAATCCCTTCTGAAAGAGCCCCCTTGGATACCTCTGGATACGTGCATGTGCTGCTGTCATTGATGCCGTGTCGGTGGAAATAAACGCTCTTTACAACGTGACCTATCCTCTACAAAAAAACCCGGCTATTCTTATTAAACGCGGACATGCTGAACCTGCGCGGTGATCGGCACCGTGAGGATGAAGGAGCGAATAGCTACTCGGCCGAGGTCTGGGAGTTGTTGGGCATCTCCCTATGGCCTGACCCGGCCACTCCGTTCGCAGTGACGCGTTAGCCCACACGCTCCCTGGCACCTTGGCTGCTGCGATGGCGCCTGCAGGTTTGTACCTGAAGGTCAGGCCCGTGTAAGCGCAGGATATCTGGGGGAGTGAGCGCTTGCAGTGAGGCGGGTAACGTGCTGTTTGTATTTCTGTTTCTTCCAGCAGTGGCTTTTTTAAAAAAAAATTCTTGTCAATGGGATTGTGTGTGACTGAGGGCATAGATCAAACCCACAGAGCCTGGGAGCCCTAACACAAACACACAAATGCATTTTGCATCACTTTCACGTCTCATTTTTTTCTCCTTTTGTTGGCTACACTGCAGCCAGCAGCATGAAGTTTGCTGAACCCAAACACTTTGCCAACACATATTTATTGAGAAACATTAGCCACCACCAAGACACATACTTCAGCCATGCAGGCAGTCCCGTACCAGTTGTGAATTCTTTACATATCTCAGCCTGAACAACTGGGAAAATTATGAGACCAGTTAACAGACTCCAAGAAAATACGGCGTTACTGTTAGGGATAAACCACCGTACCTAAACAGTGAGATGCGTCTTTAGCAACTTTATTACGGACCCAGACAGTGAAGGCTGAGGTTAGAGACTTTGTAAAACTTGAAGACATGAATAAAGTCCACAGGCTGGATTTCATCGGCTTTAAAGTTTTTAAGGGGCAGCTGCGAACATCTGACCTGAATTGCCTGAGCACTCCAAAGAATTTTGCTTTGTAATCTTGTACTGAATTTTGAAATCCATGGAATTCACTCAGTATTAGAAATTGGTTTAACTCAGAGATTGCAGAAACAAAAGTGTCTTTTTTTCATTGTGCTTTTGCTATTTACTGAAAAGATCTTGCTGCTATCTTATAAGTTTTATAATAAAATTTCAAGAAAATGTGCAGATATTCTGTCCTGTATTACACAAGATACCTTCCGGGTTTTAAAAATGAATTCAAGGAGGTCTGTCTTCTCAGTTTGGAGCCAAGCATACCTAGGAGGGCTGCAGTTTACAGTCATACGTTGTAATACGCTTTCGTGCTATTTATCAGAACTTGGTAAATTGTCACAATATGTGATAGTTCACAGTTCCTGGAATGTAAAAATCTGGTGTCTCTAAATCCTTTCCAGCTGCGTAGCTTTAAAGTGCAGGGATGCTCATCACCGAATTAGTCAGGGGTTTTTTAAAGTATCATACTCATGAGTGCAACAAAATTATGCTATAATAAACCTGGTGATGCGGTGAACTGGGCCGAAGAAAATACCTGTTCTAATGCACACATCTTATTTCCTGTCGCACTCCCCACGGGGTGTCTGATGAGAGACAGAGGTCTGACAGCAGAGGACAGTTTAGTATAGCCTTGACTGAAGAGTTCCGGCAGAGAAGGGCAGCATTAACCTAGAAGGAAAACCAGCGAGCTAGATCTTTGAGATAAAAGTGTCTTCATTAATTATATTCTCTTAAATTTGAAGTATAATTCAAATTGACTAGATTCTTCCCACGGTCAGTCAGCAGTTTTCCACAGAAGTTGCTGTGCTGGGTTCCCTGGTTACCCGCGGCTGCCAGCGGCCATGGCAGGCCTGGCCTTCTGGCTGGCCAGCCACTGGAACGCCTGAGCTGCTGCAGGCACTGCAGGATAGTGAAAACATAATGTTTCCTCATTAGAAGTTTAACAAGTATTCCCTGATTTCTATTTTTATTAAAAAGTAACTTTATATGGGTCGCTTTGCCTTTTGATTATTCAGAATAATTGCACAATAGTATTAATGTTCTTTTATTACTTGTACTTGGTTTTATTTCCATGTTTGCTAGGGGACACTATTCTTCATTATATTTTATGGTCCTGCTTCTTTATCTGCTTTAGTTCTTGTCACTTCCGTGTGGAATGGATTCACGGCCATCCAGCGGGAAGCGTTTGCAGGTCAGTGACTAATTTTCCCAGGCCCACTTTGCTGGCTCTGGTGATTTACACCAGCTCGACTTACAGAGAAAAGATGACTTGTGTAACCTCTGAACTTACTCTTCTCACGCTGGCATTTCTTCTACCAGCCGATGTATCTGCCTGTTGAGTGACGATGACAGCAAAGTTAATAAGCTGCACAAGTGGCAAAACGCGTTACGACGTAGGAGAATTTGTTTCACATTTAATGACAGGTACGGGCGCTGTCTGCATGCAGCAATGTCCGTGTGCGCATCAGAAGTACCACGACAGGACAGAATTCCACGATTCCAGAGCAACCTAGCCATTTTATTTACTAGGTCCCTTTTCCTATATGAACATGAACATACGTATATGTTCACATACATGAACAACTTCCTGTTTTAAATATTTTAGTCTTAAAAATACCCTTTGATACAGTGGGACGATACTGTTTCCATTTCACTGAAAGGGACCTGAGAAACAGGGGTGAAGGGGCTTTCAAAAGTCTTGTGCGCAGTCGGCACTGGAGCAGAAAACTGAGTTTGGGTTCCTTGACTGTGTGGAAATCAGTGGGTGGTTAGTCTTAAAAGTGAAGCAAGCAGTAATTGATTACATAGTTTAAAATGTAGTAAATGAATAAGCAGAAAGAGTTCAAGCTTTCCCTTCACACCACTTACAATCTGACTGAAGGCTTGCTGACAGCAGCTGAAGCAGAAAGCAAAGTGAGCTTCACCTGGTTGAAGGAGAAAACCTCTTCCTTTTTTCGCCAAAGTAATGGAAACGGATCCTAACCATCGCACCAGCTTTTGCTGTATTTGAAGAAAAAACTTTAAACGTTCATATGGGAGCCTCAGGGTTAATTCCACAAGCCTGCTCGTGTCCTGGGTACTTTTTCATTGAGAGGGAAAGGCCTCTGGAAATCACACAGAGAGATTAACGTTTTATTCCTTTTCTAGGCCAGCCTAAACTCGAAGGACACTGGTACCGATGCCCACTCACAGTGGGTGCAGCTCACTCTTCAAATAGAAAATAAAAACTTTTGAGGTGCATAGCTTTCAATCTTACATCACTTTGGAAAGGAAAGGGTACTGCCTAATAACATATGGGACCTGAGGAAGAGGAACAAAATCTTTAAGTGCACACTCAAAATTGTCTATCTGCTAGTGCATTAATTAATTTTTGGTTCTTTACCTCTAAGACCCGTATTTCCATTTTCTGTATTTTCCAGGCATATCCACAGGACCTTAGGGGATTTATCTTGAAAAGGGTGATTTTTTGCCTCTCTGCAATTCTAAATGAGTTCCTACAGGTATTCACAATTGTAGTACCTTGCTAAAAGTCAACGTAGTTCATGCCTGGACACTTCTCTAGTGAAAACCTGGGTACTTCAAGAGCTTTGATTTTCATACTGACAATTTCCTCACTTTTTAATTTCCACTCTCAATTTGAAAATTAACTGAGGAAAGCCTGTTTTCATTCAATATAGATGTTAATACTTAGCAGAACTTCACTCGGTTTGAGAACGTGTTTTGCAGGAACATTTCTCGAGATTAGGCCATACAGTTCACCATATTTAGCTTGATTCCCTGTCTCTGAAACCTTTAACTTTTCTTCAAATCTGTTCTTCAAACAAAGCCTTCTCTTATTCTAGTTAAAATGGCTGGTCTTCTGAGAGCTGTCCGCTAAAGTAACAAACTTTCCTGATGCTCTTCTTCACACAGAGGACTCAGCCTGAGCACATGTATGCACCGACACAGCTTTTCTGTTAAGCCATGTTTCTGAATACTTGAATCCCTTGCATATTAATCTATATTAGTTTATAATACAGGATTTGTAAGCTCATACTACACAGAAATGTTTCCAACCGCCAGCTGCCACGACAGATACTCAGAATTGCTAGGTATTGAGAGTTGGGTAAATGTCTGGGGGGGTTATTTTCGTAAGATGAATTCGAAAGAAAATGCTTTCCCAAATGTTATCTCAAATTGCTGGGCCTGGTTCAGATCTCATTCTTGGTGTAAATTAGAATTTACTGAAACTTTACTGAACTGAAGAAGTTATACATGCCTAGGCTTGTATGAAATCAGAACAGCTAACAGATAGTCTCTCTTTATAGAATGGGCTCTTTCACAAGCAGAAAGGACTAAACCAGAGTAGGCTCTTACTCATGCTCCATATAGACTCTAGCTGGCAAAGTGCTTTGTGGCAGCACTGCCTGGTTTTACACATTTTGTTTTGTTTAGTTAGGCTTTTCTCTACAAGGGGTTTTATTGTTCAAGAGGGGGCACTCCCCCCCTTGCTCGCAGTCGTCAAGCCGTAGTATTGGGTAATTATCACTCTTTACGTGCCAGGATCTCTGAGCAAGGCAAGGCAGCCAATCCCGACATGGGAAGACACGCACTGGCACAAGAAAACCAACCAGGGGGACAATGAAGAGAGAAGAACACAGAGAGAGACTGTATGGGATTGTGCTCTAACCGCCTACGACAGTAGCATCAGGGACAATGTTGTTTTCCCCCAGTAGCTTTCCAATATAGTTGCTCCACTCACTGATGAATTAAGAGCGTGTGAAACTGTGCCAGAGTTAATCCTGTCAAATTCCACCCAGCGGGTTACATCCAGTTGTCCGTGCCTTCCTCCACAACGCCAGAGCAGCCGGGCTACGATTTGCTAAACTGACTCCTCCCCTCCCAGTTGTCCTTGCAGATCTGTGCTGTGAGGGTGATCTCCACTCGATTGCATAATGCGGGGGTTCTGGCTGCTTCCAAGCTCAGAAGCATCTTGCTCCATCCCTGAAGAAATAAAAAAAAAAAATAAATTATGAACAGTTATATATATATAAATATTCCGGTATAGCTGCTCTTGAAGTGCTTCACCCAAACCAATGAACAATCTTTCCCGAGTTGAGGGGAAACTGCATGTTTCTGCAGTGATTTCAAACTGGTGACTAAGAGGGCAACACTAAACACTGTAATAATGTACACTTATCTGGGCTACTCATGTTTGGGGAAATATTCCAACACCTGCTCTCCGGTGTGTCGCCTTCACTCTTGAATCGCTTATTTCCTCCTGTGTGGTAAATGAAAATGGATAGGATCCTCTAGCTGCCACGCGCTTCAGGGCACGGCCTTGACTTTGTGCTCTGAGTTATTGCCTGGAATAGAATCTCTTAACTGGCCAGCACAAGTTTAATGTCCTAACTTACGCACTGGAGTTAAATACATGAAGTAGGTAGCCCAAATTTCTCCCTTTATTTTCAAAAAAAATCTTGATTCACTCTTTGATTCAAATAAAGTTTCTCTCTGTTTCAAAGAAGGTACTTGCTTTCTGAGAAACACGAGTGCCATCCACCAAAGGACTAACTTTACTGGTGCCTAGCTTAAAAATACTCGAAAAGTAACAGCAAGCAGTAACTCCCATTTCTTACACACTTCTTGTTAGGTCTTGCTATCTTTCCTGTGCACAGTAGCAGCGGCTATCTGCCAGGTACCACAAAACCTCCAGACAGCTCTGATAATGGCACAGTGGTTGGGCAGGCATGGAAAGGGCTTCAGGTGACTTGGGACAAGGCTGAAAGTGCGGTTTTTGGCAAGCACTGGATTTCTCCCTCCAAGATAGAGAGACCGCCTTAATCCGAGAAGAATCAACGCCTTAAGCAAAGGGGAAATCTGCCAGGGGAGGCCATCCAAATCTACAGGGGTGGGAAGTGAAGGGGTGATCCACGAACGTGTTCACTTAAGGAACACAGTGAAAGGCTTTGCTGTATGGGTCAGGTCAGGATCAAGCACGATGCGTTCTGAACTTGCCTTGAGGAAGGAAGTCTCTTATTGCTACTGAATTTAGGCTTGTAACAATAAAAGTAAGTAATAACAATTACCAGAGGGTTAATAATTAACATTCCTTAGGTGTGTTCATTGCTGCGGATTTAGCTATTGCAACCAGCAGAGTGCAGGGTATGATCCAGCTGACCAGCAGATCACTTCCGATATAGGAAAGTTCATTTGAAGCTTTTGTTTAAGCTCCGTGCAAGGATTACCTCTGTGCTAGATTTGGCAATGTGGCACTGCAGGGCGGACGTATGCCCAAACCGCCAGTCAGACTCCGACAAACATTAGGTGGCGGTGTGGGGAAAGTATTGTGTGACACAAAGTTCTCAGTCAATCTGAAAGAGAAGCAGAAGACCTGGTTGCCACCAATCATTGCTCTTCAGGATTTTTTTAAACTGTGCCTTCCGTATCATTTAGTTTGCAAGCAGGAAGTAGTTTTGGATTAAATAATATTTATCATTTTTGTTTAGTCAAAACAGATAAAAACGTTATCTAAGCAAAACAGTGACCTACATCTGCTGGTTTGAATCACTTACATTTTTCAACAATGTTCCAGGAAGATTTCCAGCACAAAATTTCATGGGTCACCATCATTAATGTTTAACCTAAGAAAATTCGTTTTCTTCTGTATACTGGAGATGCTACAGATTTGAAAATACCTTTGTGCAGGAATAAGTCCTTTGTAAGCAGAGGTACCTCAGTGCTGACCAATCTTGAAAGGCCTGGCCTTAGTTTAAGGAGCTTCATGGCGTTCCTCAGCTGATGCATGGAGTTGCTCCAGAGGGCAAACTCATTACAATACATCATCTTAAACCTCAAGGATAGAATGGTCTCTAATCGAAGAAAGACACAAAAGATCTTCTTGTGACATACACGACATCTAAGCGTGTCAGGAAGGTATAGTGAACTCTTCTTGCTTTACTCACCAATATTTATGAAATAATACCACTACATTTGCATCATACACTTAATATAGCTGAAATAAACATAACTGAAAACCAAATACACTTTCCCGACACATATTTCACCTACGTACTTTTCCCAGCTCTCAGCTACCAGCAGGAGACCATTACCAGCGTTCCTTTTCTTTAACGATGTGTTGCAGCACCTTTGTCATTATAATGTGCTTCAGCAAGCTCTTAGGGTGAAAGGAGGAGGGATAAAGGTATATGAAAAATTCAGAACAAAAGACTGCAAGTAAGAAAACAGGTAGCTACCTAGTGATTACACGGTCACAACTGATGATTGCAAGTTTTAAATACTTTAAAAACATTTTAAATGTTTACTTTTAGAATATTAGTTTTAAATCTAGACCGAAGTTTAAATTATTCCTTTTTTTAATGAAGAAAATGTGTCTCTTTAATCTCTGCTTATCTACTTAGAGAAGTAGACTTTGCAATTAACCCATCGTTATTTTGTTTCAGACCTTATGAAAATTGTGGAATGTGTATAAATGGCAAGCTTTGACTAAGGATTTGCTACAATACATTTAGAGCTGTTAAAAACTTTCTATATAATTAGGGGTTATGAAATGTTTGCTGTATGCCTAAAAAATGTAGTAGTACAGTGAGGCAAGGCAATACAATGGCCTCCCAGTGAACGCTACCCAAGCACGCACTTAAAGGACAGTGGCACTGGGCCCTGGGAGGAGTCCTGTTGGGACGCTACAAGTCAACAAGGCCAGAAATGGGTAAGTGTCCCCAGTTCCTAGCAGAAGGTGGGATTTAAGAAGGCAGGGCAGGGAGTCATGGCAGGCAAACAGGTCATTCTTCCACAGAGGTCTGTCTGGCTCTGTTGAGGTCACCCTGTGAGATGTGGCAAGCTAGGCATTTCAGTAACATTTTATTATTCCATTGTATATACGCTAAGAAAGATATGATTCTTACAAAACTGTCTTTGAAATTTTCTGATTGCTGCTCATGCCCACTTGAGATTTAACCAACTCCGCCGACGAGCAGTGTTTATGGCCAGACCTGGTCTGAGCGGGCTGCCAGCAGGCTCAGCGGCAGCTGAAGAGCTGGGTGTGCTCCGAGGGAGGAGCCCAACGTACTCTCGGCATGCAAGGACCTACGTGGTGGTGGAAAGCACAAGTTAGCATCACATCCTAGAGAGGACATTTCTAAACCTGAGCACCAGCAAATACTTAATTTCCTTCTGTTTGGATGCGAGCTACTGAAGACACTAATACACCAAGGATACTAAACCTATTCTTATTCATCTTGAGTTACTCAGACACAAACAGACAATGTAGCTCACAAACTGCTGCCTGTCCGTGCCTGGGGGGGTGTCACAAAATTAGTTACAGAAAACATCCTCAAAATAGTTATTTTTTAAAAAACAAACATTCTTTCTCTTTCTTCATGTTTCTTTGTACCTCACTAGGGCATGTTTGAATCAAATAAACATTCAGAGATCGTTGAAAATGAAAATAAATTTTTCTTTGCAATGTGCTATCTGAAAAAAAAAAGGTGAAAACTGGGAAGTCTTTCATGTAAGCATCTGACTTGTGCAGATCTTACGAGAACATCAGATATCATGAGACGCCTGTAACGAGTAATGGCTCCCTGGACATGGGGCTGTAAGTCAAAGCATTTTTTTTTTATAAACACAGAAATGTGTCTCCCTGTTATCAAATTATCAGTGTGACCATTCAACTACCATGACTCAGACCTCCAGTAGTCATGAGACTGGCTTACAAAGATTTTAGAAATAAATTAAAAAATATAATGGAAAACATGCACAATCCCCACCTTTAGCATTCCACTGATACTGAAAAACTGGATTTTGACTGGGAAAGCTCTGAACGCAGGGAAAGGGGTACGTAGGGTCACCTTATGCACCCTCCTTCCTCTCTGGCCAGTTATCTTTGACACCATCCGTCTAAATACACTCTTGACAACAAGTTCTCAAAGAATTCGCCCTGTTCTTTCAAAAACCTGAGAAACACCAGTGAAAATTTCCAGCTGGTAGCTGCATTCCGCCTTCCCAGCCTTGGGTAGGCGGCATGTCTGCCCCCGGGGTCTGGCCTCCATGTCTGGGCCCAGGCCAGAGGTGAAATGGAGAACACGGCAGCAGCCACGCAGGGCTTCCACGGGGACGGCGTGCTGTGAAAACAAAAACCGGGGGGTGCCTCAGGCAGTCGGCCCGGCGGGGAAAGGTGCCTGAGGGCCCCCCCCGTTTTCATCCGCGCCATGGCCCAGCGCGGTTCCCAGCCCTGTGACTCTCCCCCCTCAGAGCGGGGAGCCCTCGGCCAGCCAGCGGCGGGAAGCACCCCTCGCTTCCTTGGCCGAACAACGTGCTTTACTCTTAAATGATGTAAAAAATACACATCTACGCGTGTAGTGTCCCCGGGGACGCTCAAAACCGGCTTCCCGCCCGCTGGCGGCACACGGCCGCAGCCCCCTCACAGCACCGCGGGCGGCCCCACGCTCAGGCCGCCGCTGAGGGCGGGCTCCGCCAGCAGCCGCCGGGGCAGCTCCCCCCCTCCGCCGAGCCGGGA
>VWZZ01000944.1:0-70546 GCA_013399095.1 Psophia crepitans | reverse complement strand
CGCCGGCGAGTGCAGCCGCAGGGCGCCGCAGCCGCCGCCTCTTCCCCCGCCGCTCTCCCTGGTCTCTGTCGCTGCCCATGGCTTCCCGCCGCCCCTGCTGACCGGCCGCCCCTCGCCTCCTCCCGAGCCGGGCCGGGCCGGGGCCGGGCAGAGAAGATGGGGAACACCACCTCCTGCTGCGTCTCCTCCAGCCCCAAGCTGCGCAGGAATGCCCACTCCCGGCTGGAGTCCTACCGCCCCGAGGCCGAGCTGAGCCGGGAGGACACGGGCTGCAACCTGCAGCACATCAGCGACCGGGAGAACATCGACGGTGAGGGCGGGCAGGCGGCCTGGGGAGCCCCCGCTTCGCTTCCCTTCCCTTCCCCTCCCGTCCCCTCCCCTTCCTCCCGGCGGAGGGGCCATCGCTCTGCCCCGGGCGGCTTCCCCCGCGGGTGGGGCCGGTCCCGCCGCCCTGCCCGGGCGCTGAGGCCGCTGCCGTGACGCTGTGCCCCTCCGTGCCGCGACGGCTAGATTTTGGTCCCCACGTCCGCTCCGTGGGGCTCCCGGGGCTGTCGCGGTACATCTGCCCGGGATTTAGCCTCTAGAGCGGCCCCTTTCCCGGTGGAGAGGTGTGCGGGGCTCCTCCAGCGAGGGCTGGGTGGCATCCCCCGGCCCCGAGGGGCAGGCTTTGGTCCCGGGTCTGCGCTGCCAAGACCCCTCTCCCTGCGTGCTGGCGTGAGATGGCGTTATCGACACTCGCCCGCGCCGCGGAGGCCCCGTCACTCACGCACGGATCTCGGGGTTCGGTTGCGGCCGGGGAAGCGCCCTTGGCAGGGCTGGGCTGGGCATCGCCGAGCGCACGGCACCCGCCGGGCCTCTGCAGGGGTGGCGATTTAAAGGACGAACGCAGCCAGCGATGGGAGTGGGAGAAGTGTTTCCCATGACAACCTGCCCTTCCGTGACTTTTTCTTCCCCCGTTACTGTCGTGATGAGGCACTGCTCTATGAAATCACCGGTACCTCCTTCCCTCTCCCTCTTCCTCTGCAGTGATGCTCAAAGGAGCCAGATTCCCGTTGGTTTAGTGGTGACCGACAGTGCTGCTGTTTTGGCTAAGCAGAAAAGAGCTTAATTTTAAAGATGCGGTTTAATGTATATATGTAATTTAGTTTGTGATTAGCTGAAGTATTTAGTCCTAAAACTTTACTTGGTAAAAGGTCAGCTGTCTCCTGGATTAGTTTACGTGAACTGCGTTTGGTAGAGAGCCAGAAAGAGGGAGTTCGGTGCACTTCAGTTCACCTTCCACATTGTTTTCATAGCTCATTTGATTGTGATTTTATTATAGGGTTTTATGCTAAGTCAGTTCTTGACACTGGCAAAGTTAGAAGCAGGTAGGTTCCCTCTCTCGTTAAGATTCTTTTAATGAGATACAGTCTGGAAATACGAATGTTTTTCAGATGTCTTTGCTACATACAGCTGAAAAATTGGAGTGTAACAGGATCAGTAGGTGGAAAAAATACATAATGGTCTGGTCTGAGAAAACCAGGGAGATGAAAGAACCAATTGTTGATCTATGAATGATTAATTCTTCCAACACCAGTGTTGTCCAGCATAGCAGCGTGCAGCGTGCTCTGGTGGTACGGATTTCTCCATCTGTACCAACAGAGTCTGCAGTGAAGCCTTTGGGCAGAGATGTGTGGGTTTTACCCCTTGTGGGGTGTTTTTGGATAGAAAGAAGGGCATAGGTGGAAACAGTAAGTGCTTTTGCGCTTGGTAAAATGTGCGTGTAACGCAGATAAGCTCCTGCATCTTAGTTGTTACTTAAAAAAAAAATAGTGATATTGGTTGGTTGTTTCATCTGTTGGGTCAAGGCACCTGTGTGTTCTGTCTCTCTTCTCCTTTAAACTGCGGCATGTTTCAAGCCTGGAGTTGTAACCTGTTGTTAGAACACTGAAAATATGTTTTGTATTATTTATTTTTAAGTTTAGTTGGTTTTGATCTGGAACTATTGTCAGCGCAATGTTGCATTTTCAACTGGGCAGGCTGTCTTTAATTCTGAAAAAGAGCAAGCAATTCTGGGTTTCCTTTTTTGTGCCTTACACTAGTCTTGCCCCTTTTTATGGGTAGAGTCTGAGAAATAAGTTTTCTCTGGGGAGACTGGCGGACAATAAATGTCTGTGCACCAAAAAACCTGGAGATACTTCGTGTAAAACAGCTTTTCAAAGCATGTTTTGTTGCAGGTCTGTTGTGCTGGAGTGATATCACTGAAGGTCTTTCAGTCAAAGATGATAGACTGATTACTAAATGTAATACTGTGTTTATGAAACTTTATTTCCTATTAGACTAGCTGTTATGTTTTTGTTGTTACACTGCCTGAGGTTGTATGGCATACAGATGTTTACAGGTGAGACACTGGGGTGGGGGAAAAACCTTCACAACAGAGAACTCTAAGGATATTTTTATCATTTTACAATGATGTTCTTTACCATGAAAAAAACAATAATCTGGTTATCTGTGTCGTGAAGAGAAAATGCTGGGTGTTGATTCCTTAGTGTTCCTGCAAATCATAAAGTAATTCCAAGAGTTTCTCAAATTGGTAATGTTGCCAAATGTACTTTTTTCTTTCAAATAAATGATGACAAAGACGTGCTGAGAGGAAACTTTTTTTGACGCTTCAAATCTATGTTTCTTGCTGTTGCAGTGAGAGCCCTTCCATCTGGGTCAGTACATGTGGCAGTGACAGCCAGGCTCTCAAAGTGCAAACTCATGGCCCTAGCAAGTATGAGTGGTATATGCCTTATATATGCCTTGTATGCCTTATGAATGGTACTTTCGGGGACTGTAACAAATCATGACATGCAGTGTCTGAGTTAATGTTTCATGTGGAAGTTGCTTTCATGCTCATATTTGTGGAAATTCATGAAACGTTTTATTTTTTCCAGTGGGTAAAGCTGCTTGAATAAAAGAAGAACTTTTAGAACCTTTACATCGGCTGTGGGCTGTTTAGGCTTTGAAAAGGGATGAGTAGTTTTCACTGTGGCAGGCCCTGTTTCTGGCAGTATGAGAGGGAGAAAGAACAAGAGAGAAGGATGTCAAACCTTTAAGAGCGATTCAACTGAAAGTTCTAGTACTAGTGGAAGTGTTTGACGTTTGCCAGTCTTATATACTTCATAAGGAAATACTCATTAAATCTGCCTTCAAGATCATCGTGCCTTTGAATTGTCTCCTATCATTCATGTACAGAACCCCATCCAGCAGTGGTTTTCCAAAGAGCAGTTGGAGGAATTCTGCTTCTCTGGGAATGGGTTTTATTGAAGACTTTAGCTCTGCGTCCCTGGTACTTTGTCAGAAAATCTCAATTGCTGTAATATTTCACAACTGTTTGTGAAGGGGTATCTGAAAGATAAGGGAATTTTGAAAGAGATTTGATTAGGTGGAATTTATCAAATGACTTTCTCTGGAGAATGATAATGGTGAATTTCTCTCTCCTCCCTCCTACCCCCCCCCACCCCCCCAATTTCTAAGAAGATAACTGACTTCTATAAGAATCCACACACATGCAGAATTGCCTCTCTGAATATTGTGCAGTCACCAGAAGGCTTTTCTTTTTCTTTCTCTGTACAGGCTCATGGTAACGAAGAATACCTAACAGATTTTTACTTCTGTTGTGTTGGTGAAAGAGCCAGAGGGTAATTGTAATGTACAGAGGTTACTGTCTGGTTCTGATGATTTATTGCTAAGGGGGATCTTCAACATTCTTCACTGCTTCACATTTATAAATGTACTTTAAGAAAATTGTGGCAGTGGATTCAAGGCTTGCAGATTCCTAGCTCTATCTGTTTGCCGTCAAGATGTCTTTTTTACAGAGTGTTAATGACAACAATAAGTGAAACTGGTAGAAACCTTAATGCATCACGTTCTGTATCTCATTTGCATATAAACTTTGGCTGTGCAAGCCATGTAGGGATCTTGGTATACTCATTGTTTAAATCCTGGTGAGCTGGACTGACTGCAGTCTAGACTCTGCGTGTTTAGATCAGCAGGTCGCACAGGCAGACCGCTGTTGGTTTAACTTGCGAAAAAGCAGCGTGTGCTGATGTGCTCAAATGTGATTTCTCTGAAGCACGATTTCTGTAGTAAGCTTGTCAAATATGGAGCTGTAGGGAGCGAGCAAAGGGGATGTCTTACCACAAATATGGCATGAAGCAAAGCTGATACCCTGTAATGAAACTGGCCAAAAGGCTGTTCTTGAAATAGAGACTAGATGGAGAGTTCCAAGGCCCTTTGAGAGAAAGACAGTTCTTAATGATTCGCCCCACTCCTGTCTCATCCTTCCCTCTCACTTTCCTCACCCCACCCCCCAAATCAGATATATTTTTTTCTCCTCTTTGTAAACTCCTGCTAATGTCACTAGGTCATTTTTCATTGCTAGCTCAGATAACGTCATCCTGTGCAACTGTGCATCACTGATAAACCTCTTCAGCCCTTTTCGTGATGGGCCAGTCATGTCAATTGTTTGCGACATAATGCACAGGCTCCTAAGAATGGACTGCTTTTTAAAAAGCCATTTATTTGTTCATTTACATACATTTTTTCCTTCTGCCTTCTTGAAACTGGCATATGGGAGTCTCTGAAATGAGATTAGTGAGTATATGTGTACTTCTGTCTACGAGGTTTTATAAGGATGATGAGATTTTAGCAAAATACAGGAAAGTTTTAAGATGTCTTCCCCATATACCTAATGCAATTTTGCTGAAGGGGAACACTGGTGTTTCCAAGAGCTAGGGCATGATGGGTTGCACGTTGCGAAGGAACTGACCTACATTTGCAGAAGTCAAGAAAGGAGCACTTGAGAAGCAAATTTAAGATCTAGTGTGTTACACACAGGCATTCCTGCTAACACCTGGATTGAAAAAGGATAGCTCTTCTTTAAAAAAAAAATTCTATTTGGTTTACAGAAAAGTCTCTTTCAAGAACTTTCTCATTCCCTTAGCCAGAGTTCCTGCATAGAGGTGATGTGTATGCTCTTCAGTCCCGTTGTTTGCATTACCTAAGCATACATCAGAGGTCATGTATCAAGGTACCACTGCAATCTTGTGCATGAAAAAATTAAAAATAGAGCCTGCTGTGGCCTATGTCGCTGCCGGTAGTCCTGTGCTGCGTGCTGCTGGCGCTGCGTTCCTCGCAGCTTGCTTCTCGTCTTCCGCTCTCAGCTTCATCTGCTTATTCTGGGCTGTGCCCTGCTTCTCACGGGGGCACCATCACGTTGTACAAAACCTTCCTAAAACCTCGCTTTCACATTGTTCACATCAAATCACTGAATTTACACCCTTTATGAAGTCAGTATTTTCATATTTAGCCGTAGAAGCTTTCAGATACACACGTGCTAGGACTCATCATATTTGAACGTACTTCTAACGAATTTTATTAGTGCCCTGCCGTCTGATTAAGGTTTTCTTTGAGTTGCACAAGATCAACAGTCTTGGCTGTGTAAATTGGTACTTGAAGCAGAATGACAAGACAAAATTACAGGTCTCTGGAAATGGAAGGACTACTTTATTTTAAGGTAGTTTTTTTTTCCTTTAGATTTCACATGTAATAATGATAATGTATTTAAAAGGAATGAAAACCTCTCCACTGTGAGGTCATAGCTAATTTTATATGCTTACTGAAGGCTTTTCAAGCTTTCAAGGTATGTTTACTGCATCTTCAGGCCTCGCTCAAGTTCAGCTGGTACAAAAAGCTGTCCTGGCACCCACATGCTGGGCCACCATGCTCTGAAACACGTGAGATGCTGTTTGCTGTGCACATACAGCAGCTTCCAAACACTGCAAGCGCCTTCTTGTAGCTGCTCTCTCTAAAGTGTCATGAGCTTGGAAGGGGGAGAGTGAGTGAGCAATGCCCAGCGCTGCCTCATAGCTGTCCTTGTCCTGCCAGCCACCTGCCGGTCAGGCATGATCTGAGTATCTTCCTTAATATATTTACAAGAATATGAAGTACAGTTTATGAACTGAAAACATAAACAATGTATAGCCTTTCTCTGAGTTTTCTATGTAGAAATGAATCAGTATTACTTTGCTTCTTTACTTTTCCTTTGAACTTTAATAACTAGTGCTTTTAAAATGTTAGTTTTCTATGTGCATTCTGACACATGGGGTGATCTTTTTTTTTACTTCACCCTGCAGAGTATTTAATATATGTGCCATACATCTCTGAAATGTATGTGAAGAGTTAGTAAATGTTAATAAACTTTTCAAATTAAGTGATTTGTTATTTAGATAGAATACTCCCAGCAGTGTGCTGAGGTGGTGCCTTCGCTGAAGTAGCAACCCCTTCCTTGGTATCTCTGTAACAGTTTTGTCCCCTCACAACCCAACTTTAAAAGCAAATACTCCGGAATTGCTAAAATGGACTGTTGGGATTTTTGTGTTTCCCAAACTAAAACTTTTTGCAGAAGTTGACCAAAATTCAGAGATGGTTTTACTGAGCTCAACTTAAACTATTGTTGCCGGTTGTGTAGACCCCATCTCCCCAGCCAGTTCAGTTTGAGCATCAGCAGCTCTTGAGCTTCTTCTGGGAGGACTAGCTTAAATTTAAAGTGCTCATTAGCCTGAACTTGGATGGAGAAACAAGCAGCAGCACTGCCCTGAAGAACAGTCCTTACCTAGTACAGAAGCTGGTCAAGGAGCTGTGATTGGCATTAATGGGAAATTACTAATGAAAGCTGGTTGGAAAATTTGTGCAAAATCCTTCCCCCCCCAGCTTTGTTTGTATTTCTTTGTTTTCTTTCCCATCACACTTGTAACATTTGGGGCCTGCAAGCTGTAAAGGATTTATTAGACCAACTGACATGCAGTAAAGACAAGTTTCTCGGATCAGTAACGATGTATGTGTTACATTAACTGGTGTTCTTTACTTCTCCATTTCTTTGCAAAATAGTTCTGTTTCTGCTAACTCAGGCTAAAGTTGTACCCTTTTGCTGAGCTGCCTGTGCTGTGCCACCGTAGGTGCAGTTTGCTCTGCAACAGCTGTGCTCTTGCTCTATAGCTTGTGATGGTTTGAACAGAATTTATCGATACAAGCGATGTTTGCCACTGTGAGTGGCACCATATTACTCTCTTTGTAAGTGTAAAAACATTGCAGAAAGCTGTAATATGTGAATGCTAAGACAAGTTTACGGAGTAGAGCTAATCCTAAGATTAGAAGTGAATTGTCATCCACCTCGCATAATGTTTCCCACACTCCACTGTGGTTCTTGGAGGGAAAGAGCGTCTGCACTGCGATCTCCTTCTGTCTTTGCAAGAAGAGTGAGCCTTCAACCACTCATTCATAATTGCCTTTAAAAAATCCCCACCCAACTTCAGTTTTAAAAAAAAAAAATGTATCTCAGGCTTTTTGCTTGCTTGTTTCTTTGTCTGCAAAATGATTCTTATACACCTGTGGCTGAGATCCAGAAGATAATCAGATGGGAAGTGAAAGGTTTGCTTTCAACAGTATTGAAGACGATATGAGACCGTGTTGAAATTTTAAAGATGTTTCTTTGCTGCATTGGTATTTCATTAAAGGTGGGAATTGATGAGTTGTTCCTTGAATCCAGAAGTTGGATGGTAAAGAGACAAAACTGTTTGTCTTCTTACTTGATACTGCTTGTATCAGGAGCATTGTGGCCAGCAGGACAAGGGCAGTGATCATTCTCATGTACTCGGCTCTGGTAAGGCCGCACTTCAAGTACTGTGTTCAGTGTTGAGCCCCTCACTGCAAGAAGGACATGGAGGTGCTGGAGTGTGTCCAGAGAAGGGCAGCAAAACTGGTGAAGGGTCTGGAGCACAGGTCTTATGAGGAGTGGCTGAGGGAACTGGGATCGTTTGGTCTGGAGAAGAGGAGGCTCAGGGGAGACCTTATTGCCCTCTACAACTACCTGAAAGGAGGTTTTGGTCAGGTGGATGTTAGTCTCTTCTCCCAAGCAAGAAGCAACAGGACAAGAGGAAATGGCCTCAACTTGTTCCAGGGGAGGTTTAGGTTGAATTTTAGGAAAAATTTCTTCACTGAAAGAGTTGTCAAGCATTGGAACAGGCTGCCCAGGGAGGTGGTGGAGTCACCGTCACTGGAGGTGTTCAAAAAGCATGTAGACGTGGCACTTCGGGACATGTTTTAGTAGACATAGTGGTATTGGGTTGACAGTTGGACTTGATGATCTTAGAGGAATTGCTAACTGCTCCAGGTTTCTATAAAGCCAAACTACCCAAAATGTCACGATAGGTGCATTGTTACTAAGTGAAGACGCGAGACTGGTGGTGCAGGGATCCTTTTCTAGACTTGGACCAAAGCTAGTGGTTTATTGGCATGATTAGAATTGTTTCTGGCATGGCGTTTATCCCTGCACATTAATGTTCTGGGAAATGGTACCTTTTTGTTGCTGTGTTTGCTATTTGTTATGACATACTACTGAACCCTTCCAACTGATAAAGCAGCTTATTACAATCTTTGTTCCTGGAAAGAATGCATTGATTTCAGGTATTGAAAGTAATACTGCATGAGAAAGAAGGTCTACTTGATCAGCAAAGATGTTTTGAAATACTATCCTACGCTTTCTCGCTTCTAAACAAACTCTCTAAGGAGAGGGTAATTTAGGAATTGTGAGTGCATGTGAGGTGGTGTATGTGAGATGACCGGCACTAGTTATGCTTTTCTGCTTGTCGCTGGTTGGTGGTTTTGTTGGGGTTTTTTTTTTAGTATTTCTCCGTAGTTCCATTTTAGTTCCATTTTTAGTTTCTTTATCGTCTTTTCAGATCAGAAAAACTCTTCAGAGTTTTAGATCTCATCTGTTTTTCTAACTTGAAAAAAAGTCGTCTATATGTTATGCCATCATATATACCGTTTGCGTTCAGTAAGCTGTAGTCTCTGCTAATTATGTGTGTCCCCCTCTCACTTCCTCCTCCTCGAAGAATGCTGTTAAAATAACCAGTCTGAAATACACGTTAGAAAAAAAAAAAAGTTGTGATCGAGCACATGCAGACAGTCCTAATAGAAATTTTTATTTCTAGATGGTTGGTTTGCTTCTTATGGGATTGCAGTCTCTTGTGTGTCTGGGAGATAGGACAGATAATATCACAGCTGTTATGAATGAGGAGCTTTATTATCTGCTCTGATACCTGTTGGTTTTGTTTTGTTCTTGTTTCGGAGGACTTCAAAGGACTTGTTTCGGTTTTATCAATTAAGTTTATGAAGCTATATAACTGAAATCAACAGAGATAAAATTTGTAATGGTAAGTCAAGTTATTGCAGAATGTTTTATGTCACCATTCAGTGCATTATTCTGCTGTGTTTGTACTTAGGAAAAAGCCTACAGTTTTAGATCTTACTCGAAATAATTTTATTTATAGTTGCTAATACAGTTTCAACTGCAGCTATAGGCAGGATCTTAAATTTATTGGATCCTCAAACTCAGCAAAGACTGTTGAGGATGATCTTACTTTAATTTGAAATTCTCTGTCCTATTCACTCTCTCTGTTAAACTAAGCAATGTAATTAACCTCTTGACATAGTAGTACATTTCTGTGGTTTGAAATTCTAGTGTTTTGACTATTAAATAGTAATCAGCCATAGATTTATTTGCATTTTGGAGTGAACAGTTCCTGAAAAGGGATTCTGAAACAAAGATACATGAGCTTTCTTCCGATTAGTATTTTGATGTTTCTTGCTATGTGGTCATATGTAGTAGATCTGAAGTTCAGATGTTAAAATAAGCACCGAGAGAAAATCCAGCTTCACGAGAATGACAAGATCTTTTGTAGGTGCCTCTGCTCTGTGTGTCAGTCCCACCTGAGGCTCCCTCTGAACGCATAGATCTCAGTGGCACATCCTTCTCGAAGCTTTTTGTTGTGACTATCCCTACCTGGCAGAAATCCATATGCATTTTAGTCAGTCAGTGGAGGTGGAGAGGGTGTGAAGAGTTTAGAAATGCAATTGTATTTTAAGCTTTCAAATCACGCTTCCTGCAGCTAAATGTCCTCCTTCCTTTTAGGATAATTCATTCCTGATGAGAAGTGTCTTGTATACTGCACAGACAATACACAGTTATCCTCAGTGTGCCAGACATAGAAAGAAATTGAAATTCTGATTTTACGGGGGGATATGTGTGTTTTTCAAGGGTTCACGTAGGAGAAGGATTCCTGCTACTGAGGTGGTTCTAGAGATCCAGTCCGTGATAAAAATAATATGTGGTAGGAGAGATCTAACTGGTTGTTTTGTGGAGAAAACCAAACCAATACTGCCTTTGAAAGTAAAGCAAACAAACAAAATAATTTAAAATTCCATACATAAGCAGTGATGTAAATTCTACATCTAAGAACTTGTTTCCCCTTGGCAAAATGGATATTTAAGTGAAAGGGACGTTGCCAAGTTAAATTTAACTGGAAATTAATGTTTTGTGAAAACTTAGCTCTCGACCTTAAGTCTCATTTCTTTAAAAAATATTATAGTAAAGAGTTATTTTTTATAACAAGTATTTGAATCACAGTTTATGCAATCCAAACACTGTGCATTATGTTACTACATGAGAACCTGAACTTAAATTGAACAGCTGCTCTCATATTTTCACATATCTTGTTGTATGGTTTGGCTTTTCTTTCCTTTCTTTTTTTCCTTACTGCATGCTTTAATTTTTGAATATAAATTTGCAGTTCAACAGCAGTGAAGTTACGCATGGGTGTGGGTAGAACAGGAGAAGAGCACATCGGTAGTTCTTTTGTCTCGGATTTTGTGTGGGTTATCTTGAAAGGGGCTCATGTGGGCATCAATGTATTTGTTATTCTAGGGGAAAAAAAGGTATATTAATACTGGCTTACACACAGTGGTTATTCAAGTGAAGTATGGCACTTTCTGAGATTGTGACTTCTGCCAGGCATCGTATGCCAAAGAGAAGATAGTTGCCCTTTGTGGTAAGCCAGTGCGTGATGGAACTGGCACGTGCAGCGAGGTCCTGGGCACGGTGCTGGTGTCTCTGTTGCTTTCTGTTCGTGAAGGCTGAGGTTTGCTGAGGGCTTCTTCTCTGACTGGGTTGCTGGATCGCTGTGTGATAGAAACCCAGTGTGGCGTTGGTCTCTGGATATTTGTGAGCTTCAGGAAGCTCCAGAAGCAAAGACTCGACCTCCTGGCTTTGTTGGAAATACAGACTGAGGTTAGGTAGCAGACTCTGCCCCTGAATATTTTTTGTTTTGTTCTTGAATGAAATCTTGGTGCCTAAGATTTTATATTTCAGAAATATAAAGTATTTTTAAAGATGTAATTTTCTCTTTTTTTTTTCTTTCTTTCATGTTGCTAGTATAATGTTAAAACTACCTTTGAGCTGAAAGATAAATTTATTTCCTTTTCTTGCTGCCTTTCTCCACCCCTGTAGTTTTGGCAAAGTTGTCTGATTGGGTTTTTTTCCACCCTCCTCCTTTTTTTGTACATCTCTGTCAGTCTGCCTTCCTTGCCTCCTGCCTGTGCTTCTCAGCCCAACCTTTTTCTACCCACAACATACAGAAGTTCCCATCTCTGATCTCACCTCCTTCTGTTTTGCTGTGCTTTTTGAGTGGTGAGAATTAGACAATACATAGTGTCTTCTAGAGCAGGGGCTGTGTGATGACTCCAGGATGGCATCCTGACTATCAGTGTTGATTTCAAAACCCTGTTTTGGATTATATCATGTTTGCATTTCAACATTTGCTGCACATTTGTGGTTTCCTACCTCTCTTGCATGTTTTACAGTCAAGCAAATAAAATAATCCTTGGTCTTTCAGATCTGTGTGACAGTTATCCACATATTGGTAGGATTTCTGCATTTCCCCCCTGTATCTTTGGACCTTGTAGCATTGAACGTATTTTTGATCTCTGTAATTTTCTTCATGACTTCTGGAAGTGTGTGCTTTGTGATGAATTTATTTCCTGGATTACAGTTTGGGATTCCAAATAAACCACGGTTCAAGAGTTGTAATTCTTAAAATGGGTTCTGAGACCGTGTAGGATTTTTCTTTTTAAAGAGTAGTGGAGTGCATATACACTGCTTTCTTCTAAATAAAAAGCCATAAAGAGATTTAGTTAGCAGTATTAAGATTTGCAATTCATGGAAGAAATTTCTTGGTAATTACCATCTCTGTAATTGATAACTGTGCCTATGCTGCAGTGTGTCCAGCTGTATGTAAATCTTCTCTAACTACATCTGTCTGCATTTCTTTCCTCATGTAAATGAGAAATCTCCTTGGTTTCTATTTGGGGACTCAAACCTGATTGATTTGCCATCACCTACTTGAAAGGCAGCTTCTATTGCTGAAAAAGGTGTTCCCTTCTGTTGAGGGAGTGGGAAGGTGCGACTTCTGAGCTCAGAGGTGGTTGGTGGGACCGGTGACCAGCCTGTTCTGGCCAGTGTTACCTGGCAAACCAGGTGGCACCCTGGGGGTTGGCAGAGCTGTTGGGTTCCCGGGGTCCAGCTGGACATGCAGCCCAGCCCTGTCCTGCTGGCACATGGTGGGACCAAGAGGGAGTTTTCACCTCCCGCTTGTGACGCATGTCTGGTACTCTTCCTTCCCTTGGTTTTGTTGGTCTGTGGCTCCTGTCCGTGTGAAGGGTTTAGTTTGTGGCTCTGTAGGTCAGAAAGGCTCTCCAGGCCTCTTGTCTACTTAGGCTTTAAAAAAATGTTTTGCAGAAAGTTGCTGAACTGGTCATGCGTGCTTCCTGAGCTCTACTTGCTGGCCACGCCATCATCTCCTCAAGCAGTTCCCTGGGTCTCATCATGCTATGCTGATCAAACCTGTAGGGAATGTCACGCATTAAGTCAGCATGCTGCCAAATGCTGCTGTGGCTGTATGACTTGCCTTATTTATGTGACAAAAATTAGTGGAGGCACCTAGATCTCAAGAGAATGCACTGACCTGCTTGAACCAATGTCAGTTCTGACGTGGAGATTTCAATCCAGTTTTTCATCAGGGCAAAACCGTTTTGATGCAGTTATACTGGAAACAAGCTGTTAAAGGTATCCTATGAAATAAGAGGGGGTGGGGGTATTGGAGATAACTCCTGATATAACTGCAGTGTATAATTGAGTATTGTGAAGCTTCCCTTCAGCAGTGCACGTAAGCTACATGCTCAAGTCCGTTGCTCGTTGTAAAGCGCTTATATTTGCAGTGATATTAAAGCATCTGAGCTTCCTGTTATCTTGCAGTTAAGTCGTATGATAAGTTTGCTAAACAGGACCTGTGTGACGCTTGTTCAAGTAATTCAGCACATGGAGCTTGCTCTTGCAAGATGCTTAGCATTCAGCTGTCTGTTCAGCAAAGCCCTTGTTGAGGGAGGATATTGCATCTGATTTCTAAAGAGTCCTATTATCTTCCTGCTGCTTGCTACAGTGCTCTTTCCTCAAGTACCTCAGGTACTTTTTTTTTTTTATATCTGTTAGAAAATAATAGGGAAAGTATGTGCTGAGAAAAGTTTGTTGTTGATATCTTCTGGAGAGTTGGTAATATCTAGCTGTAATCTGGAAAATGATTTTACCCAGGAGCCTGTTTGATCTCTGGGAAGATCTCTGTGGCATCTTTCAGCTAAGAGTTCACAGTATTTATGTACTGTTTGGAGAGAAACCCAAGACTTGGTTCAAGAAAGCAGTTTTGTATCGTTGCTAAATGGCATTGCCTCTGACTATCTTGCTGTCTGGGTCTGGTTTCTTTGCAAACCCATTATATTTTCATTGGATCCTTCTCTTTTGTCTTCTGTTTATCCCTTTGTGGCAAGAAGTAAGCTTTCTTACCCTAGCAGGCTGAAGTTATTATCCAGGACTGGGCCATGATAGCATTTTTTGATCCCATAAATAAACTTGTGGTTAGTGTATTTTCTTAATGGAGCTTAAAACTGATGGGAGAAAAAACTCACAGTTTCCTTATGATAATATACAGCAGTGAGTCCCAGGCATGTCCCTATGTATCTTAAATAGCTAATACATTGGTAGTTACCGTTAATAATTTCCATTAGCTTCATTCCTTTGATTAAAAGGGATCATTGTCATCTCCATGGTGGTACATTGACCTGGTAAACAATGGAGAACCAGAAATTACTTGCAAATGAAGGTTGTTGTGATGAACAACGCTTTTTATGTATTCATCCCTGTGCTTATTAATATAATCTATTAATAATGGGTGACTTACTGTATTTTCAAGCTCAGATGGCAGTAATGTCCTCTGCTCTCTGTTTACCAGAAAGATGGAACTGAACAATAAGGATTGATGAGACTTACAAAGAAAGCTGAAAGCGATTTGAATATTAAATAATCTTGCAAATACTGTTCCTGCCTCTTGGGAACAGAATTTGTTTTTAAGTTAATATATGTCCTCTTTCCCTTAATGGAAATTCTTTTATTTCCCCAATATAAAATGTTTTTATTTTTTGAAGACAGTATCTTGATGCCTCAAGCTAGCATTAAAAATAAGAGTAGGCATCTTTCAAACAAAGGAATCTCCATGTCAACAAGTAATATTTGTGAGACAATTAAAAACCCTTGAAACACAGTAGACAACATAGAGTAAATGGATAGGGAAATACTGTTTTATTCATTGGTGCTACAGACCATAGTAGGAATTTCAGTGTCCCTAAATTCCTTGCTTAAATACCCTTCTCTAGCTCTGAAATTCACATAGGGTTGAATACGAATCTGTTGTAAATAAGAGCTGAACTCAGTGAAACCACATTTAAGAAAATTTAACTTTTCCAAGGTGATGTATTGAGACAGCTCTTGAAGTCAAATCCAAGTTTTGTGAGTTCCTTCAGGCTGTGTCAGTTTTCTGAGGACTGTAAGAAAGGAAATAGAGAGGTTTTCTGCCAGGTTAGACCAAGTAAAAAGTTAATCTAGTTCTTGTAGTAAAATTCCTTGAAAGTAAAGTAATGCTTTAAGATTTAGGAAATCGATTTGAGTTTAGTTGTGGGGTTGTTTGTTTGGAGTTTAATGTGTGTGTATATATATACTTATATATGTATATATATAAAGCCTCACAACTAACTTTTCTGTAAAGAAAATCAGGGGTTCTGTGTGAATGTAGTAGGCATTGGGACGTAGGTTTCTGCCAGGAACATGTAAATCAAACAGAGCTGCTGACAGCCAAAGTCTTATTTTGCTAATTTCCTCACGCTTCTGTACAGTAGGTCTTCTTGACTTTTATTGCTTGTTCTTCAAAAAAAAAAAAAAGGTGAAAATAGAACCTTCCTGTTTGCAGTCAGAAACTAGGTATCCTTCTGGGTTTTGGTCTCCAGTTTGTGGCTGACAGGAATTTTTCATTCTTACCACTCCTGGCTGAAAACCTTTCTCCTGCGCTTGCTGTTGAGGTGTGAAGGGTGTGCACAGTGAAGTGCCCCGTGGGACCTGCAAGGTGAACGGCATGTGGTATGCTTGTGGGGGTGGTGGGTTGGGACGTTTGTAAGACAAGCTCAGCAACTCCTCTCTCCCATTGAAGATGAATTTAGCATTAAATGAAGCAGTTGGCTTCCTGTTTCCTTTCTAAGTGAAGTTCAACAGTGTCTCTACTTAAAACTTAATGTATAGTTGCTTTGATAGTAGTTATAACCTTGCGTTATGGAAATCTTTTCTTCTCAACCCCCTTGTAGGCTTTAGCAAAGGACAGATTTTTTTTCCTCTCTCAAATATTTTCTCTGTACAAGTGTATTTAAAAGATATCTGACCAACTACTCTTCTATCTCCCTCCCTTCCTTCCGACTGAGGGTCTGTTACTGCCTACGTTATTTTCTGATGAGTATTTGCTATGTATATAGTATGCCAAGATACTCACTATGTAAGACTGACTTTCAGAAAGGCAAACCTCTTGATTACTCTCTAAGGTTAAAAAATAAATGCAAAATAAGCCTTTACTAAATTTTATCTCCTTCCAAAACATGCCTGCCTTACATACTTGTCTTCAAGTGTTGCATTAGCATGTAGCAGAGAACTTGAGAAACCTCACAGTTGATCAAGCCAGTGTCTCTGACAGCAGTGGCTGCTCAGAGAATGTGTATAGAAGCATTGGCACTGTGCTATGTTAGATGAAGAGCCTTCCAGAACTGAAGAATACCCATAGACATGTAAAAGATGGAGATAAGAAATAAAACAAGAACATCTTTGAATGTGGCCTTGTTTTTAAAGAAAAGATAGTACTAGCCTTAAAAAAAAGAAAAAAAAAGACATTGCTTGTTTATAAACCTCTGTATTAGGTTTGGATTGCTTCTGGTACAGGAAAGTAAGTTTGTCCGTGGGAATGTTCTGGGGTGTGCTCCTGTGTTTCCCAGGCGAAGGGCAGATGCCGGAGTCCTGCAGAAACGTGCTGGTACGTAAGCAGCAGGTGTCCTTAGGTATTTGACACTTCAACTTTGCTGGGCCTGGGCTGCACTGAGGGTCTATGAGCACACTGTGGCAAGTTTTCAGAGTCAAGTAGAATGTTGAAAAATACTACTTATTTTTTGTTTGCTTAGTTTTTATTCTTAAGAAACCCCCATAATTCAGAAAGATAATTATTACATAGCAATATGTTTTATAAGGACATGCAAATCAAGTTAGAGTTTCAATGTGAAATATGATTTTAGTGGTTATGCAGTACAGTTTCACGCCCTTACAGAGTGGTGTTTGCTTTTGGCCTTAAGGGGAAGAACAAGGTGTTGACTTTCCCAGAGTCAGGTACGGAAATAGCATAGGCTTTCCAAAACCAAGTTATTAGTTTGCTTCAGTCCTGGCCTCCTAATTTCTGAAGGAGCTATAGTCAGCCTTATGGTGTCTATAGTTCTTAGTTTGTTTTGTGTGGAATGCTGGGGGTGATTTGGGCATTACGTGGCCTATAAATACTGTTTGGTGTGAATGCAGTGAAACCGTCAGCTGTGCTTCATAGTCCGGGTTTTCCTTGCCTGACAGCAGTGTGTGAAAGGGAAAAGGAACAGGAAATGTGAAACTTGTGTTAACAGTTCCATTTTTGCCGCTCTGTGTGTTGGAGAGCGTTGTTAGTACACTGAGAAGAAAATGATGTATCTCGGGAAATGCATTCCTGTTGGGTAAAAGGAAGTGTTTGCGTCTGGAAAAGGGGTCTTCCAGAAGCTGCTGCACTTGATTGTATAGGCAGCTTTAGTAGTTGCAAAAATTAGATACCTATAAGGTGAGTAAAATTCAGAGGTTAAACTAAAGTTGAGGACTAGCAACATGGTGAAAGTGGATGTGCATATCAAATCTGATGGTGTTTTAAACAATATATTACAGGAAAAAACTTTCTGACGTTCCCCCCTACCATCCCCATTCCATACTGCACTATTCACAAGACAAATATTCAAGGTGGAAGCAATATTGCAGTTTGAGACCGCAGTCAAGTGTCCATGCATTGTGGTGTTAGCGTTTCGTTTCCCTTTCATTTCCAATGAATAGAAGAACCTTTTCAAAGATTACGTTTCACAAAAAATTAGAATATTCAGTTTAGAATAGTCAACAGGTGACATTCCAGACCATTTTTTTAAATGTATTTCTTCTGAAACCTATCCAGAACACTGATTAAGAAAATACTTTCATCTTTTACCCAGCAATTTTAGGGCTAGTTAAAAAAAAAAAAGAAGGTATTTAATTTCTGTACATGTATGTCTGCATATTTTCATTTGAAGTCTAACAAGGAACCCTACAGATAAAACCCATAAAATGTTACGCTGTCAGTATTTTTGAAACTGCCCCATATGCAGCTCAAATTCTGAGGTTTGAAGTCTTGTCCATTTTTAATACAGCATCTATCATAGTTTTAAAGCCCTCCCCAGTCATTTCTGAAATTGCAGTAAAGTCTCTACATTGTCTGATGCAGCTTTACTAAGTCTGGTCTGGATATGAAAATAAGTAGACAGAAGGTGGTAGTATTCTGTCATCTCTCTGTTACTGCTTGCTGTTACCCACTTCTGGCCCCTGCCTGTGCCTTCACTGATGTCTTCGAGGCTCCTTGCTGCTGGTTTCCTAAAAGGAAAAGTCTTATATACAGGTAATGCCCAACTCGTTGGCATTCTGCAGTTCCTTGTATCTAAAGATAAGAGGAAACCAGCTGATAAATACCTCCGGTGTAGTCTGACATGGAGTATTACATGCGAAATGGGCATTTTAGCAGAGCATCCCCTGCCCAGTGTTGTTCTCGCAGTTGCATTTCGGGTCTCACATTTGTGAGATGGGTTCAGCAGCAGTAGCTGTGTCGGGGACAGGGGACAGCAAACACATGTTGTGTTTCTGCTGTGGCTGTATTTAATTGGTAGATGAAGAGTCAGAGTCTGCTATCGGCTCTAATCCTGCTATTAGGATTCCTAATTATTAATTCCTCCTGGAAATTGTTCAGTGACAGGCATGGAAACTCCAGCTCGGCAGATGGAGAGACAGCAGAAGGCTTTAAGGTTTAACAAAATGAAAGTCTCCCTTCTTTCATCTTTGTTTTAACTTTGTCATGAGGGAGTGGAAGAATGTTGCTCTAATTAAAGAAGAATAATTGCAAGCAGGTGTTAATATTGTTAATTCTGGTTTCTGTTTATCCTTTCAACTGTATGTGCTAGCCAAGATACATGAGCATTTTCTTTGTGAGGCTGCTCTTCTGTCATTTTGGTAAGATTAAGTTAGCTCTTAGACTATTAGTAAGTAATTCCAGCTTTACTTCTATTGCCATTGAAATATTCTTTATGCATTTGTTACAGATTTTCACACTTAAAAGAAAATTTTCAGTTATTCACAAACACTGCTTATTTTCTGATTCAGTTGGACCTCCTTACCTCACGCTGATCGGTGCGTAGAAATCCCTACAGACTGCTGAAGAATTGCCTGCTTAGTGGATGACTGTCGTCGGTTTTTCCCCTTGTTCTGAATAGTTAAATGTTCTGGTTTTGAAATTGATATATTTTCAGAAGCTTCTTGTTACAGTTGGAATCCTACCGATTTACTTCCAGCATTTTCCATTTGGAATGACCCTTTATAGTCCCCTTGACTATTTTCTGCTCTTTTCGCTGTTGCTATGTGAAAAAATGTCCTTTTGCATAGGGTAAGGTCACTGCTGATATGCTCAGCTGTGTTATAATATGCTCGTTCTTAATTTTCTTTAAATGTCAATAATCTTTCTAGTAACATCGGCAATTCCCACATATACCTATTTGCATGTATGTGGATATATACTTAAAATTACGGAGAATGGTTTGGGACTTCTGACTCTGTACGCTGCAGAATATTGAGAACGGTAGGATACGTGCACAGCCCAGCGAAGTGGTACAGAGGCCAGAAATACTGCGGTGGAGATTCTAAGTGAGTACAGTGTCTCTTCCCCTCCCTCTCTGTTTGTGTATTACCCATTGCTTACTAAAGGTTTGGTACTGAGAGTTAATGTGGACGAATATTTACAAAACAGGTGCATCACCTTGTAATGTAAGTGTGCCTAAAGTGAGATGAGCAATGTTTGAGTGTTGTATTAAGAAATTGATCCAAACTAAGAAATATGTATTTTTACTTTAAGAATTGATGCCTAATCATGCAAATTAACTTTTTTATAACTGTGAATCTGCTGGTTTCATTATCATAATTTTGATGTGATTGTTATCTGAAATGAAAACTTTTTAAAAGAATTTCATTATATTTCCAGTTTTGGATGGAGACCCCTTGTACAGTCAGGAGA
Organism: Psophia crepitans; assembly: GCA_013399095.1. Lineage (NCBI taxonomy): Eukaryota > Metazoa > Chordata > Aves > Gruiformes > Psophiidae > Psophia > Psophia crepitans. The sequence continues at coordinate 50,900 of VWZZ01000944.1, read as the reverse complement.
GGCCAGGTACATGTGCCGTTTGTAACAAGCGTGCACGTACAGCATTACACGAGTGATGGGGGTCTCCTTTTTTCACGTAGTGTTTTCTCATTTTCTTCTGTTGTGCTTCTCAATTCACAAAGTAAATGTTCATAAGGAGAGGAATCCCCGTGAGGAGTGCAACTCAGTATATCAGTGAGAACAGTACAAGTCTGTACTGTTCTCAGAAATCGGAGGGGACCTGCTGTCTTAAGAGCCGCGGTGCTTCTTCAGTTAAGTAACTTGCTGGGATGGCACTCTGAAATTAAAATACAGGAACTCAATCTTTAAAACCTCTGTTACTGCATTTAAGTATGTGAAAGATTTGGCTGGGTGGTTTTCCTGTCCCCTTTGAAGAAAGCAAATGGTTCAAGCGTATAATTGAGCGGCATTTTTCCCAGGGAGTTTCAGATATGTTATTTTTAGCGAAAGACCAGATCACATCTGTATGCCTTCGCATTTAAGTGTTTAAAATGTTAGTTTTGTATTGATTAACAATATTGAGGGAAAGTGTTTTTTTCTGTTACAATGAAGTGGAATTTTTCTTTCTAAGGCTGCTTTAGCCTGTTGCTTGGTGCTGTAGTGCAGAGTGCTCATTTCCTAGCAAAACTGAAGTCAGAGCAGAATCGCAAGTGTGCTGAGGGCAGAAAAGCTTCAGGGTTAACCCTGGTCTCCCTGGGCACGTTGATCCCTTGGAAGGAGTATCTGTGTGCTTTGTCTAGCTCTAATCTTTGCTTCCGTGGTGGAGAAACTTAACCCTTGGGTAACGAAGTTCTTTAACAGATTATTTTCCTTTGCTAAATTAATTTATTTACAGACACTTAAACATTCTAAAGTCTTGGAAGTCTCAAACTCTGATGCTAATTCCAGATAAACTGGTGACACCTGTGCTCATTTATCGTAACACTGCAATCCCTTTTCAGGGCTTGGATTTTCCTTTTTAATCTGCAGGCTCACGTCACAACATCTCCTTTCAAAGCCACTCATGCGTGCGCTGAAGTTGATCGCTGAGATCGTCTGAGGCGATGACAGGCTGGAGCCTGATGAGTTTTATCTCTGTCTACCATAATGTGCCTGTAGTAGGCAGAATTTCTGGTATAATCATTTTGCATTTGTGTTCTAAAAATATCAGTCAGTTGTTTTCTATAGAACCAATACAAATAACCAACAAGTAACCAACACAAAGCTGTAATTTAAAAATAATATTTCTTGTGCAGTTGATGGAAAGCTGCCATGTAAATACTGGGCTTTAGAAATGTCTGAAAGACTTCAAGTTTTATAATATTTCTGAAATGACTGTGCTGTTTATCAAGCAGTGGTACTGTGGGGCTTACATGTGCAGCATGCTCTATTTCTGCCTTGGGAGAGTGCTTGCAGGTTAGGGTTGTGTTCCCAGAGTTGAATGAGATGTTAGGCTTGGAGTCTGCTGCTCCATGGAGAATTCCCTGCCCCAAATCTGGCTAGGTAGAAATATAGCAAAATTTGCACCCTCTCTGCTTGTGTTGGTCCTGCTTCTTGGAGATGTCAGGGTCCTTCAGTCGTTAAAAGTGTTAGTCATCAGAGCTGGCCTTAAGATCTTGACAAAATGAAAAGGGAACACTGGCATGCTCTGAGACAGACGTTGGATAGTCTTTCCTTACTTTGCCGTTGAAAATTCCTTTACATTTATCTGTGAAGTCACTGTGTTGCTGTTGTAGGAAAAGAGCGATCGTTTTCTCTCGTCACTGTGAATGCTGAGTCATTGCTGCTTCTCCTTTGGGATTCACCTTGGGGGGGACTTGGAGACACTGTGAAGATCCACCTTTAGGCTTCCCTGTATCTGAGTCTTTATCGGAAGGGAACAATGTATGTTCTAAAGTTCATGTAAACCAGATCCTAAACCAGTTACGTCTTTTCAGGAAGGTGAATGAGTAACTAGTAGGGGCTGTATTTTGTCTTGCAAAGCAACACTCTTGTCTAACAGAGGGTGAATAAGTGATTTCTAACAGGTATACACCTTTCAAGAGGGAGGAGTTGCAGTGTCCTGCTTAGGGGCAAAACTAGATACCGACCATTAAAATATGTGACAGTGTTAAACCAAAGTGTTAAAAATTCTTAAAACATTATATTTGGTTTGTTGGGTTTGGGGTTGTTTTTTCTTTTTAATTTATTTTTCTGTGTGGGTTTTTTTTTTTATTGTTACGAGAACTGTGAAAACAGACAGAGGGATCCCAAAACCTTCGTGTGGGCTCTGAACGAGCAGTAGCATGTGCCTTTTCTTAAAAGGAGACCTGTTTTGCATCTAGTCATCTATGTTTGTTTCCTCTGTGTTTCAGAGAAGTGTTTTCAGAGGCCTGTTCCAGAGCTATAGAACACCTGCCACTTTTTCAGCCAGAACAATGCTGTTACAGATCAGCAGCAAACTGAGACTGGAGTTCCGGTAATCTCCAGTCTGACTTGTGGGGTTAGCTTGTTTCGTGCCAGCACCTGTTTAATTCTGAGATACTTCAGGAGTGGGACCCCGTTATCTTTCAGTTTCAACGTCGATGAAATTTTAATGGTTTGATTGATCATGCATATATTATGGCATGTAGCACACTGAGAGGGCTGAAAACTGCCTTCCGAGAGCTGGCTGTGAGAAGGAGGGGTTTTTTGAAGTAATTCTTGTTAGGGCTGAGAGTGCCGCAGACAGACCCGAGTTTCGCTGGCGCTCAGCGGAAACGTTGGAGCTCCGTAGCCGTCTGGTTTTCAGCTTTGTGCTGATGAGCATGGGCAGCTACTAAACAGGTGGTAAGAAAACCGCCTGAATCACAGACCTCTTGCCCAAGTGTAATACTTGTCTTTACGGGATAGTAATGAATTTAGTGTTGCTTGTACTTAATCTTCCTAAAATTTATCTTCTGATTTGAGGGTTTTAACTTATTTTTGTGTTTTTCTTGGACGTTGATTTGTGGATATTGGAGGTGCGTAACTTGCGCCTGCCAAGTTGCATCAGGCCTGATGGAGCAGTTCACGTTAACTTGTGGTTTGCCTTCGGCTGCCCTCTTTTCTCAGGACTTTGCAAAGTTTCTGCCAGATTTTGACCTTTTTGGATATGTAGTGGTTAAGGCCACAGGAGCTGTATGTGCTCTGGAGTTCCTCCCACAGAGTGTTCCTGTATACTGGTACATTGTGCTGCACCTGTGTAGAGAAATGGAAAATGCTGTACGTGTCCTCAGTGATTTGAAACTGATTTTGTTACATACCTGATGCTTAAAATCAAATTACATTGCTCTAACATATTTATTTACTCAGTGAGTTTTACTCAAAATTAAGAACATTTCATATTCTCTGAACTAATTTGATTGATGAAGAGTGCTTTCTCCTTTTGCTTCCTTTGATGCAAAGGTCACTGAAGTAAAAAACCTGCCCTTGATTCTTTTGCTGTTGTACTGAAATGTAACTAATGCACTGGAAATACCTTTAAATTTTGATTCTGAATCACATGTATGTTGGCATCTTTCAGTCTATTTCCCCCCAATTATTCTGTTTTCTGAAAACAGAAGTGCTACATAATTGAACTTCAGGAGTCATCCAGTGGAGAGCTCTGCATGGCTTATTCTCTAAATTTGACAAGGTGGTTATAATTTTTAAGAATGAGCAATTTTAAGCTAGGATCTGCTTCCCATAGGCTGGTAATGTTGGGAGGAAAATGACCCAATTTCAGCCTCTGTGTTGAATTTACATTTTCTATGTATTTGTATCACTGGGGAAAAATAATATTATTTTCTGGTTACAGAAATGCTTGTCTTCTTGCTGTAAATTAGTTTACCTTTTTACCAAATGACTTTGAATAAGCTTCCTCCTCCTTCTCTCCCCTGTCCCCAAATAACCTTTCTTTGGTGCATTTTAACTTCATTTTTGATATCAAGTTTTGTAAGAAATAATTTCAGTGCTACAGTGACCGTACTGTTATGTTTTAACTTACTGGTCATGCGTCCCTTGGCTGAGCACTTTGCGACGGGAAGGAAAACCTGCATGTTTGTGCCTGGCTGATCAAGCGTGCTTAACCAAAGTGGACCTGCAGCCTGAGCAAGCCCTATCTACCCCTGGTTTTTAGGGATGTGCTCAGTGCTGGTGCAAACGTTGGAGACTTCTGTTGTGGGCAAACTTTCGGTGACAGCATAAGGATATATTGGGTGCCCAGTGGCATGTTATGTACACTTGGAATGTTTTAAATGTAGTGTGTTTTCCTGTGTCTTGTAAGTGGGAAGATGTTTGCCAAAAGGAAGTGTTTGTCTGGAGAGCTCCCCTGCTCCAGCCCATTTCTTCAGATGTCTGGCCTTTTTTTTGCCTGCAAATGGTCACCCTTCCCAGTGTTTGCTCTTCCCTGTGTTGAAGTTTGTTTTTCTTTTGAGTTGAAATAAAGCCAAGTGTTCATTTGGCCCTGGCTGTCTTTTTGTTACAAGTTTTTTAGAGTTTCTTCTCTCCTCTGGTTTTTGTGTTTGTGTACAAAATACTATATTTCAGCAGTAGCGTGATGCTGGAGGAAAAGGAGAAGAATAAAACATTTCTTGCATTTTTGCCTGTAAGATTACAGCTTGGTTTCCTGCATCTGAAGCACGTATCCCTCCTCGGCCTTCCTTTTGTCCTTTGGGTCTCTGGCTAAACTCACTGCTGACGATGGATGAAGAACTTTTTTATCAGGGTAGCTTGACAAAATAGAGGAACAGAAATGAATAATTTTACCATTTTCTACTATGATAAAGTTGAAAACAAAGGAGGATTAAATTTGTACTAGGTGGTGGAAATGAAGAACTTGCATCCTTACAGATGATGTAAGGTCATGGTTTAGCCCTAGCTGGCAACTAAGTGCCACTATATAAATATATATAAGCAGATAAGTATGCCTGTAGCTTGGGGGCTGTATATAGCACAATTAAACATGTATATACTTTTCAATGGATACCAACTAGTGAAAATCACTGTCACACAACATGAAAAATAGAAAGCTGAATGTACTATGTAATACATAAAGCAGGATCTTCTCTTTGTTGCTTTGTCATAGCTAAAGCAGTCTTCGGGATAGTTTTGCTTCAAGCGTGGCCCCACTGCACACAGACGTTCTCCTGTGGGCCAAGTACTTTTTATTTCTTGTGGTTAAACCACAAAGCGTGTGGTAAAGTGGACTATTACCTCAGTTTCCTTCATATTTAGAGGAATGTCCTGTGAATGTTTTGCTGCATAAAAAGTGGCCTGCAAATTGAGTGATGTGTTGGCTCCCAAGACCTTTCCTGTTCCTTGAAAACATCCTCAAGTGGGAAGTGCTTTGTAGGACTGTGTTTAAATCCTGTCTGGAAAGCAATGATTTCTAGAAATCCCTAGAAATGTGAATGTCTCCTGCCCTGTCTCTAGTGGGGAAAACTGAACAAACCTAAAATCTTGTAGTTTATTGTGGTGAGATTGAATGAAAACTGTTAAGAGCAAGTCAGAGCCTAGTAGCTACAGTCACAGAGATGATGACAGGTATTCATAGCTTGTTGCAGTAATTTTCCTTTTGACAGGAGTTTTGGTGTTTACTCCTAATTCCTGCTGCTTTCCCATATGCAGTTTAACTGAAATGGCATTAATTATGACACTAGATAATAAACATCCCAAAGGGAATGAGGTGGTTGTTCTCTGTGCCTTAAGCCAATGCAGATGGAGACCTTCTCTGTAACCATCAGCTGTGCTGTGGTTGGTGCTTTGTTTTTCCTAACGCCAGTCTTGTTCAGAGGAACACAATTTCTTCTCATGCGCCCTACCAGGAAGTCAGCTGGTCCAGATTACATGAGATGAGTTTCAGCGGTGTTTGGAGGGACTTGGGCTGAGACCACCATGCTTACTCTATTTTAGACTTCAAAGTAGACTCTCCAAAGTCAAATATCTTTCAACCCACATGGCTCCCGCCAGATGGATCAGTAACATTGGGCTTTTTGGTTATTGAGTTAATCCAGCGGAGTTAATTCCAATTATTTTTCTCTTTCAAATGGCTGACCATTGTGTTTCTGTACTCAGGGTTGCAAAGTGAGTACTAACACTCTTTCATATCAGACTGGTTTTTGTGCTTGAAGGTACTTTCCTAAAATTTACTTAGGTAAATAAGAATTTGGGATTAGTGACTCAACGTTACATGAGGTGGGTAGATGCTCTTTAGTGACCTTTTATTCCTTAATAGCAACTATGATGAGTACAGAGTGTTACTGTCCTACAGAAAAATAGAAAACCTGTTTTAAAATCTCCCATGAGTTCGATACATATATTGAATGATCTAATTAAATTTTTTGTAACCACAGTCTTCCCTCTCCTCATTCCTTCTTCTCCACAAGCTTCTGTTGTTGTCAGATCCCATATTTGTTTTTAGTGTTGCTTTTACTCATGTATGAGAGAAGCCAGTTTGGAATCTTGTCATGTAAATTGAGATTCATGCTTTCAAGGCTGGGTGCTTGAAGCTAATCTTTTAAATAACCCCAGTAATTAATGGTGTGCTGAGTGTACATTACTTCTGTGGAAGCTGTGTATGGGCAGCATGTTATCCCTCTTTGATTTAGGATACTAATCTTAGGAAAGTGTTCAACTATGAAGCAGCTTGTTACGTATGCTTTAATGATACTGGATGGCAAACCTACTTTTGTTTTCATTTTTTAAAATGCATAAATACTGTAAAGGCTATGCTTTTAAGTCATTTAAAGTGCTCTATGTGATAAGGCCTTTAATTGTTTCCCTTACTTTTACCTAGATTTGGTAATGAATCTCTGGGTTGTTTGGTGGAATCTGCTCAAATGTTAATGTGGAGCAGGAGTAATAGATGTAAAATTTTACAAATGATAGTTTGTAGGCTGAGTGAGGGAAGCATAGACCTGCGCCTGCTGAATGGGGCCAGGATGTCACCTTCTGTTCTTAGTCGTCTGTTTTTGTGTCAGGTGGCTGGTAATGTCTCTGGTAAGTGGTCTGCCCTCAAGATCGCAACATAAATAACTCCATTAAGACAGAAGGAGGAACAGAATTGCAGCATCTTCTGTCTATTCACAGTAACATAATTTGGCTGTTACCGTTCTTGCTTAATGTACAGTTGGCTAGGAAAGTCCCCTAATGCCCTCAGCAGCCTGGGAGTTTTGTATGTTGTCCTTTCTCAGGATAGATTAATGGAAATGGGCTTTCCTAGAGCTGTGAAACAGATGTCAAAAACGTAGCTAGGAACACTGACAAACTCTGCCTTCGGTGTTCCTTGTTATCGTCGGATCTCAGCATGGTTTCAAGTCAGGATGAAAGAAATCATGTCAATATAACAATTCCTTTTGCTGGTGATGGCTGTTTATTGTAAGTGTTGCCTTCAGAATATTTTTGGTATGTTCAGGACTATGTCTGTAGAGCAGCAGGAGAAAGCTGGGTTGGGCGCATGGCCGCAGTGCGCTGGGGAGTCCCTTGCCTTGCAATCACTCATGTGCACGGTAGTGTGTAAGAAAGCAAAACACTGCCTGCGGTTCTCCAGCCTTCCTTTCTCTGACTCTGGAAATGAAAAAAAAAAAGGGAACTTTTAAAAAGAAGTTAGTTCTAAATTAACTTAGATTTTTAATGTTTATTAAAAGCTGTCATATACAAAAAACCTGAAGACAGAGTTCAGATCTTAAGGGATTTGTTAGTCTGGGAGTTTGCAAAGATAAAGTAGGCTGGAAGTTTGTCTGACTATTAGGGGATACGTTTTCCTTACGTCCTCTTCAGTCTAGTCAGGTTTTTTATATACTATTCTGAAGCTAATGGTTTTAGAGCAGGCGGAAGAGGAAAATAAATATCTCCATACAAAGACTGTGAAATAAAAACAGCCTTAAAAAGTATTCCTTAAGTGTGTTCTGCTGTGAATAGCCTCAATTTGTACAGTGTTTTGATTTGTGGAACACTTGTACATACATTACAGTTATGGGCTAGATCATTGAAAGATGTTTTTATCCTTAGAGTCAATATTTAGTGTCTTGTTTTTCTTAATAGTGTTAGAATGGGTGAGTTGTTACACCGAAGTGTATCTAAATAAAGAATTCCTGCAGTTGCTCAGTCGCTTTGTTACATTCCAGCTGAAAGTGGCTCCATTATAATTTCATTTCTTGCCATGACTCTGTTCTCATTTACAGCTTTTTTCTTTAATTAAGAATCAAGATTTTCTGGGCCTGCACAGTTTGAGTGGAATTTTTGCCATTTGTATCGGTCTGAGCAGGCAGGGCCTGTGAAGTACTGTTATGTTTGATGGAGATTAGATTGATCTTAAATTACCAAGAAGAAGAAAAAGTGCTGCAGAATTTACCACCCATGCTGATTCTCTGTAGCCTTTGACTGAAACAGAACTCTGCTACTAATAGGTTTGCAAAGATTTTCAGAGAGCCCGCAGATAAACGTTGAATTATTAAACAGGTTGTTACTTGTGTCATGGAAGCCAGTAGCTGTGGTCCTGTATTGGCACTGAGAGATGTGCCCTGTTTCTCCAAATAAAATAAAACATCACTTCGAGTTTATAGTATAAAGGATTGTTTATATCCATTACTTGAAGTAGTTTTGGTTTTTTTATTAAATTATTTTCTAAATTCCTCCCTTAAGAAATAATGTTTTGAACCCATGTGGCACAGTGAAATATGTCAGTGGCAAGTGCGTGGCGAGGAACCTCCGGAAAGTCTGCTGACGGTGTTGCTGTTGCATTTCTAAAATCTTGAAGCCTGGCTGTAGACTAAGCAGGGGTGGGTCCTTTCCTGTCAGGGATTTGACATTGAGATGACTTGCTGCAAATCATATAATGATTCACTGTAGCTATGCAAATGACTCAGGTATTTTGAGGTGCTTTTTCTTCAGGCATCCCATGGATGCCATCCAGAGCAACTTCGGCAGTCTTGAGAGGTGGACCCCTGCAAACTGCATGAAGTTCAACAAGGGCCAAGTGCAAGGTCCTACACATGGGTCAGCACAATCCCAAGCACAGCTACAGGTTGGGTGGATTGAGAACAGCCCTGAGGAAAAGGACTTGGGGTTGCTTGGGGGTTGATGAAAAACTCAGCATGAGCCGGCAGTGTGCGCTGGCTGCCCAGAAAGCCAACCGTGTCCTGGGCTGCATCAGAAATAGCGTGGCCAGCAGGTCGAGGGAGGTGATTCTGCCCGTCTACTTTGCTCTTGTGAGACCCCACCTAGAACACTGCATCTAGCTCTGGGGTTCCCAGTACAGGAAAGACATGGAGCTGCTGGAGCAAGTCCAGAGAAGGGCCACAAAGTTGATCAGAGGACTGGAGCACCTCTCCCATGAGGACAGGCTGAGGGATTTGGGCTTGTTCAGCCTGGAGAAGAGGAGGCTCCAGGGAGATCTTATAGCAGCCTTCCAGTACTGGAAGGGGCCTACAGGAAAGCTGAAGAGAGACTATTTGCAGGGGCATGAAGTGACAGAAAAGGAGTAATGGGTTTAAACTAAAAGAGGGAATATTTAGATTAGATATTAGGAAGAACTTCTTTCCTGTGAGGGTGGTGAAGTACTGGAACAGGTTGCCCGGAGAAGCTGTGGATGCCTTCTCCCTGGCAAGGTTCAAGGCCGGGTTGGATGGGGCTTTGGGCAGCGTGATCTAGTGTAGGATGTTCCTGCCCATGGCGGGGGGGTTGGAACTAGATGATCTTTGAGGTCCCTTCCAACCCAACCCATTCTGTGATTCTATACCATGTGAAAGGCTCTGATGTTTTCAGGCAGTGTAGGAAATCTCTCCATCAGCTGAGAGGCCAGAAGTACCTGTGTTGTCCCCAGCTATACTTCTCCAACGTACAGAAAATTCTAATATAGAAACATACTTTCAAGTTGGCATTATTTGATGGAGAAAGATTTTGTGTAAAGATGATATTCAGGTGAGTTCGGAACAAGCATCTTGCTCAGATCATGGAATCATAGAATTGTTTAGGTTGGAAAAAACCTTTAAGATCATCAAGTCCAACTGTTAACCTAGCACTGCCAAGTCCACCACTAAACCAGGTCCCTAAGCATCACATCTGTGTGTCTTTTAAATACCTCCAGGGATGATGAGTCCACCACTTCCCTGGGCAGCCGGTTCCAGTGCTTGACAGCTCTTTCAGTGAAGAAGTCTTTCCTAAAACCCAATCTGAGCCTCCTCTGGCACAAGTTGAGGCCATTTCTTCTTGTTCTATCACTTCTTGCTTGGGAGAAGAGACCAACACCCACCTGACCAAAACCTCCTTTCAGGTAGTTGTAGAGGGCAATAAGGTCTCCCCTGAGCCTCCTCTTCTCCAGACTAAACAAGCCCAGTTCCTTCAGCCGCTCCTCATAAGACCTGTGCTCCAGCCCCTTCCCCAGTTTCGTTGCCCTTCTCTGGACATGCTCCAGGGCCTCAATGTCTTTCTTGTGGTGAGGGGCCCAAAACTGGACACAGTACTCGAGGTGCGGCCTCACCAGAGCTGAGTACAGGGGGACGATCACCTCCCTGCTCCTGCTGGCCGTGCTATTTCTGATAAATACGATTTATTTTGGTACTATACAAATCCAAGCGTGTATCCTCATTGTATTTCCTGTTTTTCTTTGTTGTAGCAAAATGAAACTGAAGATAGTGTTTACCCTTAAAATATATTTAGAGACATTGCATTTTAATTTGAACACTTAGAAGAATCACCATGTCAATAAATCAATTGCACTCAAAGGTTAATTACTCTCACAGTTAAATGTGAGTTTTATCTAAATGTATTTACGACTGCTTACAACTATTAGGTTTTTGCTATGGCCTTAGTAATACATGATATTACAACAGCTATGTACCTATGTGCCCCTGCAATTTCCACTTAATATTTTTTTCTTAAGAATTTAGCGCTCATCAAAATACTGCTGTCAGTGATTCCTGGGCACTGTTCTTTCTCACATAGCTGCTCTGACTGGTAAATTTAATTGTTACCGGAGTAGTAAATTATATTTTTATTTTTTTTTCCCATTAAGTAATCAGTAATCAATTTGAAAGGCAATCAGTAATCTTCCCCATCCAGCCAACTTATTCAACCACTGTTTTTCCCCACTCTTCCAGAAAGAACTGGCTGTATTCTGCCCTTTTTCTCTCTCGTTTGTGCGCTGCTCTGACGGCAATAGAGAGGAGGCTGTCTGTCACGTAGCCTCTGCGATGTAGTTTAGCCATAGTAAGGCCTGTCTGTACTACAGCTCGTGACAGTCTGCGCTTCGCGTTGGCACGTTTTATCTACCAGCTATGCCATAAACCAGCAAAACCTGCGGGAGCCTCGACAGCAAGAAACCAGTCCAATTTACCACTTTCTAGTTCTTAAAGGAAGCTGAAGACGGTGTTCTAGAAGAATGCTTGTAAGCGGTTCGGGAGGGATCGCAGAGACAAGCTGGCGGTTGTGCGTGTTGCGTGGGGTGCTCCCCACGCTCTGGCCCGTTTGCTGCCAGAGTTTCACCTTTTGGTGTCAGACTGCTGCTTGTGGTGTGAAGAACTCTTGTCTGCCAGGAAGCACCTGGTACCGGGTGTTACGGGCACCCGTGTCTTGCTCCACATCTGGCGAGCCTTGCGCAGGGGTGCTGGGCTGCGGCTCTGGGGGCACAGTCGGGAAGCCAAGAGCTCTGCGTGCCGTGGGGAGCCGCTGGCTCAGCCCAAGCAGTAAACACCGGCATTTCCAATGACTTGGTAAGGCGGTGAGATAGGGTCAGCCGTACCTCTCAAGAGCACTTTCCCATTTGTTCCGTTTTCAGCGGCAGTCCGAGGGTACTGAGCCACGTCAGGATGCTGCGTGGTGCCTTCGGTCAGCTGTTCTCTACCTGCGCCCCGCAGCCCTGAGAGGGGAATGCAGAGGCAGCGGGCTCTAGCCCTGGCGGTATGCGTTCACGCAGAAGAAATCCAGACATTTGGAGCTGTTTTCTGGCAAATGACCCAGCAGGGATGTTTGGTAGTTTAATGGTGTTTCTGCCATGTTCTGGAGAGAGGTTGTACTTTTAACTGCACTTCTGATCAGGTGGGAATTATTGCAGAATTAAGTGCAGCAATGTTGAGATTACACAGCTTTTAAAAAAGGAATAAAAAAATTAAAGACACATGAAGTGCTAATTTGGCCTAATTTTTTAATTTTAATGACATTTTTTTCCTTGTTATTTGAGATACTTTTATTTTTTTTTTTAATGGTGTACTTTGGTATGAAGAGTATGCAGCATAGACAAGCTCAAAGCTTCTTGCTTTTCCTAGCCATGTAGAAGCTTATATTAAGCTTTGATAGAGCTTTGGGATTAATTAGTTTTCTTCAAGAAAAAAATATCTGTGCTTATTACACTAGGTTTGAATTTTGCACTTTAATAAGGTGACAGAAGTGTAGGAGGAAAACATCTCTGACGTCTGTCCCAGCTGTTTTTTGTAAGTGTGGTTTTTACAGGGCTAAGCTGTAGATCAAGGCAATGTGCAAATTGGATCTGCTATATCTTTTTAATTGGAAAAAACAATTTAAATGAAAGCTACTGTGGTAAATTCCATTAATAACTGAATAAATGCTTCTAAGTGTTTTTGGAAGTTAAATAAAACTCCCCATTACGTACCATATAGTGGTGTTCTAGGTCTTGCCGGGAGGTCTTGCCTGTTTTAGTTCAATGATTGCATAACCCTTGATTTCAGAAGCTTGTTCACATTAATACATTAATAGCTGGGTAAGGGAAGGATGGACCTTTATACGTCCTAAAGGAGATAGACTTTAGATTTTAGCTTTAACAGGATTCACAGCAAGAATTCAGAGCCGCTTTCCCTCTCACGTTTGTTGCTGGAAGCAGGGGTCTCTGCATCTGGGTAAGCACTAGCTGATTTCTCAGTCTGTCTTTCTTTTCTTCCTCCTCTCTTCTCCCAGATAAACTGTGGATGGGCTTGACAGTATTTTAAGAAAAAGTCAGGATCTGAGATTTCAATATTATTTTTTTCATTCTTTTAAAGGTGGGATGACTTGTATGGAAAATAGTTGACATAAATTGACAGCCTCTGGTGGGTGAAGTTTATCTAAAAGGATGAGAGATCAAAATGGCTTTTATAGAATTACTACTTGTTAATTGTCTACTTTACATGATTTTGGATTATATATGATACACAGCCTAATATTAGCTCTTTTACAAGAACTGCTAATAAAGAGGGGTTTGGTGTTGTTCCCCCCTTGCCCCCCCAACCTTCTCCTCCATTTCAGAATGTTAAATCTTTCAAAATGCAGGCACTGGTATGCTTATCATCGTGCTTGGGAGAAGTTTGGCATAATTTTGAAGCATAATTAGTGAAATATTTTTTTAAAGATTACCCCCCCACCATCTTCTCTCTAGCTTTCCCTCTACACACATCTTCTATAACTCAAACAGTGTTAGGAGTTGCCCTCAAGATTTTTTTGAGCACAGTGTAGGAGGAAATGAACTCCTGCAAATTACTACATAACTGTATGCCTTTAATAGTCCAGGAAATGTCGCGGGACGTGGTTTCAAAGGCCGAGAAGACACTACACTAATTGTTGCAATTTTGTGGGGTGGTTTGTGTGTCATTTAGGTGACATTTAGTATAATTTCTTTCCTCTTCAGGGAAGAAGTCTTTGCTTCCGTAACACAGATGCACATCAAAGCAGCATTCATATTAGAAGGGCACTTCTTGTATTCTTGATTCACTGCAACTTGTTGTTGGATTTTTTTTTTAAATAAAATATTTAGCACTGTAGATAAATAATACATTTTTACTTTGCAAGGTTGATAAATCTGCCACTCTGACTCTTGCTGAATAATTCACTTTCTCAGTAAGTGTAACTTCATTTAGTTTATATAGTTTATTTGGTAGAAATACTTGCACAGTAAGATACTTTCTAACATGATTAAACTTGTAAAAAATAGATCCAATGGCATATTAGATGCACTCTTTATTATATGGGGAAGATATTTCTTACAGTTCTCCCCCTACTATCACCACCTGCTTTTATTATTGTAATTCATCAGTTTCTGTAATGCATTTTCCCGATTCACATTTTTGCGGAGTTACCCTCCATGTCAGTAAGGTTCTCTTCACCTCAGTCACTGCCAGCTACTGCAAGCCTTTTCTCAGCTAAAAAATACTAGTCATTGCATGAACACCAATAATGAAGCAGTTTAAAGATTTGGCTGGATGTACTATGAGTTTCTAAGGCTGCGTGACTGGAATTTTTAGCCCAATGCTAAATCTGTGCTTCTGCCTATGTCAGAATTTCTGCTTCTGTCTAACAAATTATATTATAATCCTCATTGACCACCATCTTACACCGAGATTTAACGCAGAAGCTTGCACAGGTGGAAGCTTGATTTTGAAAATTAATTAAGTGGGCTTGTCCACTACAAAATAAGTCCAAGTAAACAGTATAGTACTTGCTTATGTCTTGGGACATAAAGTCCATATTTACTTCCCTAGCAAATTTCACGCTTCCTGCTGCTTCAGACCTGGATTGTTTGAGTTCCTAACATGTACAGCATTCATGTGTCTGCTTTTGAGTCTTATGTCTCGAGAAAACTATTTGCCAACACCAAAATATGGGCTTGTGGTTGAATCGATTTCTTTTAGTAGAGGTTTCCACTTAGCATATTGTCTTTCCTAATGCTTTGAGATTGATGCTATTTATAGTTAGGAACTGAGGAGAGAGACAGCGATTACCATTTGTGGAAATCTTTCTGATGTAATAGTACGCAACAGCGTTGTTATACCCACCCTGTCATGGTGTCTTGTCTGCTCATAAAAGAGCCATAGCTTTTCATACCAGCTTTGTGTCGGACCTTGACATCTGCTAATCAAGTCTCAATCTGTCGATGTTGCCATTGTATTGTCTTAGGCCTCCAAGACTATGAAGTCACCTAAGTACTCCTGATGTGGAGATTTTATCTTTTTAGCTAGATTACACAAAATCTTGAGTAAGTCTTCATCCTGAAGAAGCTGATTTTCTTCTAAAATACTTGTTTGTGGAAGAAAATCAACGTGAAGCAAGCAAACGTGCCAACCTCTCATCTCATAGACCAGGATGATTCTTCGAAACATTCAACATTCTTCTTTAAATTTCCATCTGCCTTTAATGACATTTTTAAACTTTCTTTAAAACTGATAAGGTTTTGTGGCTTCCTGTGTTTCAGAATAAAGTGCAGGTAAGTACATGAACATTATATTTTTTATTTATTTTTTTGTAAGAGAGACCTTTGTTCTGTATGCTACAATCTGATTATTTCCCCCTTCTATAAGGATTGTTCAGGTAACTAATCTTCCTTTCCTTCTCCCTCCTCCAAAATTAATGCTCTGTGAAATGGACTGTGTACGCCCATGAAATGGGCTGCCCACGCATCCTGGGCCTTGCTTGAACTCACTTTTCTTACTGGCTACTTGCTGTTACGACTGTTTTAAAGAAAGAACAAGAATTGAAGGATTTGAAGCATAGTATTTACTTGGTTATGGAATCCGCTGCTTTAAGGAAAAACGTCTTAATAGCAATATAACTATATTAAATCTTTGATATTTAGAAGTAATCATTTACAGTGGAAACAATTGAAGTAATTTTTTTTTTTTTCTCTTGGCAATACTCTTTTGGGGCAGTTACGTTCATTTGTTTGTATTTATGTTCTAATTTTATGTTTCTAATTATTTTCATTATCACTTTCTCCACAACTAGATCACTTTGAAGTACTGCTTTCCCCAAAGCAAGTGTGATTTTTACTTGACATTCATGAATAAGTATTGTATATGTTAATTATGGGCTAGAGTAGACAGTTCTGTTAGCTTTTGTGTAGTCATGGTAGTTTGGCAGTGGTACTGATGGTTAGCTTCAGCACACTGCCAAGGGATAAAGTGGCTTTGGATGGTCCTGGACTTAAATGAACTGGCATAATTTTTTCTTGTGACCTGCCACTTTCTACACTATTTATAGGTGAAGTCTTGTTGCATAAAATACATTGGAAAAGAAGAAAGTGTGAGGACTCAGTAGGCTTCCTGAACACTTGCTTCTGTCCTTCAGTTGTTAAGAAAACAGTGTTTGAGATGGAGAAGCGGGTGTACAGCAGTGACCGTGTTGTGCTGTCCCGTGCCTATGCAGCGCCTTGCGTTAGAGCCGGTGCCCGCCGGTGTCAGCTGCTTTATTCATCTGGCCTCGGCAGCAGTGGGAGAAGGGTGGTGTGCATTCTTCAGGAGTGGAGTTTGGGGTTTTGGGTGTGGGTTTTTGTTTTTTCATGGTGTCCAGCTCCTCTCTGGAGAGAGGTGTGCCTGTTGTGGGTTTTCTAACAACTATTTCCTATAAATACTTGAAAAATATTGTGTGCAACCAGTGGCCTTTTGGTAGCTGCTCTTCATTCTTTGGCTGTGACAAAACCCTGCTAATCTATTTTGGCTTTGTTTTCTTATTTGTCCCCATATCTTCTGACTCTTCTTGAAAAATTAAGTGGTACTGATAGAATTGGATAGTCTGTGCCTTGGGGTTATGGATTTGGGGTGCTAGAGGCAATATATGTTTCCCTGGAGTGTGGGTTGCCTGTAGGAGAAGTGCATGCTTGTCTAGGGAGATGTGCTCCTGTGGAAGTTGTTTGGGCACTGCTGCAGCAGGAACTCTGCTTTGGGGAGAAGCTACAATATTTGATAACTAACCATGCTGACCAAACACTCAGATTCCCTTTTGATGCCAGTTACTATTTGAACATTTTTAAACGAAGAAAACCCAACCAAATCACCCACAATGTTTTTGCCATTGTTTGGAATGTATTTATCTTCGTTTGCACCAGCAGAAGACCACAGATGGAGGTGTTCCTTCAGGGCAGCACAAAGCCTCTGAAATACCAGTGTCCAATTACCTGTCTGTGCTCACATCTCCCAGCAGTTTCAGGAGGGGTGTCCGTGATCTGACCCTTTTTGTTTTTCCTGTGCTTCTCCCTTGTATCTGTATGTGTGGACTGTTCTTTCTGTCTCACATTTTCCATTTCTCTCACTGGTGCTGACCGCTCTGTGGAGTGGGGCTCAGCAGAGCCAGCTGGAGAGAACTGTGTAGGTGTTGGCTCTCCGCAGCTTATTGCCACAAATACTTTTTGAAATGTTTGCTTTCTGCTGCGTTCAGGGTTTGCTTCCCTTGGGCATTTTTCCATTGTTAGAATGTTAATGGGAAACAGTTGCTGTCCTCTCCTGGTGAAGCTGGTATATCTGGAAGCGATGCATGTCTTCTCTTCTTCAGGTTTTAGTAATAAGAGGTTTGAACTCTCTTATACTGTGCTGCTCAACAAAATTTGCTGTGCTGCCTTTTTCTGCTTTTCCTTAGATTTCCCATTGTTACCATTTGCTCCTTCGTTTTGGTAATGTAGCTCCATTTTAGTAAGAAAGTGATCTCTCCTACCAGTAGCCCCAGATGTTTTCATCTACGTTCCTTTCCTTGAGAAAGGGATCTTTAATATTGCATGAAGTTTATTCCCAAAATAAACACCGCATTTCTGTGGATGAATTTGTTTGATTTCTTGCTCTTGGACTTGCATAAGATATGAAATGTTGTGTTGTAGTGATGGTGTTCTGGTTTGTTACATTTTATAATTTCACTTGTGCAAGGCTCAGTATTTTACTTTAAAAACCTATCAAGAGAATGTTATGTATTTTATGTGTCTTTATATTTGAAGACTCTTTTCTTATTCTTTTAAGTAGAAGGATCATGGAATCATAGAATACCAGGTTGGAAGGGACCTCAGGGATCATCTGGTCCAATCTTTCTTGGCAAAAGCATGGTCCAGACAAGGTGGCCCAGGACCCCATCCAGCTGAATCTTAAAAGTGTCTGATGTTGGGGAATCCACCACCTCCCTGAGGAGATTATTCCAGTGGCTGATTGTTCTCATTGTGAAAAAGTTTCCTCTTGTGTCCAACCAGAATCTCCCCAGGAGTAACTTGCACCCGTTACCCTTCATCTTTTCCATGTGACTCCTTGTAAATAGGGAGTCTCTGTCTTCTTTGTAGCCGCCCTTTAAGTACTGGAACATGATGATGAGGTCTCCCCTAAGCCTTCTTTTCTCAAGGCTGAACCAACCTGATTCTCTCAGCCTTTCCTCATATGGCAGGCTTCCCAGTCCTTTGATCATCTCTGTGGCTCTTCTCTGGACCCTCTCCAGTCTGTCCACATCTTTCTTGCATAGCGGGGACCAAGACTGAACACAGAATTCCAGGTATGGTTTACAAGCGTTGAGTAGAGTAGGATAGTGACTTCTTTATCTTGGCTGGTGATGCCTGTTTTTTGATGCAACCCAGTATCCTGCTGGCTTTCTTTGCTGCTGCAGCACACTGTTCACTTATATTGAGCTTGTCGTCCACCAGGACCCCCAGATCCCTTTCCACAGAGCTACTCTCAGCCAAGTGGATCCCAGTCTGTGCTGCACTCCTGGACTGTGTTTTCTGAGGTGCAAGTCTTTACACTTGTCCTTGTTGAACTTCATAATGTGCTTGTTAGCCCACCCTTCCTGTGTATCCAGGTCTTCCTGCAAGGTGGCTCTCCCTTCTGAAATGTCTGCTTCCGCATGCAGTTTGGTATCATCTGCAAACTTCATCAGGGTGCACTTGATTCCATCATCCAGATCACTTACGAAGTTGTTAAGCGGTGTTAGGCCCAGTATCAGTCCCTGGGGGGGCCCCACTTATGTCATGTTGCCAGTTTGAAAAAGAACTGTTTCCCACCACCCTCTGGGGGCACCCTGTCAGCCAGTTCCCTACCCACCATATGGACCACTTGTCTAGACTATAATGCCTGTTTTCTAGGAGGAGGCTGTGGGGAACCGTATCAACAGCTGTGGAGAAATGCAGGTAGACAACGTCCACTGCTCACCCTGCATCAGCTGAGCAGGTTACTTTGCTGCAGAAAGCAATTATGTTTGTCAGGCATGATTTGCCCTTGGTGAATCTGTGCTGGCTTTTCCGAACTGTGTTCTTCATTTGACTTGTGATAGCCCCCAGGAAGATTTGTTCCATAACTTTCCCAGTGATAAGACTGATGGTTCTATAATTTCCTGGATCCTCCTTTAAGCCCTTCTTGTATATGGGGGTGACATTAGCCTTCTTCCAGTCTGCTGGGACATAGAATAGAATAGAATCATTAAGGTTGGAAGAGACCTCAAGGATCATCCACTCCAACCGTCCCCCCACCACCTATTAACCACTGAACCATGTCCTTCAGTACCGCGTCTAACCTTTCCTTAAACATCTGCAGGGACGGTGACTCCACCACCTCCCTGGGCAACCTGTTCCAATGCCCAACCACCCTTTCCGAGAAGAAATTTCTCCTCATCTCCAACCTGAACCTCCCTTGGCGCAACTTGCAGCCGTTCCCCCTAGTTCTGTCTCTAGTTATCTGCGAGAAGAGGCCAACCCCCAGCTCACCACAACTCCCTTTCAGGTAGTTGTAGAGGGCAATAAGGTCTCCCCTGAGCCTCCTCTTCTCCAGACTAAACAAGCCCAGTTTCGTCAGCTGCTCCTCATAAGACCTGTGCTCCAGCCCCTTCACCAGTTTCGTTGCCCTTCTCTGGACACGCTCCAGGGCCTCGATGTCTTTCTCCATCCTCCAATCTCCACAACTTCTCAAAGATTATGGGGAGTGGCCTTGTAATGATGTCAGCCAGCTCTGTTAACACCCTCGGGTGGATATTGTCAAGACCCATTGATTTGTAAGGGTCAAGCTCCTGTAATAGTTTGCATACCAATTCTTCCTTCACTGATGGCGGGTCCATGTTTGCATCATCCTGGATTTTTGTTCCCAAGGCTGGGGGCCCAACAATGCTTGTAGAGAAAGAGGTGAAGACAATGTTGAGATCCTCTGCCTTTTCACCACTGTNGATCCTCTGCCTTTTCACCTCTGTTGGTTACTAATTCACCTCTCCTGTTTAACAGCGGGCCAATATTATCTTTCTGCTTGTTGTTTATGTACCTGAAGAACCTTTTCTTGTAGTTTTTGAAATCTCTGGCCAATTTCAATTCAAGCTGAGTTTTTTTGCTACTTTTACTGCATGTCTGCATGCCCTGTCAATGCCCTTAGAGTTCCCAACGGGTAGTCATTCACTTTTCCATCTGTGGTACGCTTCCCTGTTGGTTTTAAGCAGGCTTGAAGCTCTCAGTTAAGCCAATGGGGTCTCTTGCTCTGCTTGTTTCCCTAACCTTTAAAGGGGATGAACTGGTTTTGTACATCTAGGAAAGCGTTCCTGAAAAACTCCCAGCACTTGCTAGCTCCTTTATCCTTCGTGGAAGCTTCCCATGGAATCCCTCTGAACTGAGCTCTGAGCGAGTTGAAGAGGGCTCTTCTGAAATCTAAAACCTTTGTCGTAGTATTAACCTTCATCATGCTCAGCCAGGATCCCAAACTCCGCAATGTTGTGATCACTGCAGCCAAGGCTATCACTGAGATATTACAAACCAGGTTTTCTTGGTTTGTGAGTAGCAAGTCCAGCAGTGCCTCATTCCTGGTTGGCACATCTAACATTTCCATGAGGAAGCAGTCCTCTGCACATTCCAGGAACTTGATGGGTGACATGTGAGCTTCTGTATTGTTTTTCCAACAAATGTCTGGGTAGTTGAAGTCACCCATAAGAACCAGTTTCTGTTGACGCAAAGCTTGCTTAAATGAGCCAAATATTGCTTCGTCGGCCTTATTATCTTGGTTTGGAGGTTGGTAGCAGATGGCTACTGTAAGATCCCCATTGAAGATGATCTCTCTGATCTTGACCCAGAAGCATTCAATAGGGCTTCCGTAATTGCCGTAGTTTAATTCTATACATTCAAGTTCTCAACCTCTTCTTTCTTGCATGTCTTTACAATACAGCCTATAGCCATCCATCACAATCCTCCAGTCATGTGAGTTATCCCTACCATGTTTCAGTTATTCCTACATTACCATAATTTTCTGATTGCGCACAGAACTCCAGTTCCTCCTGTTTGTTCCCCAGTCTGCATGTATCAGTATACATACACTTGAGGTGGTTGGTCTTATGGTTCATGTCTTGGGAGGCAGCTAAGGAACATTCGTTGCCGCTCTGGTTAGCTGGAAGAATTGCTGGTGGGGTAATATGTCTTTTTCCTCAGTTTGCCTCATCAAAGCAAGAGCTTGTCCTAGGAGTTGGTGCCTGTTGTATGAAGTGTGTGTTACATACACCTTTGGTCTGGCTTGATTTTTGCCTTCTGTTTGGTGAGTTAGTGTAGATCTAACTACTTTGTGGTCTCCCTTTTTGCATCTGGTGTGAACTGTTTCCTTCCTGTCTTTTAAATTCAGTATCTAATTTGTGTATGAGTATATTCCATTTTCAGCTGAAAAACTTCCAAAGTCCCCTTCGACCTCATGAAACAACTCAACTAATTAAATTTGATTTTTCTCTCAACTTTAGAGGCACTTTTAGCTCATTAGGGATATTTTTCAGTGGTTTAACATAGCATTTTATTTTGCTCTTCTGCTCTGTTTTAAGCAGCCAACCTACAGAGTGTGCATTTGGAGAAACATTGGTTATTCTCTCTGTAGAAGATCGGGTTTTGTGGTTCAATAGTTAGTGTCCAAAGAATAACAAATTTGCCATTTCAAATATAAGTGAGGCTTGGTATAAGGACTAAGTTAAAGGCATAGATTAAATGAGATAAAACCAACTTTTTTATTTGTTTGGTTTAATGCAGCAATAGAAATGACTAAAAAATGATTTCCAAAAGGACTTGGCTGAACTTCAGTACACTCAAAGCCTTGAGTCTCTAAAGACGAGTTCTCTGAAGCAGTAAATTTCTCCCCTCTGTCCATGTTTTTAGCTACGTGGTGAACACCAAGAGAAGGCAGCCTGGCTTTTGTAAGGAAAACTAAAGATAAAAGCAATTGGTGACATGCACAAAGTAGTAACCGAAGATGGACAGAATTAAAGGCAGAGTGGTACAGAACAAAAATATTAATAAAAACTTTTTTGTAATATGTTCTGCACAATGCCTACTTTCAGGCCTTCTGTTATTCTAGTCCAGGACTATGTTTATTGTAACTATCTTCTTGAAGTGATTTTGAGATGACGTTTTTAGCTCTGTTTATAGGACACAGCTGTTACCAAAGTGTTTTGTCGCTCCCAGTGGAGAGAGGTAACATTATTTAATCTTAGCATGTTCAGTTGCTGCTCTGGAAGGTAAAAAGTTGAATTGAAATTGCTGGAAAATGTATTTGATGCTGCAGAATAGTCGGGTGGAAATCCTTGCAGAACTGGGTAACCTTTTGATCGATTTATTAAAATGTTGTTGGGCACTGTTCAAGGCAAACTGCAACAGTACCCTAGCCTATTACAGGGGTGGATACCAGCTTACACCATTACATTTTAATTTTCTTAAGGCTGCTGCCTTTACCCAGTATTTGCTCTCCTATTCTGACCTTCATCTGCCCTGCGAAGAGTTTTCCTTGCTTCCCTACTTTTCCCCCTTCACCCTCTTTTCACGCAAGTCCCCAGCTGCGGATGCGCATCCCTGCGTGCCCATCTGCGGTGCGCGGGGCGGTGGAGCGGTGGTGATGGGGCGTCCTTCTTGGCTTGTGTACGGGCTGTGTTCGTAATCCAGTTGGCATACTGAGCTAAGTACCACCTTCTTGTTTATAGACCTTGATCAACAGGCCTGTTTTTCCTTTTCTAAACAAAAATCCAGTTTGATTTCACTTCTGCTGAGCTTCCTCGCTGTTGTAGGCAGTATTATTGCAGGCCAAGTCTGCATGTGCACACCTCCTGTTTAAGTGAGAATGCAAATGTAGATATTGCTGGACTGTAACTCCCTCCAGAAGCAGAGAGTAAGAGCAGCTTATGGGAGGGTCTCCTGCACCCAATGCTGTTGAAGGCAACAAAACCACATTGCTACGCAGGAGAAGAAGTACTGGGGTGTTTCCTTTCTCTTATTTGGCCGTGATAGATAGTCTGTTAATGTATTTAATTTGTCAGCAAGCTGTTATACAGTGACCTAGTTTTCTTTTCCTGAGCAGTATGTGTTCTGGATAAACTTGGGTCTGGGTCCAGGTTTACAGTGTCTTGGACTTCTGTGGGATCTTTAGGTCTGAGGTTTCCAGCTCGTGTTTTCTTTTTGCAGTTTTCCACCAGTGATGCTGTGCAGGAGAGGTCAAGTAGTGAAGGCTGGTTTGGGAAGGCATCGTGTGTGCTGACATGCTGTTTGTGTGCCTGTCAAGGCCAGTTATGGAAAATCCCTAAATGAGCAGCCACGACTCCTGACGTAGTCTTTTGCAGCCCAGGAGGGAGAACATAGAATAAAGACTGATCTTAGGCTTCTGGATGTACATTTTAAAGTACATAAATACACCTCTAGCAAAAAAACAGCAGAGGTCCTCTGGATCTGTCAGCTCTTCATCTTGCTCTCAGGGTGACTCTGGGCTTGCTCTGAGTTTTTCCCACTGGCCTACGATGAATTCCACCTCTTTCCATAGGCGAGCACCGGTGGGACAGCACTGTCACTCACTCGCCAGCTCTGATGTGACCCGGTGACAGTTCGGGGTACCCGCTCTGTGGCGTGAATGTTCAGTCTGTCCAGAACTGGCCTGCGATGGAGGGCTAATTTCATGGCGGCTTCTGTGGTCCTTTCAGCAGGGATACTTTGTTCTTGTAGTTCCCTGTGCTGTTCTGTTTTAACCCTTCGGTTGAATAAAAAGGCTCTTTTCTGGTATACATGGCATAGCAGTGCTCCTGGCAGCATTGCTGCTCTAGTTTTATCTAAGCTGCTGACCAGCCACTACAGAGCTAATATTTGGGATTGAGTGTGAATGAAAGCCAAATCTTTATTTCCTTCATAAATGGGCAAGGAAATTAAATATTAAAAAAAAAAAAAGAAAAAAAAAAAAGAAAGAAAAAGCAAAGCAAAAAAACCCCCCTTTTATTTTAAGAGGAAAATCTGTAAAGGCTGATTTTTTTTTGTAGTTCTGATTGATTGTTTTATTTATAGCCAAAGTTTTCCCTATTTAGGACAAAGAAATGCAGTTGACATTTATGTGCTTGTACATGTTTTTCTAGCTTATTATTTTGAAACCAATGACAGGTAGATCTCCAGCTTTTATGCCTGCATTACCCACCATAATGCAAAACTTCCTCATCCCTTGGCCAGCAAGAAGAGAGATTCATAGGACAAACATGTTTTAGAACAGTGATTCCTCGTACAGGTCTGAAGGTTACCTCTTTGAATACAGTGTTGAACATTGTTTTATCAGCTCTTCTGTATACAGATAGCCATTGTTATATTGCATTAGGCTCAAAATTCATAACTGTCTCTTAAAAACAAAATGCGGAAAATATCCTTGCAAGAGATCATCAGACCTGAATTCATCCCGCCTACTAAGGTTGCACAGGTGCCTCCATCATCCATAGCGTTTTTTATATTTAAATACATATCTGTCTTGTTCAGAGAATTTTTCTCACTTCCCTTTACAATGCTAAGCAAACATTTCAGGCTGCAGAACCTTTGCCATTTTTTATCAGTAACAAAGAATTCTGTGAAATCTGCGTATTTCTCTTAAA
Source organism: Psophia crepitans (assembly GCA_013399095.1). NCBI lineage: Eukaryota > Metazoa > Chordata > Aves > Gruiformes > Psophiidae > Psophia > Psophia crepitans. The sequence continues at coordinate 26,393 of VWZZ01000944.1, read as the reverse complement.
AATGTAACTTCTAATTTAGTAATGAATATTGCCTTACAAAGATGTGTACCTTTTTAATAAGGGTATTGTGATCCCTTTTAGTCATTTGGAGGAGTGTCAGTGTCTCTTAAACAGAGAATAAAATTTGAATTATGTATTTCAGTATTGCAGTGGCTATTTCATCAGGGACGCTGGGATCTGTCCCCAGCAGAGCTTGAAATCTCACTGAGGTGTTTGTTCTTCTGTCTTTATAGTGATGTTTAATGAGCTTTTGTGAATAAATTTTTTCACCAGTAAACATGTTAGAGTAGTTGTGAGTTCACAAGCAGCATGTGTTCATAGGTGGCTTATTTCCCTCATGCTAAGCATGGATGCTGTGCATGTTAACGTACAGAAGAGATGGGAAAAGACTTGTATTTCTTAATTTGTTTTTCTGATTGAAGGTTTTGGCATGATAACCTACAGATGAAAATATTCTGCCCAAGTGGAAGTTTTAATTCTGCGTATGTTTTGTGGTTCAGAACAGGAGAAAGTGTCAGGAGCTTTGTAATAAACCTAGGCCTGTTGTTATTCAAGTTTGAGTATTACTTGCCCTACAATTCATGTAGAATCCTTCTAGGTGTAACCCTCTGTACTGTTTTCTTTCCCAAAGCAATTAGTTGTTGAGTACATGCCTTTCCAAATGTGCCCCTGATGAGTTCACAGGCTGGCTGCTGTGTGCATGTGGTTCTGTCTTGTTTGTACCAGCCGTGTGTGCACAAAGCACAGAAGAAATCGGTCACATAATGTGGGATTTGCAGGATATTTCTATGCCTGCATTTATGTGGCAGTTTAATTTTTTTTCCACCTTCTGTTCAGTGTGTTCCAGCACTGAAAAAGAAAGGCTTTGGAGACTTAAATAGAATAAACCCTGTTTTTGTTAGATGATCCTCCTGTGATAGATGCCTTAGAAATGTGGATAGGTATTCTGCAAAAATACCTGTCAGTCAGAAAACCGTTTAGTTCTGCTCATTCAGTGGTGTATAAACACCCTTGCTTTAGCCTGATGCTTAGGCTTGCTTCTTGAATATAGAACCCTGGGAAATACTATTGCTTCAGCTTAGTGCTGAGAAAATCAGGAGGGTTCTAATAAGATGACACAGTAGCAGTGAGTTGAAAACTGACAACGTTTTGGACAGGAAAATGATCTAGCGCTTTGCTGTTTGACACAATTTGTAACTTGAGTGATGCCTGTGGAGGTGAAAAGCTACGTCTGCCTACTCTGGTATTTGTTTCTTCTCTCTTTTGTCTGCCTCTTTTTTTCACTTTCTCCTGAAATTTTTAATGCTAGTGCCCACAAGATTAAAGTCTTGGTGTAAGCGGGCAGTATGTCTGATGGTGTGTACCGGCTTCCTTCTTCAGGCTCAGATATGTAGGGAGAGGAGAAGCACCTGAAATGTTTTCTGAACCATCTGTGTGAAGTTCTTACCAAGACAGGAGACAATTTGTGTGATGAGGTTATAGTAATTTTGATGCCTGTCTCCATTTGTGTGAGATATATGAACATTATATTGTATATATGCAGAAGTTATTAAATCAGATATGCCACGTACCATCATATTTTGTAAATGAAACACACTTGTGTCTCCTTCTTTCTCATATATATATATGTATATAAAAATTTTATACTTTAAATGTACTCATGTGTTTGAGTTACGGTGCAGAACGTGTGAGAGAGATGCGCATGTTTGGTGGGTGCGTTCTCCTGACTTGCCAGGTACCCATGGTAGGAGCTCAGGCAGTGTGGGAAGCCTGGGAGCTTGCTAGAGGAATCAGAGACTGGGAGGAGGCAAGGATCACTCGGATCTGCTTGGAAAAAAATCAAAAATGCTTCTAGCTGTCTAGGAGGAATGAAACCATTTGAAGGGCAGTGAGCATGGGGAGGTTGGAGAAGCTGCAGACCACGTGTGAGGGACAGCAATATGCTTAGAAAGGTTGGAGAGCAAATCGCATTCCCAGCTCCACACTATTTCAGTTTTAAACACACTTAAAAATTTACTCACTGTCTTTTTGCCGTTCTACAAACACACCAAAAGAAAGTGTTTTAATTGCATATTAAGGGATTTTTTTTGTGTGTTCACTTTTTTTGTAATTTTTTTTAGGCAATTCTTCTCCAAATTGAGTCCATTTCTGGTTTGTATCTCCGTGTTGAAACGTGCACAGGATAGCACATAGGCGTTAGATTCGTCTCTGTCAGCTGTGCAGGGAGGCTGAGGTGATTAGCCCGTAATTTAGGCTTTATTTAACAAGATGGGTTGAGTGTGAGCAATGGGATTTTTTTCCTTTTTGGGAAAATTAGTGATATTTAAGTGCAATTTAGTATTATAGTGTGTTCTCTGTTCTCATGCATGTTCTTACTGTTGTCATGCAAACCTCTTTAATCTTCCCTTTTTTCTAGGCCACAACTCTCCTTTAAGCCGCGCTATGCTTTAGCCCACTTCCCCTACATAGCAGTCTTCTATTTCAGTAACTGCATTTCTTATATTGAAAATATAAATATAGTGTGGCTTTTCCTCATGGAAGAATTGATAAGGCTTCCCTTGTTCCACCCAGCGTTGACATCTGTATGGCTCTCCAAAGTGACAAATGCTTCCGTCTTTTTTTGGAGTCAATCATGGTGTCCTGGGTCATCTCCTCGCCTTCACCCTGGGACTTTTTGGCTACCTGAAGCCATCTGGTCCCTGCAGTAAAAGCATTACCTGTAGACTGACTGAGCACGAGTGCCTGATAAATCTTTGCCACTTCACGTCTTGCATGTTGTGACTGCTCTTGCCGTTGTTCTCAGCATTGAAGCCCTCGAGTGAGTGCTGCCGCTTTATTTCAGAGACTGATTTTGGTGCTGGAATTATGGAGATGCTGCTTTAGAGTGGGCAGCCACTGATGCAGCTGCTTTGTGTTTGCTCAGCCCTACATGTATTTCTGGATGGATGGAAGTGGGTAAAGAAAACATAGGAACTAAGTGAAGCTGGTGAAGAAGTGGCTAGTGAGTGCTTGGTGTTGATGCTAGAGGACTAGAGAGAAGTCAAGTCTGCAGTTTCTTTTCTGCTAAGGAAGAGGAAAGAGAGAAAATGTAGTAAACATAAAACCAAAGCCCTGGGGCAGTGCAAGTGAGTAGATAAGAGGGAAAAGATAAATAAGGTAACTTTGAAAAAAAAATATCTGAAGGGGGAAAAAGTTGAACTTTGTGACTACTGGGTAGGAAGCCTAAATTCGGGAAAGGAGAAGACATACAAACACTAATGCTGTATGTTACTGTAACATGAGAGTTTGTTATGGTAGTAAATAGAACATCTGGAAAGTGAAGGAAAATAAGCACCGGGAACAGGTTAATGGGAGTAGACATATGGTAACGTTGATGATCATCTTAGCTGGTGATACAAAAGTAGTTTATGGTGGTTACCAGCAGTAAGGCCACTGACACAGACGAAAACCAGATGCCGTTGGTTAAGTTCTCCACTGTCTTTGCTTCTCATTGCATCTGGAGATTTTGTTATAGACAGATCACCTTTATGTCCCTGTTCCTACAGGATATGAGAATAAACATGTAATTGCTGTTCAGAATGAACATTTGTCTTAAATACCCTAATGCAATTTACCTCAATTTTTTTAATTTGATCTGAACATAATTTAACCTTCATCATAAAATTATTAGTGCCAAGGGACATATTTTAAAGATTGTGAGGAGCACTTAGGATCATTTTAATCAGGAATGGATAAGTCCCATTAAACAATTGAGCTAATCTTCCTGCCCAGCATAGGTTGCTATATGCAGATGTATATATGGTGTTCCATGAGCAGCGAGTCTGATGAAGTGCTCCTCTCTGTTTTGTTTGTTTCTTTTCTTTTTTTCCTAATAGATGCTTGTTACTTGTACCCTGTGCTGCTGTGCCCCGTCTTCCCCCCATGTTCCTATCTCTGATCAGACATCAGTGCTGTCCCTGGTCTGGCAATGGCAGGGTGCTGGCCAGCCACCAGCCCTGGGAGTGAACCTTATTCCCTCCATCCTTTTAGCACGGCTGTTACTACACTGCCTTTCCTACACTTACCCAAAAAGTCTGGGGCAGGTTGTACGTTTCAGATATTTTGCCTTTTATCAACATTTGTTAAGGTTGGCTGTGGATTAAAAAAATATACTGAGAGGGGGCTGAGCGTTAACACAGTTGCGTGTGCCTGATTTCCTTAGGAAGTTAGCTAAAAATAGTATTATGCTTTAATATTTATCTACAAGCCAGGAGGCTGACATCATCTATTGTCTGTGAGCCTTGTTTGCGGACAACAAAAGTAAGGAAGTACCACTTCTGTATGTGCCAATTTAGCAAAGATGGTAACTGAAATGTCCTTTCCTTCCGTTTGCCATTCTTTCTTCTTTTTTTTCCTCCTTTTTTAATAGAAGGCAACTGTTTTGAGGCAGTTGACTACCTGTGACCTGTTTTTATAGTAAAAGTATATTAATGAATGATTTGTATGTGCAAAAATTATGTAAGAACTGATTTAAATAGCCAATCAGAAGCACGTTTAGAAAATAGTAGAACAGATCACGTAAGGAGATTGTTGCATCTATAAAGTACCCTGTTGTGATTTTATTTTTCTGGTAGGCTGCTCGGGCCTCTGGGGCAGGCAGTGTACTCTGCATGCCAAGTAGGGATTTGCCAAGTGGCCTGAGTTTCACAGAGTTTTGGTGGAAGTCTCCCTGTGCAGCTGCTCTTAGCAGCATGATAATAAGAAGAACCATGCGCAAGTAGTTTCGTACCTCGCGCTGCGTGCGGTGCCCAAACCCAGAGCCTCTTTGTGTGTATGTACCTGCTTTATTGCCAGGATGGATGAAAACAGTTGCTGTTTGAGCAGCAGCCCTCATGCAAATGCTTAGATTTCTATGTAATTAGGCTTTTTTCTAATATCTTCTATTAAATACCTGCTAGTTAATGAACAGTGGAAAAATTGGTCTTTTCAAGGGCGGCTCTACTAGTGTGAAATGTAGCACTTACTGGAACAAGCAATAATGAAATACTGTGTCAGAGACAGGTTTGTAATTCGGGTGCTTGTTTTTATGTCCTGAATATTACCTGCATTTGTTGTTCCAATTTTCCTCTGTTCTCAGTGTCTTTTTAGATGATTATGCAAAACATTTTTAAAATAACCACTTTGTTTGGCTTTGACTTTTAGAAGAAGGCTGCGTTCTACCAATGTGATAAATAGTGGTTTGAAGTGTGTTTTCACATTGAAATCTGCAGAAATATAGCACCTGTTTTCTCAGAACAACTACTTAGTTGTTTATTTGGTCACTCTCCTGATGTCAGGCTTTTTCTTTTGAATTCTAGCAGCTATAAATAATGCTGAACTGTAAGCATAGGGCAAATAATTTTTAGCTGTTTAACCCCATTACACGCAACAGATTTCTAATTGGCTTAGAAATATGTGCAGTAGAACGGGAAGATGCACTTAAAGCCCTGCACGTTGCTGTGCAATCTGGCACTCACCACCAAGATGCAAAACAGAATAGTGATGATCTTGATATGCTTATAGATGTGTTTACATGATATAATATTAGCAACATTGCAGGCTCTGCTGTGCTCTGAGTGGATGCTAACGTAGTCATAAGGCGCCTGGAGATGAGGTTGAGCAATCCTGCATCTGCCTAAAATATTCTATGTAGATAAGCAGAATTTTTAGTGCAACAAAACTCCCAGGGAAAAGAGCGCTGCTTGATATTTAATGAAGAACTGGAGATTAATGAGACCAACAGCTAAGCTACTTTATTGGTAAACACACAGTAGTGTCAGAGAGCACACTTTAATGGATTTGAAGATACATCATTAAAAATCGTTCTGACAGCTTCATGGTTTTTTTGTTCTTCATTGCAGACCAAATAACACTGGGCAAACATTTGCCTATCTCAGTTGATGCTAAGACTTGATTTACCTAGTGTGTATTCAGAATAAGGATCTGTGTAGTTAGTTACTAGCATAGTATGCTTTACAATTTACAAATAAGTAGTTCACAGACATTTTAAAGGACTGTCATTTATGGCATGCCTGGGAAACTGACAGCCAAATAGCTTGTGTTGCTTAAAACCCTCTTGTGATGTTCTACCCCCAAATTCTCTAGCAGGAACCACTCATTCTCTTGAACATCTTATTGCACCTGATAACAAAATATGTATGTGTGTATATATACCTCTCTCCTAATTCTTGTCTTCTGGAGACAATAAATAGTTAAAGCAAAAGAAAACAAATTTAAAAACCTCTTTCAGGGTTGCGCTTGTAATGAAAGATCTCAAATTCGCAGTAACTATTAGAAAAATTATTTAAATTGTTTTAGTAGCATATGCTCCATTTTTTTCATAATGCAGTGGGAAATTAATTAATTATTTTCATTCTGTACTAAGAACTTTTTATTTCAGGTGGATACTTTAGTAGAAAAAGTCGCTCAGCTGGAAAGCCAACAGAGAAGAACTCGCTTTTAAAATTATATAGTGGTCAGCTATGAAGCATAGTTCCTGTTCCTCTAGTATTTTTTTTTTTTTTTATAAAGCAAATACAGTATAACATTTCTTGAACATGTTATGAAGCAGATGGGCAGTGGGTATTCTCTGTATGAATTGTCTTATAAATGGTGCATTCAAAGAATATTAAGACTGAAAAATTGAACACTTGAAAAACAGGAAATGTCAGGAGTTAAAGCTGCTTTTCAAACTCAATTTGTCTTGCTATTCCGCTCTTGTTATGTGAATTCCAGAACCATGGACTCTTTCCTGCCTTATTCAGTAGCACTGGTCACAAAATGGACAGCTTTTCAGTGTTTTTCTCACTCATTGTTCGCTTTGTGAGCCCAGGTCTTGTACTATTCAAGTCTTGTTTCAGGGTTACACTATAGTGCTTGTGGACACAAGTGTTTTTCCTGATCTTCCAGCAGTTTTTATCAGGTTTATCCTTACAGTGCAGGTGCTGAGTTGAAACACAGAGTAATTTTGGAAAGGCCTGCTAATTTAGTGCTCATTTTTAGTGCTCAGAAACTAATTTTTCTCGGTACTGAGCATTATGTAGAGCGATTCATGTTCTTAACAAAGCTGCTGCTGTTGGTTGAGGGTTGCAAACCTTGATTACTCTGGCAGTCTTTTAATCAGACCTTAGGAAGAGTTGGATGTGCAGAATATGAGGAACTTGCAGCTAACGATTGCCTCTGAAAAGTTTGGGGTTTGCCTAGCTGCAAATAAGTACTGTCTGGAGGCACATGAACCACTTTTTCTGCCATCATGAGAGACTCACTTCTCTTTTCACAGTCTACTGCACGCTTCGTTTTCTGTGATGAGAGGAACAGGTCCCTCAAATAATTTCTATTCATTCGGTGCTGCAGGTTTGTTCCTACAGCTGGCGTATTTTGTGCGTTGTGTCCAGTGCCCCTCATCACTGGGGAGAGGCAAGTTTATACTTGGGATGAGTAAAGGCTGCCAAAGTCAAGGAGCTTGATGAAAGTTGCACGTAGACCAGACTGCTTTGGCTGAACTTCCCAAAGTCTCAGAACCATGCTGAAAGCTTTCTGATCTCAAAGTTTTCCAAAGTTCTAAGTAATAGGTCAAACTCTGTGTATTGGAAACATAAGGTCATCGGCTAGAGTGTTGCGGAGGCTACTAGCCTAGCCAAATACAAATTTTTAAGAATACAGTACTCCCTGGCAGTGTTCAAGGCCAAGTTGGATGGAGCTTTGGGCAATCTGGTCTAGTGTAGGGTCTCCCTGCCCATGACGGGGGAGGTTGGAACTAGATGATCCTTGTGGTCCCTTCCAACTCATTCTATGATTCTATAAAAAAAGTCATACATAAACCAGTGCATTGTGTATTGATTTCAGTTATGGGACATAGCTTCAGTTGAACGAGTGATTAAAGTTTCCTTAGTCCAAATGAGAGATACCAGGAAATCTCAGGATATTTAGGGTAATAATTTAGAATAAAATAATTAAGATAATGATTCAAGATATTTCAGCATCATAGAAGTTAACTGGGAGCTCATGCTACATACTTTACACCTTTCAGTGTAGTGTCACATGCCAATTATTTCTAATTCCATTACTGTACGTGAGAGAGGAGCCTGTTGTGCCAAGTGTCCTGATCTGCAAACGCACAGAAGAATCACTTGAGGATAACCTCAGAGAGGTAGTTCATGGAATCCCCCTTGTCTCTGGCATGGGAGTTACTCCTGAATTCTTGGGAATCACGTGTGAGTTGTGTATTTACCATCTCTACTTCAAAATCCCTTTCCCGATTGTCGTAACTGGCAACAAGTAGACCAAACATTCATCCTGTAGTCACAGAACGACAGAGTTTGACTCTGTTGAACTTTGCTCCATCCTGGTGAGAATTAGTTTTTAGGTTCCTTCTCTTAATATTTCATATAAAGAAAATAGTGATTTCAGTATGGGGAAGTGTGACAGGAAGTAGGTAAAGAAATTGTGAAGGGAAAGCAGAATGGAAAGGAGCGCATATGAGTTCTGGACATCCCCCTAGTGCAGAACCTGCTCTTAGTAACAAAAGCATTCATACTGAAGTTACGCTCGGTAGTGTAATAGTCCATCTTGATAGTGTCCCTGTTGTGGAACAGAAATTTTGACCAGGATGATGTCGACCTCTGAGTGATGACCTTTTCATCTTTCATTAGCTATCACTGGCCCCCGACTGGCACGTTAGAGGGCGGAACGTGCTGTACTGCATCATCCCATCAGTCTGCCAGCTCGGGAACCATCTTCCGTGGCGTCGGCTTAGTACCTCAGGGTTCAGAGCAAAATGAAAAAATGGTCTTCTCACTAGAATATCTGACAAGTCAAGGGAAAGGCTCTCCTGAATTATGTCCTGTAGCGTGGTGCTTATGTTTCCAGCATAGCGTTCATAGCTGTAAATGTTATTAGCCTTCAGAGTATTCCATCTACCTGAGCTGTGCTCCATTTATTTCGTTTAAATAGAAAATACGTCCATGTAGTGGTTATGTCATGCATTAGGAAGATAAATTGTATTTGAAATTTTGTTACAGTAGCAGATATTAAATGTGATTGTGAAATTGGGCTGTATAAAATGGCAAACTAACTTTCATTTTTTTGACCAGTGAAACTGATATCGGTATAGTATACTAACACATGTTTTCCAGACATATTCTGTGTTCATTCTGAGTAAAATCTCAGATAGTACTATAGGTATTTCTGCTTCAAAAGGCAAAAAGGATCCAGGTTCCCTCTGTATAAAAATGTGGAAAAAATAAAATTTAAAAATTCATCATTTCCCTTAGTCTGTCCACTATATCCCTCATTTTAGAACAGCACTTTATATTGTATTACACTTTTTTGGACAAATGTGGTTTGGTTGAGTCTGACGTGCTCTGCCAATAGTGTTTATTTATTATGGAATACAAAAAACTCTATGCAAAGTATCTTGAGTATTAAAAATATTCTTAATATTCATTACCAATTTACATTGCCTTAAAATATTTTAGCAGTAAGGAGCAAAAAAAAAAGTTTAAAAATTATGATTTGGAATTCAAAATATTTTTAAGTCAAGCTGTTAAGGTTTAACTCTCTTATGGAGATAAAAAATACAAAAAGAATCGTAATATATTGTGTATCTGCATAATCTAGAAAGTTGTGTATTTAAGGAATATTCTTCTGGTTTGGCATCAAGGAAAAAGTATTGCTGCCTGCCTTAGAGTTACAAGTAGAATGGTAGCAGCTAAAAGAAACAGAAGAACCGCGCTACTTTTAAAGCAGCCAAGCCAGCTGACTGAGTTTTTATTAATTATTCATGAAGAATACATTCATGTGAAGTCCTTCATTATCTGAAGTGTCAGACTTCCTACTCTTTCAAAATGAAATATAATAAACCTCTCAGTGAAAAGTTTCTATTTATATACCTTCAGGCTCCAGAAAGCACGATTGTGGTAAATAAGACCCCGTATCTTTTTGAATGCTTAATTTGTTATTTTTCTGAAATCTGGTTTGTAATTGTTTTCCCTGATGTACTTTTAGTCTTTTGATCTTCCAACTAAACAATGAAATCTGTATAAATCTGGAGTGACTGTGCTGAGATTGCAGTAAGGAGCAAAATTTTTCCTTGGTGGCTGAAGGCTTTTTTTGTTCTCTTTTTATTAAAAACAACAAACAACCCCACTACAAGAAAGTGAAATCATATTGTGGTTTTTTGTGTTATGTCAAAAAGACTTTGTCTACTAGAATGATCATTCAGCTTTGTTACATCTATCTATCTCCACATCATATTGAAAAGGTCAAGGAATAAAGTAAAGAAGGTAAGGAGAGTGAATGTTGATGGACCTCCAGGTTTACCCCTTTCCTCAGTGACTGACTGTCCTAATTGCTGAGTTACCTGTAAATTCCGCTCTCTTGGTCCTCTGATGTTTTTTCTGTGATGCCCCATTTGCTATCTTCCACTGCCTAAAATGGGGAAAAAATAAAAAACCCATGAGATTTAGTAAAATATTGATTTCTTTGAATTTGCGTTCCAGATTCCAGGGGCACATCTTCTTAGAAGCAGTGCTACTGCATGCCAGGTTTTCTCAGCTTTCATGAAAAAAAAAAAAAAAAGAAGATGATAAAAGGAAGTTTTAATTTTCATGGCCCTGAGAAGCTGCATGACAATCTAAACGTAGCAAGACGTGTAGTGAGCGTGGCTGGCAGAACTGAGCAGAAAGGAAGGTAGCAGTCCAGTGCTCCAGTGCTTCATCCCATGGGGCGTCTTTTTTATCTCTGTGTGGCTGTTGGACCTAGTAGAGAGTGGGCTGAGAGCAAAGCTTTTAACTGCATCAGCATAACAGGCAACATTTTTTCATTTGCATTTTCAGTCGCTGCAGTGTATTACCACCTATCATCATGATGCTAAAAATCAGTGAGAGAAATGCTTGGTGAGAAGTACAAATGAACCTCTTTTATTTTATAATTTTCCTCTCTTTTCCTTCACATGCTCCAGTCAGTCTCTGCTCCCTGTTGATTTTGTTCCTCCTGATGTTTCTGTACATTGCAGGCACTTGTTGTCATAATTTTCCTCTTTAGACCTCTTTGCATGCTCCTTGTGAAAAATAAAACAGAACGGAGAAAGCCCTCCCCATGTTTTTTTGTTTGCTTGTTTGTTTTCTTTTTAACTTACAGAGCTAATAGACTCGTGGGAATTCAGACAAGATGGAAAAGAGATCACCTAACAGGAGGGCTATCATTTTTAATTGAAAAATCTTCCTGAACTAACTCCAAGATCTAATGATAGTCCTATTAAAAAAAAAATAATCTCCAAGGAGCAAGGAACACCTTTTACCAACACCCTAAAACGTTTTGGCAAGGAAAAAATGAAAGCAGATCAAGGTACCAAAGCTGGAAAGTGGGCGAGCCAGATATTCCTATTCACTTTCAGTAATGACCCGTGACATCTCCCTATGAAATGATGAAGCCCCAGCATACGTTTTTATGATTTAAAACCAAAATTATTTGCCAGTCTGCTGACATAGTCATTCATGCCATTGATCATTGTAAATTAAAACCAACAGCCTGTTCTCTAGCCAGGGCTGTAGTGTAGCAGAATGATGATAGAATATCAGTTCACTGATGCAGATTAAAATTAACAGGGAGTTCCTACTTAACTGTGATGTACTAGTTGTAATTCGTGCTGAATTTCAAAGGTGCAGTACAAGAAATGAGGTTCTAAATGGCAAGTTTTACTTTATATTTTCAACTGTTTATTAATAGAAACTTGATTTTTGAGCTGTTTTGCAGCAAAATATATTTTCCAGTAGCAACTGTAGATAGCGGTATAAATGTTTGAATATGCTTTTCTGTGGTCGTCCTGAAGAAGGGTGTTGTGATTATTGAAGTTATGTTGCAATGAACATCTTCAAAGCTTGAACAGAGTTTAGAAGGGAGTAATAAAAAATTGGATGTTATTTTGGGTTAAGGATGTATCTTAATCCTTATTCAAATGAGGAAATTGGTAACTTGGATTTAGATTCGTGTTTCACATTTTCAGTTTTCTAAGGGAGAATAGGTTGAATCTGTTTTATATAGTAATTCTTTTTGTTGACTAGACAAGAAAGATACACAGGTTAGATAAGCAACTTTATCATTTAATAATTACATAGGTTAAGCTCCGTATTTCTGGTAGAAGATGCTAAAAGAGTTTTTTATTTACATGAGAATAAGTTCTCTCAAGTTATATATGTATTACAACATGCAAACTGCTTCAGAATGGTAAGCAGTCTGATGGATAGCAAGGATCACTACTGGTGATACTTGATGCTGCCTTTTGAGGTGTCAGTAGGGATAAATGTGCTTGATAAAAACATATACTTGAAACACTGTGCTAACAAATAACTCCGTTTTAAATGTGGAGTACATCGGGCTGCATTTGCAAGGGATTTAGGACACAAAACCGGTTAAAACTGACTTACTGGATAAAGCAACTTGTTAAGGAGGAAGATACAGTAACTGTTGTACAGGTCTAAAATATTTATCCTTCTGAATTTTAGAACTAATGATTTAATCTCTACTGTTTTTACTCATAGAGTATGCAAGCTTTCCGGATGCGAGTCAGATTTGACTTCTTCACTCAGTTATATTAATGTAAAGTTTCTTCGCTTGCAGAAGCCGCCATTATTGACACAAACTGGTTGAACGATTGGCCAGCAGCTTGCACCCATTGAACCTTTTTAAAGCATCAGTTGAAAATGTAACAAAACTTAAGCAAACACCTAGAGACCTAAGCCTAGGACAGACAAAACTCCCAAGCTATTGAATGTTTAGTTTTTAAAAAGGGAAAATTTTTATTTAAATATCTTCCTTTGACCCTTACTTTCTCTGCCATTCACCTTGCGTAGATTTCTGCCATCACTTTGACTGGGAACAGCAATGCAAGAGTTTATTGTGGAACAGAACTTTGGCAGTCAGAGGAGACTTTGGGTAATATTATTCAGAGTCTTTTGGAAATGGAAGTATGAAATATGTTCCCACCACACACCAGTCCCTGGCTTTAGAGCTGTATTAACAGCTGCCTTTCTAGACTTCTATCTGCCACTGGACAGGAGCAGTTTTATGTTTTGCTTAGACTTTTTTCCTATCTGTTGTTCTCTTTTCTATTCTCATTTGCACCTCACCTTGAATTTGTAGGAGGATCATGGACCTTTTTTCCTGAGTCTCCCTTCTGTAGGTGGTCTTTGTGAGGGCCTGTGCTAGAGCCTCCCATCTTGCAAGCAGCCCTTTTGCAGAGCCGTGGGTGCTTCTACTCAGCAGCTGAGTATAAATTCCTGGAGAAGCCTCCAGGATGCAGCTTGCTAGTACACCGAATAGACTCATCTGCTTTCATTTTGCACCCTCTGACTGTCTTGAGAATATGTTTTCTATCAACTTGTAACCATTTATGCATTATTTTTCTCAGGTTTTTCCCCTATAGAATTCTGTCTGAAGTGGAGGTATGGGGACTTGCAAAGTGCTTGTATTCCCACTTTTCAATAGAGTGGAATCTTCTGGCTAAGATTCTCTAGCCCATCGTGGTCTAGACAGTGTTTAGACAGACATTCTCCAAATGTTTTATTAGCTAGTAAGATGTGATCAGAAAAAACATTCAAAGCCTGGCAGCTTTGGAAACTATTGTGAAAGGGTGTACTAGAGCACATACTCGGGTGGAATGGACATGCATAAGGGGGGAGAATGGTAGAATACATGTTTGGATGAAGCAATAGGGTGGTAAGCGATGGGTGATCCCCAGCTGCTAGTAATTAGACAAACTTAGTTGTACTTGGAGATGGGAAAATTATCATACAGGTTGCAGAAGGGATTACTTTTGATGACTTGGATAACATCTTCCTTTTTCAATTTTTTCTTTGGTTTACTGAAGACCAAGTAATAACAGAGGCCTGTTTGTAGGGTGAATTATCCAAAACGTGTCACAGTGTTCAATTCTACAGTACTGAGAGCAGAAGAGGTAATTTTTCCAATAGTGTGATAATATTTCTACTTCCCAAAAGAACGTGTATATATAAATGTCTTAATTAAGAGACTAATAATCTCCTCACGAGAGCAAAGCAGACACTCAAATGGAAGATAGCAGCTGTGTGGACACCAGACTGGACCAGTAGTGTTGAGAATGTATTTGTTTGCGCGAGATGTTGGAGTGAACTAGTAGGAAGGTACTCCATAGCATGGTATCTCTTTAAGCTCTACTTTTGGCTCTAGTAGAAATCAAATAACAATGGCAAGATAGGCTTCTCTTTTAATTTAGATTTAATCAAGGGCTTTTATCAGTAAACTGTATGAGCTTTCATCTGCCTACAGGTAATGAAGACTTGAGATCACTGGCCGTGGTGGAATTCAGTTCTCTGTGCAGGGGTCTGACGTTTCTTATGCCTTTACCATTGAGTTCTTCCCTTTATGGATAGAAGATTGGAAGAATCTTCTAGAAGATAGAGGCTTGGAATTGCCAATGTAGAAATGAGAAAGTGGGAAATGAAGTGAGAAAATGAGAACTAGGGGTTAGGTTCTGTGAGTACAGTGAACTCTGGGGCAGCCTGGAGTACTGTTAAGTGTCATTTACATAAATAGACAGATTAGCGGTCTTAAGGCTTCTGCACTTCATTTGCTGAATGTGTTCATTTGTATTTGTGTTAAACTTCTGTTGAGAGTTTTGTTCGACAGAAAGGAAGATTAATAAGCAATCAATCATCTGTAAATGGTGACATTTGTAATGCTTCACAGGTTACAGATAGCTGGCAAAAAACTTGCATTCACCTGTTTTTTTTCATCCTAGGAAATATGAAGTTGGCTTTAAAAACACTGTTGGTGGTGGTTTTTGAGTTTTGGGTTTTGTTTTGTTTTTGTTTGGTTGTGGGTTTTTTTGTGGAGAAATACAATAAGAAAAATTGACCTTGGTAAAAGAAAGGGAGGTAACTAAAGATATTTTGCAAGCTCCTATTCTGTTCTAATCATTCCTTTTTTCCCTGTTGCTTACTGCTTTCTGTGGTGGATTGAAGGGAACTATTTTCCACTCGATTGTATATGTGTTACTGTGTGACAGTTGGAGACATACTAATTTAATACAGAATGGATATGAAATTTTTCTAGTGAAGAGAAGTGGGAGGGAGAGCATAGAGAAAGATTTTCTTATGACAGTTGAAAATAATGAGAAGGATTGCTCAGGGAAAAACATTTCAGCAGAACTTTCTTACAGCTATTTTGAGAGACCAGCTTCTCTTCTCTTTGCTAGGATGTTTGTTAAGGTCACCTTGGAGTCAGAGCTGAACAAAGCGGTGGTTTGGAAAGGATGCCCTCTGTTAGTAAAAATACAATTATTCTGACACCAATATGACAAATGCAGAACAAAAGTGAAAAAAATTATTGTTACCATGTCACGAAATGGAGCTTTATGTTCCAACTGCGTTAGACTCTCACATCTGTGCTGACTTACTTATTTTGGGGCTTAAACACCAGTGTACCAGGTGTCTATCCGTACTGGCTTTCTGGGGCATCCACTGCATGTATAGGTGTGTGTCATTCTGTACTCTTAATGTATTTTAGGACATCATTGCTATTTAGTTACTAGTATAAAATACACCCGGATTAGGCAGAAGTGTATACCCTCTGCTCTGTTTCCTCTCCTGGAATTCTGTTTTGGCTTGGGTGGACGATCCAAGATTCTTTTGTATGAGCACCCGTATTCATCCCTTCTCCACCTCAAACCTCCCCAAAGCCTGTGTCTGCTCTGTCCTCTTGCCTTATTTGGTATCTTCCAGTCCCCAAACTCATTTTCTTGAACACCTAAGAAAAGGAGCTTTTACAACCATTTTCATTAGTCCTTCAAATATTTGGTTTAAGCACAGATGTTTTGGTCAGTCATCTTAAATTGCTGGGTACGTACCAAGGTCCCCTTTAGAAAGGATAGACTAAGGCACTCCAAGATATGATAGCTTTCTTAGTAGCAACTTCTTAAAATCTGAAAGTTTTCATAAGCCCTATGTAAACTCTTCCCCTGAGTCATTACACAGCGCTGTCGATTCAGAATTAATTTGTGTTGCTTTAATGCAGTCTCTTACAGACTGCTCTATGAGCCTTGAGATGCTGTGTGGCATACTTAGAGCAAGAAAGAATTCTTCTGAAAGGTGTAAAAATGTGTGTGAATCAATATACCAAGGTTAGAAATCCAGGGGAATTATTTATGCAAATTCATATAGTAAGTTTATGGCAGAGTTGAATGCTTACCCTGAATCTCAGGAGTCCCAGCCTTTTGTCTCAGCTGGCAACCTTCCCTTTATTGTGCTGAAGAAAAGACAATGCTGAAATAGTGGTGGCTGATGGCATAGAGGTGGCATGGAATACAATGTATGTACCCAAAGCCAAGGCATGAGGCACATGGCAAACCTTTGAGATGGCTGTCCCCAAAATTGTTGCTGTTTCTTCAGTCATCCTGGTATTTTGAAGGAGTGAAGTAATGTGAGCTTGCAGAATATATTTCCATATTCAGTTGATCAAAATCATTTAGGACATCTCCTGTCAGCATTGGTGAAAAGTGACTAAGATCTTAAAAAGACTTCAGGAACAGATTAGCTATTTTCCACTTATTTATACAGGAGAAAATTCCCATCCAGTTGTGAGAGTTTCGTCAGCATATCTCGAAGATGAAATGTAAGGTATAGGAAGAAGAAAAAAAAATCAAAATTAAAAACACCCATAAAGTGATTTTCATTAGGCAGGTATATTCATATTGAGGACAAATAACTTTCTGCTTTTGAAGTCAGGGAGATTGCAGACAGCATCAAGTTTTAAAGGTTGAAAAACAGAAAAGAAAGTTGATGCTAATGATTTTTCAAAGGCTGATACCTTTCAGCTAGATGCACCTTGCTAGTACTTGTGCTGTAAAAATACATCAAGTTGAACCTTGTCTCTTTTCTGTATTTTTCTTCTGTTTTGTGAGTCTTCAAATAGAATAATTGGAACTTTCCTTAATATTGCAAAAGTGAATTTTTCAACTTTTTTCTGTGGTATTTTTTAAAAATCTTAGCCTTTTGCTGGTAAATGAAAACAGACAGACTTGATCGATATCTGGACAACTTCCAGTTGCCTTCGGACCAATGTACACTGAAGAGCCCTAGATAAAGGGAAGAGGAAGACCTGTTTTCATGGTTTAACCCCAGCTGGCAACTAAGCCCCACATAGCCATTTGCTCACTCGCCCCTGCCAAGGGGATCGAGGAGACAATCTGAAGGGTAAAAGTGAGAAAATTCGTGGGTTGAGATAAAGACAGTTTAATAGGTAAAGCAGAAGCTGTGCGTGCAAGCAAATCAAACCAAGGAATCCATTCACCACTTCCCATGGGAGGCAGGTGTTCAGCCTCTCCAGGACAGCAGGGCTCCATCAAGCGTAATGGTGACTTGGGAATATAAATGCCAATATTCCGAATGTGTCCTTCCCTCTCCTCTTCTTCCCCCAGCTTTATATGCTGACCATGACGCCATATGGTATGGAACATCCCTTTGGTCAGTTGGGGTCAGCTGTCCCGGCTATGTCCCCTCCCAACAACTTGTGCACGCCCAGCCCACTAGCGGGTGGGGTGGGGTGAGGAGCAGAAGAGGCCTTGGCTCTGTGTAAGCGCTGCTCGGCAATAGTAAAACATGGGTGTGTTATCAACGCTGTTTTGGTCACAAACCCAAACCAGCCCCGTACTGGGTACTATGAAAACATTAACTCTGTCCCAGCCAGAACCAGCACACCTGTCTGGCCCTGCTGTCACTGGAACTACTGGTGTGTTCAGTGCCTGAGTGTGTGCTGAAAAAAGGCCAGGGTTCAGCCGGTCCACAGATTCTTGGAACAAGCTTCCAACTCCAGTGACGTCAATGTCAATACTGGTGGCTGTATTTTACAGTGAGTGATCTGCTGGTATTTGGACTGAAACCACTAAAGTTATTGGATAGTGTAAATTGGTATAAACCCATTAACTTCTTTAGAACTCTTCTCATTTACAACAGCAGCAAGCCCAAGCTATTGATGAGATGTCCTGTACAATTATTTTATTTTATTATACTTTCTTCCCTGTGTGGCCTTTTGGTTTTTGGTAACATTTTTGATGATGCAGAGTGAAGGAACTCAGCTGTGATTTCAGCTACATGGATGCGTACTTTGGAAAAAACACGCTGCCGAGCTTTTGAACGCATCCGAAGTGGCAGGTTTTGAGGCAAGCCTCCAAATCCCTCCCCCGTATCTGGAGGTTGTATAATCAGACCCTGTGTGTGTTTCGTGTCGCTAGGACAAAGTACAAACAGCAGAGTGAAATTATTTCTTCTCCTTATATAAAAGGAGGCTGGGAGCTGCCAGATTTTGCAGTGTTATTACAGCAAAAGTAACAGGGAATTTTTATGGGGGTGGGGAGGATGAAGTACGGATTGGATCCAAACTGAACACAGGCAGTAGGTGAAACTCTGGTCAGTCAAGTCATTTTTCTGCGCAATTAGGGTGCGAATGAATGGCAGGCAGAGGAAGACAACTCTGTTGTCTTTCTGCAGGTGGTCAGAGGCCAGTCAGGTCTTTAAACTGTAAGACAACATTGTACCTTCACGCATTTTTTAAGAAATTTGAGGCAGTGAGAGAGCATTTAAACCTCATAGTTTGATTTTTGTTTGTTTTATGTGCCATTTGTGATTTGTCTCTCTAGCTGGCAATGGTCATGATTTACAAATTGTGGGAGATCCCTATTTTAAAAAGTGTGTGTCAGAGTGAAAACGCTGCAGTAAACTACGTCCAAAACCTAGTCATTTTTAGAAATGTGAACTTGTGGTATTTTGAAAAATATCGAGGAAAAAGTAATTCCGCCAGGGTCTTGGGGTGTATAAAAAGCAGCAGCAGTCCTCATCGGGATTTACTGAAGGGTTAAAAGTTTCCCTGGCTCTCGTTGAGCAGCGATGTGCTGCTGGTGTGGCAGGCAGCCTGGTTTAGCTGCTTTGGTGGAGTCAGGATGCAGTCCCCCCCTTACAGCCAAAACCTTGCTTTCTTGTATAAATGTGTTAGCAGCTACGTGTTGAATAACATGTTTAATAAATACCAGTCAAAATTGTTCAGCAAAAGCTGTTAGATGCTAACTTGTGAGCCATTGCTTTGCCTTCCCCAGGTTCGGTGGTTGTCTCCCCTGCCTGTTTCTGCGCAGGCTTTCGCATTTTAGGTGTTTTGCCTGCCCAGTATGGTGCCTCTTTTTCTTCCTATTTACTAGGTTTCTCTTCAGTGTATTTCACACTCTGTTTTCCTGTTTCTCCTGCTATTTCACATATATGACAGCAGATGCCCACTGCAAAATTTAGGGACCGTATAAACAAAGCAACCCAGATGAAAGTGGAAATCTCTCTTGTGTTCCTTGCGCAGGTAGCAAGGGCCTACAAAATCCTCTGCATTTAGTCTGTTTTCAAAGTGGCATGTGGAGGAGAACAGTCCAAACCACCAAACCCAAACCCTGAAGCTTCTGTTCATCTCCACCCAAAAGTACTGTGGAACTTTTTTTTTCCTGTGGAACTACCAAATCTAGTCATTGTTTTACAAATCAGAGATGTATGGTTTTTAATATGTGGCTATAGTTTAGGTATACACTGCTGGAAGAAGGCGGCTGGTGACCGATTCTTCCCAGACTGGTCCAGGTCCTTAGGCAATCTGCAGTGGATCGACGTGTATATAGTGTTAGGTGGGACATGAAAATTATTCCAACATAAAAACTGCAACGCGGCAGTCCACTAACCCCTGAGAGTTATCTGGGGCACTGACATGGCCTGTAACAGATGAGTAATGGAGCCCTTACTGAAAATTTGGGACTTGCTTCACTTCAGACTCATCTGTTTTGGTTCCTGTGGTCGATGCATGAGGCATGCAGTACCTCCCATTCCCGCTGCTTTCCAGAACATCAGCTACCCGAATGCGTGTCTGGTCGGTGCTCTCTGAGGATGAAAGTCCATATGCTGCAATAAATTGGATTCTGGAAAGTTGACAAAACTAGAGCAGTGGAGAAAAGTTAGTTAATGTTAAACTAGTGGGCTGTGACAGCTTTTCTCCTTGCTTAAACAGTACATGCTGGTCTAGTAAATTCCTTGCCTTTGGGTTTAGTTAATTCCAATACTTTAGTTAATTCAGATAGTTTAGTAGCTCTCAAAGACAAAGGACCTATTTGGTTTAATATAAGCTGTTTATTTTTCTAGTTTGTCAGATTGCAATGTAACAGATTTTTAATGTAAGCAGTATTGGTTATACTGAAGTTCTTATATTGGCATAATATAAGAATGGAGAAATGAAAAAAAATTTCTTCAGGATACCTAGTTGCCCTAAAATTGCATCTTATGAACTTCCTGAGCAGCTACTTTTCAATTCTTAGCAAATTTGTCTTCCAGGAACCTGTCTAATCCCTTTTGAACCCTTTGAAACTGGTGGGACTTCAGCACTTCAGTGCCTTGTGGGAAATAGTTCCATAGCATTAATGTTGCCGAAGAATCTCTTCCATTTGTGGGATGTGAATCTCTCTGTACTGGGTGTGTTTGTTTCCAATTCCTACATCATACTTCCTGAATGATATTAAAAGCTTATCATTTTGAAGATATTTTTTTCCCCTATGTGCCCCAATTCTTTGCATTTATCTGCATCTGCCATTTTATTGACCAGTAGCTAAGACATTCTTCTAGCTGATGCTAGTTTCTATGTTATGTTATGTCATGTCGTATCATCTGCAGACTTTGCAATCTTATTAAATTCACTTCGTGGTTTTGAATGTGTTGAAAAGCAACAGAGATCAGTTGTTGAAAAGTGACCATTTCATCCTGCCCTTCATTTCTCATCTTTTAAGAAATTTGTGCCTGGCCTTTCTGAGCACTGAATGTCAGTTCAGAGGCAGGTGACCTTGTTAAAGCCTTTTGGAAGCCCAGGTAGGTTGTATCATTATGCAAATGTTTGTTATTCCTTTAAGGAACTTCAGAAAGTCTGGGACACATAATGCTCCATTACAAAACTACTTGACTTTCCCTCTCTGTGTCCAGGTACTTCAAGTATCAGGACACTGTTGTTAAAAACAGGTTCTTCAGAAGAGTAGGACCTTCAGGTAAATAGCACATGTTCATTTTATCTGTTGATCCCTGAACGTATGAAGTTGTATTTTTTTCACTTTTAAAGGGCAGTTGGAGTTTGATTGGATATCTGCTGCTATACGTACAGCACTGGTCAGTAAAAACCTCTCCTGTGACGTCAACTGTCTGTCCCGTTTTAATGTAAAAGCCTCTGACGAGATCTGAAGTGAGGAACTGCTGTCCTGAGTGAAATCACTCACTGTATTTAATTTTTTACTGGCAGATTAGACACAGGACTTCAGATCCAAAAATCGCGCATCTGCTTAGCAATTGCTTAAACATTTAATCTGTGGTGTGACTAAATGCATTTCTGACAGGAGTACAGATTGCTAATGATGTGGTTATTCCTCCTTGTCGGTAGATTCCCTCAGCAGACTGTCTTGGAGGAGACTTGATGAAATCGTTCTGATTAGCATGCTGCATTAGGTATTATCTTTTCTGATTTAATATATTGTTTTTCTGATTTTCTTTTGTCATAGCAACTCTGAAAGCTGTACTATATGAGGTGATTTCAACTGTTCTGCGGTACCAGTGCACAGTTGTTGCTTTCAGTGGTTTGAGCACAGGTCTGAATTTTGCAATGAACATTTGAAAGTGTTGAGCTATTTAAGGCAAAAATAGCTCAAAAGAATATGAACTTGGTGAGTTAAATTAGCATTTGCCTGCCAGGCAGTAATAGGAAAAGTTCATCCAATAACGTTACATTACATACCGTCTGACATTTGCGCGTGTCTTTCCAGTAGCCTTGGTACATGGAACAATTTCCACAATCTGGGAATAAGCTACTGCTTAATGTATAAGCAGCACGTAGTCAATGATTAGAAGCAGACTATAGCAAACAACAACCAGATTAGTGCAGCACTTTAGGTGTGTTTTCAATTAATTCACTGGTACCTTTGTCAAGAAATGCATCAGGAAAGATAAAGGGTCAGCGTGTCTAGAGTATGATGCATCTGTTCTGTCCCAAAGTTTTGTTTTATGCTTAGGTAAAGAGCCGCTGGACTAATGCACTTCTGAAAATCCGTGCTTTATTGACGTAGGGCAGCTGGATGACTAGCTCTAAATTAGGCATCTAAAAGTAGTAATATTACAAGATTGGGCAAGGTGGTCCCACGGTCTTCAAGTATGTGCTGCGCTTTTGCTGGCTAACTAGACAGATCAAGGGCTGGAGTCTGACCTGAGAGCTGTGGTCTGAGGGCAAAATGGCCCCAGGATTTTTGTGATGCATTGGCTTTATTCCTTTGCCTCAGTTCCTCGTCTGAAATGGAAATACCCTCTTCAACATTTTTGTCTGTATTGTACATAATTTAACCTTGTGTGTGGTTTCTGCAATATGTCTTTGGATTGCAGTTTCACAGTGACCTTCCCCCGTCTTACCAATAGCACAGGTTTCCCTGTTCTGGGTCTGATCTGGTAAGGCTTTGTCTGCCTGGATTTAGAATGGCTGCATGACTTGTGGCTGATCAGGTCAGCCTCAGGACTTGAATATTACATGCAGAGGCTGGGTCCGCATGACTGGGAGCAAAACCAAATGGGAAGCTGCTTTTATCCCTTTTTTAGTTGCCCAGAGCTCGTATTAAGAGCTAGAGCATTGCGAGATACTGGATCTGAAACTAATTACTGCTCTGGGACTGAATGTTACTTGTCCTGGGCATTGAGCCAAGGTAATTTGGGGAATAAGTCCATGCTTGGGACAAGAGCAAAACATTTCTATATGATTTTGATTTAAAAGTAAATGTATAAGACTTCTGTGTCGGTTTAGAGCTATTTGCATAGTCAGAGCAATACAGTAAGTCACAATGAAGATGGATGGCAGTGTTTTAAATTATTACAAATTCATATCGAAGAACAAGATACCACTATGCTGCTTTTTATCACTCTGGAAATGGTGCCTCCTACAGTGACAATTTTGCATCATATTCAATTGTTATAAGGTGCTTCTCCAAGATCAGCACTTAATGATTCTGAGCTGACTCTTCTGAGAACAAATGTCAATTAAAGAACTCAAAGACTGAGAATAAATGTCAGTTAAAGATCTGCAATTGTTTTCTTCAGAGTTTAATGTCTCTTTTCCCCTCTTCTTGCTCCTTCTTATTTGCCTGGTATATAGGACATATCAATGTGAGTTAAGGGGTTTTTGAGGACAGACAAAATACCTGGAGGTCGCAGGGTTTTAGGTTCTAAAACCGACAGTACCTGGAGTCTGGGCAAGAACTACATGGCTGCAGCTGAAGTGGATACCTGATGAGCAGGCTGTGCTGTATGTGTTCTGCCGTAAGACTTCAAACGAGACCGAGCTTCCTGGGCTCAGGGACAGCGCTGTGGCTCGGTGATGGAAGTGCTCGGCGGCTCAGGTGCGTGTCTATACATGCACATGTGTTTATGTGTTTAGGGGCTTTTGCATACATGACCAAATGTAGAGTTTCAGACATGGGGAAGGTTTTTAATTTAATGTGAGTTGCTTTTCAGTTTTAGGTGGCAATCTGTATGTAATACTGATTTTAACACTGTCTTGGTAGCACGGTAATTTAGTTGCCATGTGAATACAAATCTGCAGGGGAAAAATTGAAAGCCTGTTATTGTAGTTTACCGAGTATCCTGTGGTGTTCCTCAGAAAAGATTGCAAATTATGTTTTTGCATATTAAAAAAGCAGCTGCTGCCCTTGAAGTCACAGATGTACCCTTACAAGTGTTTTATAATACACTTGCACTAATCTTCTGAGAAACCAGAACAGATTCTTTTTTGGTTTGTGTTTCACGGATTGCCTATTAGCTGTTTGCTAAATACTTTAACTTTCGGTCACACAGATGAGTAGGGAAGAAGGAAAAAGGAGAGATCCTGGAAAGGTACCATTTTCACTGGCATTTGTTAAAATCATTTCCATAAGGGAATGAGGAAGGGTAAGCGCTGTCTGGTCTGCTGGGCTGCTGTGAGGGCTCCTCCTCAGAACTTGAGTCACTATTACGAAGTTACTTTTTTCCAGATGAAGAGTTGAACTACAGCTAAAGCTCCTGTGCCCTGATTTGCAGAACTAACACATCATAGAATCACAGAATCGTTAAGGCTGGAAGAGACCTCAAGGATCATCTAGTCCAACCGTCGTCCCCCCTGCCTATTACCCACTGAACCATGTCCCTAAGTACCACATCCAACCTTTCTTTAAACAGCCCCATCTTTAAGATCATCCCGTTTCTTAATGATTCATGTGACAATAATGTCTGTGTTTTGAGGAACGCTGAAACACATGTACCTTGGTGCAAAGCTGCAGATGGTAAGACTTTAATCTGAGATTCAAGTTTATAATATCAACTCAGCTGTGATCTGATGATGATTATGGTGCTGACTTTGTACTGATCTGTGTCTTCACGTGCAATTAGTTCACATTACTGTAGGTTAACCCAACACTTTTGCTGACTGGTATTGTGTGTTTGACTGAGTGACAAATAATTCCCTGCCAGCTGCTAACCTCTGGGTTAGATTTGTGGCAAGGGTGGCTAGGATTGCAGTCAGCCTCGCTTGGGCCATTGATGGCATGGAGAACATGGTAGTACTGTTTGAATGTTTTGAAGTGATAAGTAAAACAGTTTGGTATGGCAGCAGCTGGTATCCTTTCTTTAGGTCTGTAATGATACTGTATTTAAATCTGTGAAAGATTTTTCATGTACCATGTTAAGTGATTATCATAATGAGTGATAAGTGAATCAATGTAATTTTTTCTGATACATTTATGGGAAGAAGAATAAGGTTTTTTTAATTTATTCATAATTTTTAAAGTATATTTCACAACTGTTTATATTCTGTTCTGTCTACCTTTGGATCTAGTTAGGGCAGAGTAAATTAATTTTAGAATTATGTATACATTAAGTAAGAATGCACCAGGGAAAAAGCATTCGTGGTGCTCAGTGTCACCGGAGCATTAGAGAAATGCATAAATTTGCCTTACATGGAAGTGCACTTGTAAAGGAGAGGAACCAGCCTGTGTTTCTGATGGGGGCACGCCGATATGATCACATGTAGTGTGCGTTAGCTGGCTCCACATATTTAATAGCGGAAGGTTATTATGGGAGAATGTGGGTACTGGGTTCTCAAGTGCCAAAAAGTGGTGTTTAGTAACAAAATGGAAAGGTCAGCCGTGAGAAAATGAGCGATGATGGGAGATGCACAGCAAAGTGCAGAAGTGCAAAGCAAGACACTCTTTAAAGTGTGCGCTGTAGTTCCTCTTTCTATCTTGCATTGCTTCAGGGCAACCATATCACATGTGATTATTGAAAAAAAGGGTTTGTGGAAATAATGTCTTCCTGTTATTGTTTACATTACTTGTAATGTTCAGAGCAGACCATGCTTCTGAAAAAATGCTGGCAAGCCTTGGCTTATCTTTTTATTCATAAAATAGAATCATAAAATCATAGAATGGTTTGGGTTGGAAGGGACCACAAGAATCATCTAGTTCCAACCCCCCTGCCATGGACAGGGACACCCTACACTAGACCAGATTGCCCAAAGCCCCATCCAACCTGGCCTTGAACAGTTCCAGAGATGGGGCCTCCACAGCTTCTCTGGGCAGCCTGTTCCAGCGCCTCACCACCCTCACAGGGAAGAATTTCTTTCTAATGTCCAATCTAAATCTCCCCTCTTTTAGTTCAAACCCATTACGCCATGTCCTGTCACTGCACTCCCTAATAAATAGTCCCTTGCCAGCTTTCCTGTAGGTCCCCTTTAGGTATTGGAAGGCCAACAGCAGAACTGAAATGGTGTGCGTGTTTCCTTGCCTTTTGGCAAGATGCAAGACCAACTTCGCTTGGCTTCAGCTTTGTTTCCCTGGCAGCGTATTCACCTGGCTGAACTGAGGCAGGTGGTTTTCTGCTGACCTGAGACCTCTGAGGAGGCTGTTTGGCCTTGCTCTAGCTACCTGCATCCACGGGGCTCAAACCTGCTTTCAACTCGATGCCAAGGAGTCAGAAGCGACGTGAGCTCTTACGTGTGTTAGATTTGCAGGGCTCCACTTGCTGTCCCAATGTATTTTTTTCATTCTAAAAATCTGCTTACACTCTCAGAAGAACGAAAATTGAGGTTTAGAATGAATTTTTATCAATGACAACTGGTAATGTCCCAGGGAACGTCATCCTTCATCTCTGGAGTCAGTTTGTCTGTATTCCAGCACACATCTACTTTGTACCCCTGGATATCCTGCATGTCAACAAGATTTGGGTCCAGTTGTGATTTTTGGGCTAGATTCTGTTGTGTGCTTCATTAAAAAAAAAAAACAA
>VWZZ01000942.1:147525-254047 GCA_013399095.1 Psophia crepitans | reverse complement strand
CTCTCGAATCAGATCTGTCGTTACCTCAGCCCTTTGAGCCCCGCGTTGGGCGCCAGAAGAGGACTGTCGTGGTTTTACCCCAGCCGGCAGCTAGGAACCACACAGCCGCTGGTTTTCCACCCCAGTGGGGAGGGGGAAAGGGAAAGAAAACAGACTCCCCTGAGCTGTGATAACGACAGATGGCAGTTTTACTGGGACAGCAAAGGAGTGAAAAGAAAAAAAAAACCAAAAACCAGTACTAATGATACACAATACCGTACAACTCGGACCACACGCTCAGACCTGTCCTGAAACCGGACCATTCTGGAGCCGCGCCACCTCGAGAAGTACCGTCCCTTCCCGACCAGCCCCCCCTCTATGCTGAGCATGACGCCACATGGTATGGAATACCTTCCCTGGCCAGTTTGGGTCACCTGTCCTGGCTGTGTCCCATCGCAGCTTCCAGTGAAATTAACTCTATTCTAGCCAAACCCAGAACACCTCTTTAACCTTTTCCTAAGGGAAAGCCAAATACTGGGTGTTGCCCATACAAAAGGTTGCCTGGCTATGCAGAGAGGCTGTATA
Organism: Psophia crepitans; assembly: GCA_013399095.1. NCBI lineage: Eukaryota > Metazoa > Chordata > Aves > Gruiformes > Psophiidae > Psophia > Psophia crepitans. The sequence continues at coordinate 253,483 of VWZZ01000942.1, read as the reverse complement.
GAGCTTAGGCAATATATGAGGAAGCCAACAGGAAGGAGCAGAACGTAGGCTGGAAGACCTGCATCTCAAATCTTTTAAAAGCGTTCAGTATGTAAAGGCAATTCAAACTGAACACTGAAGCAGAAAAGTTCTGACAGCACTCTGGCTTGCTTTACAAGAAATACCTAGGTAAGAGGGTGAAATAATGATTTGAGCCTGGGAAAATCAAAACTACATCAAAAGGTAGTGCTAAAGTGCGTTTGCGTTTCATTTGAATATTTAATGTTTAACCAGACTTTGACTAGCAATTCTGTTTATTGAATTCACTAATAGTTGGTCTTATGTGCTGTCTGGTGTAGTTGGTACCATTGTAAAAACTAACAGGAAATATTACTAATATTAAATCATACTAATTTTAGACTGATAGAAAAGTGTTGAAAGAGCAGTAAAAACTTAATACTGTAATGAACTCTGTTAATAACTAAAGCTATAGTCAGCTGTGACTGGGGTAAGTGACAGTCTGTTAAAGTAAATGACCTATATATAGCTTGGTATTTTTAGCCATTATCCTTAGCCAGTCATAAAATGCATGTGTGTAAGATGATGTTCCCTTACAAGAAGTGTGAAAAATAGGTGTGTGGCTGATTTATTTCATATGCACAAGCCTTTGCTGAAAAATTAATGCCTTCCACAGTTGCCAGCATGCTGGAATTACGTCTTAATACTCTATTCATTTTATAAATATGAGTAGTTGCCATTGTGAAGGAGCTGTATAGATAAGTTTGGGATCATTCCAAGGTTGACAATATTATGTAGTATAACTCATTAGATCATAACAAAAATACCTTTTAACTCACAGAAGATTGTGATTCAAATGATCCGTTAAATTATTTTAATAAGTTACTAAGAGTGATTTAAATACCCAGTCTCCAATAGAAGTAATTCACAAGAGAGATGTGAAATGAATCTTTACTTAAGGAGTTTCTATGAAATTCCTCACATGAGGATAACAGGCAAGTGTTACACAAGAATGAAAAAAGTTGCCCTCCTAAACCACGGATATACTAAAATGACAACAAATGCAAGTAACTTCCACCACGAGCACTCTTGTTTTAAAGTTTCTACATGCTCCTCAGTTTACCTGCATGACATCCCTCTTGCAGGAGTTACTTGGATGCTGTAGCTCTTTAAAAATGCTGTAGATATGTGTTTTGGATGTGTTCCATAATTACACTGCTTTAGAAGCCTCACTGAATGCAAATATATTTAACTGCTTGCCAGGAAAAGAATACTTTCAAAATAATAGGGATCATAACTAAAAAAACCAAACCACCTCTGTGCTTTACTCTTTTTTGACATCAGTATCCCTCTGGATGACAAAGATACCCTTTTTGTTCGAGTTACTCTTCAAAATCAGAGTATCACAGAATCATAGTATGGTTTGGGTTGGAAAGGATCTTGGAGATCATCCAGTTCCAAGCCCCCTGCCACGGGCAGGGACACCCTCCGCTAGACCAGGTTGCCCAAAGCCCCATCCAACCTGGCCTTGAACACTTCCAGGGAGGGGGCATCCACAGCTTCTCTGGGCAACCTGTTCCAGTGCCTCACCACCCTCACAGGGAAGAATTTCTTCCTAATAGCCAATCTAAATCTACCCTCCTTCAGCTTAAGGAGATTCCTCCTTGTCCTTGCCCTTGTAAACAGCCCCTCTCCAGCTTTCCTGTAGGCCCCTTCAGGTACTGGAAGGCTGCAATTAGGTCTCCCCAGAGCCTTTTTTTCTCCAGGCTGAACAACCCCAATTCTCTCAGCCTGTCTTCATAGGAGAGGTGCTCCACCCCTCTGATCATCTTCATGGCCTCCTCTGGACTTGCTCCAACAGCTCCATGTCCTTCTTGTACTGGGGACCCTAGAACTGGACGCAGTACTCCAGGTGAAGTCTCACGAGAGCAAAGTAGAGAGGCAGAATCACTTCCCTCAACCTGCTGGTCGTGCTTCTTTTGATGCAGCCCAGGACACAGTTGACTTTCTGGGCTGCCAGCGCACATTAATGTGTCATGTTGAGCTTTTCATCAACCAACACCCCCAAGTCCTCAGCAGCCCTCAGGGCTGCTCTCAATCCATTCTCCACCCAGCCTGTAGTTGTGCTTGGGACTGTGCCGACCCACGTGTAGGACCTTGTACTTGGCCTTGTTGAACTTCATGCAGTTCGCACAGGCCCAGCTCTTAAGCCTGTCAAGGTCCCTCTGGATGGCATCCCTTCCCTCCAGCATGTCGACCACATCACACAGCTTGGTGTCGTTGGCAAACTTGCTGAGGGTGCACTCAATACCACTATCCATGTCACTGACAAAGATGACAAAGATGTAATTTAAAATCATTTAAAATTCATATATGAACAAGGAGAGAGATGCTTATGGGCAAAGCAAGAATGTCTACAGAACACATGGTAACTATTTTCTTTAGAATAGCTCCCGTCTTTAAAATCATGAATAAGATTCAGATGTCATTATCACAGCTTGCTTGTCAACATTCAAAACTGAAATATCTAGAACTTCTTTTTATTATCCAAGAAGCAGTTGAAGAAAGCTGATAACCATCATATCCAAGATTCCTGTTCTTACTACTTCAAAGCGTTACTCATTCTTAGAATAAAAGAGAAATGTAGCACCTTTGACTTGTACTCTGAGCCACAGTAAAGCAAGCTAGTGCAAAACATTAGCAAACTTTTTCAATACTGAATAACAAATGTATAATATATATACAATAAACATGTAGACTATACAGTCAATTATTAAAGACTTAAGAGCAACATTGGTATCAAACAGTAAATGATGCTTCACCTAATTAAACATATGCTTACACATACAGCCTACCAGCAGATGGATATAATACAGTGGTGTTCCAGTGCCAAATATTAAGAAAGTGGATGAAGAGCAGCATAGTTGCCAACTATCTTTATTGAAAAGTAGGGCGATTTTTTTAAAAGGTATATTTTTCAATGACCATGTAAGACTTCAACCTACAGAAGACCCCAAGATTTGCTTGTAACATGTCTTTTTCAGGAGAAAAATAGCACAATGGAAAGAGGCTTCCAAAGTCATGCAATGTCTGTGAGAACAGATTCCCATACAGTGGACTACTGGTCCTCCACCTAGTTCGGTCATTTACAACAAGGAACAGTAACATCCATAACTTCAGGTCAGGGGTTCAGTTTAACGTATTTAAAGCTAGAAGGAATTTATTTAGATAGCTGTATCATGAAGCTGTTCTGCACTTTGAAACATGAAATCAGCACCACTCACAAAGCATGGGAATATGGTAAAAGTCAAAATGTTTTATGCACTCTGAAAACAGCATTGCATTCAAAATTCTGTCTAGAGACTATTTGCACGTCCATTGCATTAATCTGAACAACTGTTACAATGAGAGCATCTGTGCTATCCCACTCCACTTTTTTTCCAAAAGGAACAACATCCTAAGGAAACAGATAAGTGTCAGTACCTGATATATTGCTTCATTAGCATTAATTGCCATCTATAAACTACTGCTCTCCAATGTCAAATAATTTTTGTTTTTCTTATCAGCATTTTGATATTTCATTTTCAAGTGATGGTATTTTTTCACCAGAAACATCATAGGAAGAAAACAGTGTTAATGAAGCATGATGTATGTAAGAAGAGTTTGGTGGTGTTTTTACAGGGAAAACCCTGAAGCCAGTTTCATAAACTTGACTTAATTAATGACATTGTATAATCATTTCGATTTTCCTTCTTTATTTTTCCCAGAAGGCTTTCATTAAAAACTCCATTTTTGTCCAAATAAGTTCTTTCTTATCTTTAAGATAAAAGCCAGAACATATTTCTTGATGATCTTTGTACTGCAGAAAGATGATTATTTGCACAACTTTAATTGCTGTCCAGCTGGGTTATAAGAAGGAAAGATACAACACAGGAGTAATTAATAGAAAGATAAATTGGAAACTTCACTGATGTATTTCTGAGGTGATTAAATCTTCCTGCGATCAAGAACTTACAATATTTGTTCCAAGGGGATTAAAGTAGGGATTTTTACTTCCAGATGTATAAAAATTTTAGCTACCAATGATCATATCAAGACATACATGCCACTTTTATTTAAAAGTAAAATTCAGTTGACTCAGATCAGGCAAAATTTAGAGAATGACAGGTGGCTGCTAAAACGTCCTACAGACGTTTTAAACGATCCTCTTTTTTAATTTCCTGTTTTGATCCATAGTAGACATGTTTTTCTTCTATATTAAATGCATATGCATTTTAGTGATACCATTGTCTATTTAAATTGATATAATGTTGAAAAGAATTAAAATAAACAAATAGCAGAAAAAAGTAACTAGTAATCAATATACATTTAAATTAAAGCTAGCTAAGCATATACCATGGAAACTTATTTATAGAATCATAAAATCATAGGCTGGTTTGGGTTGGAAGGGACCTCAAAGATCACCTAGTTCCAACCCCCCTGCCATGGGCAGGCACACCCTCCACTAGACCAGGTTGCCCAAAGCCCCATCCAACCTGGCCTTGAACACTTTCAGGGATGGGGCCTCCACAGCTTCTCTGGGCAACCTGTTCCAGTGCCTCACCATGAAAAGAGTAATTTAGTCATTACAGCTACAGTTTAATGTTTAGACTCAAATGAAAAGTATCCCCTTCTGCCAAAAAATAATTTATGTCAATGTACCATGTGTAGTAAGCTGCTTACCATAGCAAGATTTACACACCCTGTCCCCGGATATGATAATCTTTATGAAGAAGTATGTGATAATGTTCATGGTCAGCAACGCTGACTTAAGCCAGACTTTAAACATCCTCTAGAAGTTAATCAGGTAGTTATGTGCATTGCCAACTTGCTTAAATATTTCAGCATCACAATTAAGGGGAAATTTAACCTGGCCAAGGGGATTTGAATCCTATGCTGTCACTTCTAACTGTCTCTAGAAGAGAAAAGCAATATACATAGAAGTCTACAGAGCTTACCTCTAAAAAAAAAAAAGCTAATGTTTGGAAAATATTTTTTTCATTTGGAAAAAGAACCAGATAGTGGATACCTGTCTCTCATCAGAGAGCAATTACTCATCTGAGTAGACCCATTCTCTCCTTATTTCAGTGGGAGCAAGGAATTCAAAATTAATGAATAAAATGGAATGATTAAACATTTTATAACCATCTCGACTTTCACAGTCTTCAGTAAATTCGCAATCCCAAACATATTTTGGTTCATATGGTATAGTAATCGTTAACATAAGTCTTTGGATGGTAATTTGAAGATAATAGTTATTGCTAAAGGTGAGGATAGCTCTTGTACTTCCTTCCTTTGAAGTAATAAGAAGATTGAATTATTGGCATTGGTTAATGCTAGATGAATTTGTAAAGCTTAGCTTAAAATAGCTGAAATTTATTGTAGCCATAATGTATTATAGAATTTGGATAATAAAGTACGTCTAAAATCCTAGTAATTTCAAGTGTAATGGTACTTTCTTCTTAAAGCTAACAAGACTCACGATGGCAGTTAGTGGCTAAAATAAGGAGCTAGATCCCTATCTTTTTGCAGCAAGCCTGCAGAAGATGACACCCCTGACATCTTGGTAGACTACCTGAACATGTATCTGCAGTGTACCCTTGTGGCAGTGAGGTCTAATAGCATAGTGGGCTGCATCATTCCACTCCTGGGAGACTGCATCTGGAATACCGTGTTAAGCCTTCTGCAGTATGACAGAGCTATAAGCAAACTGAGGAGACTCACACAAGGAGCCATTAAGATGGTCAGGGAGTGGAAGCACATGAAGTATAAGAGGCTGAAGAAGCTGTGTTTGTTTAACATGTAGAGAAGAAGGCTTAAAGGGGGCTTCTAACTTCTGCTTGCTACTAGGAGGGCTAAAGGCAAGGTGAAGCCAGACTCTTCTTGGAGGTGCACAGCAAAAGGGCAAGAGGCAATGTTCATAGGTTGCAGTGAGGCAAAATGCAACTGGATAGAAGGGGAGGGGGTAAGTATCACTGTTAGAATGGTTCACCATGGAAACAGGTGGCCTAGGGAGGCTGTGGAATCCCCGTCCTCAGAGTTATTAAAATTCCACTTGGGCAAGACCCTGAGTGCCTTCATCTAACTTCCAAGCAAGCTGACCCTGCTGTGAGTAGGAGGTAGGACTAGGTGACCTTCAGAGGTGACCCCTGACTTGCATTCTTCTGTGATTCTGTCTTGCCCAGTCTTCAGCTGACACTCTAGAAGGGCTTAGGTTCTAGCCTGGTGTAGAAGTCTTAGATACTCTAGGGCATCTAAAATAAGCTGAAGGCCAGGCAGGGAACACCAAAGTATTTATAATGGCACTAGACAGCTATGTTGGCAATTGAGTCATGTCCCATCTTGTTTAATTGGTCCTCTCACAATGTCCTCTGCCCAGATCCAGTAGGCATGCACAGAATACTCCTGAAACACAGTGCTGGAGTTGACGTTATGAAATAACACTCATGGCTTTCTTTTTAAGAAAAAAATAATTGGAGGAAGAAGAATTATCCATTATACAGAAGAGTGGTTAAAGTATTCACTCAGGGATGAAAGACTCAGGTCAGCTGTCCTCTCTGCATACAGGATTTCAAATTATCGTGCCTCATCTCCTTTAGTACTTTCCTTTTCACCTTACCTGTCTGAGGACTATGTGCTTCACCTTTTCCTGTTGAAGGTATTCGTTGTGCAACAGATTCTGGACTCATTAGTCCTGAGAGAAAAGGTGGCACCATAGCCTATTTGTCAAGTCATGTGTGAGATATATGATCTATTGCTGCCATGGTTTCTACATGCAAGAATCCATTTTACAGTGAAATATTTAATGGCTTTATTTTTTTATATTTAAATAGACTATTTTATAAGGATAATGCCTAGATGAATAAAGACATTTAATTAGCTAAATCACTCTGAGAAGAGAAAGTACTACCAACTAAATACCTAACACTAGATTGGGTTGTACCAGTGTCTGCATGATCGTCTGTAACGATCATTCAGAAGCAATTTTTTTAGAGATCCCTAGACTTGTGTTCCATCATAGAGAACAGCAAAGTATAAGAATTGCTGACAGTAAGGCATCCTTACGTTGACGTGAAAGGGCATAATTATTGCATCCACTGCATAACAGGAGAACTGAGAGAAAATAGAGGAAACAGGAGCAACGAGTGTTCTACTAATGTATTAGAGATGTTTTTCAAGGTGATCAGAGGTGTATGATATGGACATAAAATGTCAATATGCAATGTGCTGCATATTCTCTGTAATAATGCATTTGTTCTAATAAAAGACTAGCAAGTACTTCCATACCATTCTGTATGAATATCTGACTAATTTTATGCTTCTGAAACTAATGGCTTTACATTTATTGGTATTGTATTACTCATGGAACTAGAACTGAATCTGTAGGAGTATTACATTTTTAATATACTTTTAACGAGATCTTATTTTAAGTAAGGTGCTTTAATATAATAAAAATTAACTAAAAAATGAAATTGCATAGCAATACCCCAAAGCACTCAGGATTTTGGCTTATATTCAACGCTTCAGTGATTCCAGGTGGTAGAAGAGTGAAGCATACAGAGTAGGTGACAGCCATAGGTTATCAGAAGTGATGGACAGCAGGAGAGAGTAAGAAAAGAAAAGATCTGTAATTAAATACATAACTTCAGTGCTGGAAAGCCCTTTTTCTGAAAGATCTGAAAACACACTAAAAGTTCTCAGTACTTGGCAGAACTAACTGAATTTGAACCCAATTTCATTGATGTTAGGCATTTGTGGATATGTGTTTTATGGCAGGCCCTATTTTTGATAGAAGAATCTTTGCTGTCTTGTCCTTCTACATGCTATTCACCTGGAATTCAAAGACTGGGTAGCAGTAAAAGGGAATTTATTTGTTTTCTACTGAAATGGACTCACTAAACAAAAGACCTTCCTTCCCTGGAAAACCACCCAAGGCAGTCAAGAGTGAGGAGGAGAAACAAAAAGACGACTGTTTAGCACTGTAATCCTTTGCAGGCAATAGGTCAATTGTTTTTGCAACAATTTTTCATCATTTAAAGTGGCATTCTCAGTGTCAAGAGGTATGTGATGTCATGTAATGGTCACATACACGGTCTCTGTCAGGACTACGTATGTTAAAAGAGCAAGTGTAAAGAAACAATGGGCAATTATTGGTCAGCCAGATTAGCAAGGATAACCAATCAACCTGGGAATTTCTGTGATAACTCTGCCAACAATGGGAAAACAGTTCAAATGCTCTCGATAGCCTGCATTCAGTCATGTTACTTAATCAACAAATACGATTATATAGTATTAGTTGACTTACATGTAGTTAATATACTAGGGTTGTAAACAAAACACTTTTAGGAATTAGTAGATTAAAGTTTCAGATATTGAATTTGGCTGCTGTTTATGAGCTGAAAATGAATCTTACTGGGATCACATTACAATTAGTGTTATTGCACTATAGCTAGTGTATGTGCATTGTGACATACAACCATGAGAAATTGATGGCTACTTTTGGTTACATAAACTTATTCCCATTTCTTTAAAAGCCTATTATTGCCTTTTGAAATTTGTTCCATATATAATGAGATATCTCATCGCTAGCATGAATAAAACATATAATTGAATTTGGTTTACCCTGGCATTTTCTCTAAAGATTTAAAATGCATCAGTTATTATCCATACCATTCTTTGATAATGAGGATGATCTATAGGGCAATCCTTGTACCACTTTACTGGGGCATTTGTGTTGAGAAAACTGTGGATTTAAAGACTCTTATTAAAGATTTACTCAAGGAGGCAAGGACCAGGATCGAACAGGAGAGAAATCTGGCTGCAAACCCAGCGTCGGCAAGGCCATGAGTTGTAGCTTCAAGGAGCCACCAGTTAAGACTCCTTTGGGAAGTATACACTGTGAGGTGACTGCTCTCAGCACTTGGAGAGCTTTTTCTTATTTAAGTCTAGCTTTAAAATGTAATGGGCGTCATTCACAATACAGTCATCTTAGATCCTGCCTAACTGCCCTCTGCATGCTTACATTCAATACTTATATTTTCCTAACTCTTGCTCAGAAAAAAAAAAATTAAAAGCAATAGGCACCAAACTTTTCTTAATCAATAAAAATCTCTCAACCCCTTAATGAGTCACTCACAGCATGACCAGAAATATTTAAGGTAGGAAAGTGTTTAGTAAGTAGGGATAGACAACATCTACATTAGCAACCATACCAGACCAGGACCCATGGAGTCGATCTGCCCCAGGGGCCAGTGGCATGGCACAACTCTCAGCTAAACCCACTTCCCTCCAGAACGGGAGCTTCATCCATCTTGTCTGGGAGGAACAGCCCATGGGTCAGGGGCAGTGTCTGGGAGGTCGCTGTGTGGCACAGGTCAAGACAGTGCCAAGGAGCATGCTGGCAGGTTAGGAGAAATTGGCAGTGCTTGTGTCTCCTCTGCCTTGGCTTTCTCTAATTTATTGGTATAGATGTATTCATTAGCTTATTAAAACTCACTGCTCAGACAGGATGAGCACTTTTCTACAAATCCTCTTATGCCTCTTGTTCCTCATCTATCTAAGGAGATTTTTCTCTGGTTTTCCTCTATCTCATTATTTTAGGGTAGAACTCCCACAATTTCTCATGCTAGACATGTTCTGCCTTGCCTGGAATAATCAGATATTAATTGAGTGGAAGAAAAGAGGAGAGTCCAGGAACGTGCTTATGTGGTCTAATGCTAAAAACAGTTAGGTGGGAGTGGAAAGGCTGAATCCCAGCCTTGTTCCAGTCCATAGCGTCAGTGCATATGTGGACCAGTTTAATTAAACTGCTATGCATTGCATCTCCAGTTGTATCAGTATGAAGTTCTGTATGAACACTGTGCGTGGAATTTGCATTAGAGAAGACAGATGAGAAAGTCAGTCTGCACAACACGCATTTGTTATATATGCCTGTTTACTTTGGCTAGGTGAGAGAAAACAGGATTTGGTCGAAGGTATGTAAATGCTATTTAGTGTGTATATATTCATCCTAAATTCAAACAGTTAAAGCAGCTCCTGTATCTTATAACTATTTTCTTTTGTCATGTCACATCTCTCTGTGAATGAATCTACATTCCATAACAATCCAATGAATAAAAACCTATCAATTTTTCTGGCAATATGCAGATGTACAAATTACATTAATCGATTCATACTGTTTGAGGTAGGTCTTTCCTGTTCTTGCTATGAGAAACATGAAAAATCTTTGACAAGAGTGCATCTGAAATAGATTCAGAAAATTACCAACTTGAGAAGGTAAATGTATTCCTAGAAGAGATCAAGTCTGGCATGGTGCAAATCACATCATGCTTCTCCAGTTCTTTCAAATCTATTTTTTCTTAGTGGTTTACAATCAATGAAAACTTCTGTGTCTACAATGGTGCTGAGAAGGAAAGCGCAGAAGTGCCACTGTTCAGGCCCAGCAATTTATTTTCAAAGATGACTGCCTTTGTACCACAGAAATCAGTAGATAGCATTCCCTCTAAATATACAGTATCTTCATCACATTGAAGTATTTTCTGTGGTCATGTGTAAATAATTAACAATTATATATAAATTAACAAAATACATTTCTGAGTCTTTTAGAGATATTGCTGCATATTTTTAGTGGACTTGCACAGTAGTTCAAGTGCACTTACGGCAGTTTCTAACTAATATTTTAAAGACTACCCACACCATAAAACCACACAGCTTAGAACTGAATCTTTGGAAGGTTTTGGGGCACTACTTTCCTTTAAAGTACATATACCTAAAATATAAGTCTTCAGGATCTTCATTCCATTATTAATTCTTTTAATAAATAAATAAATAGTCTATATCTATATAAAAATATTTTCTTCCAGTGTACCAGACCTACTACAATATTGACAGCACTGAAAAGAAAAATATTTAACCTTGTCAGAACCTACAGAGTAAGCATTGCCATTTCTATCTAGTCTAGCAGATATTTTAACTGGATACTTTCTGGAATGAGGTCCCACAATAAGCAGGATCAAGAGAAGAAAAGGTGGGAGTACAAGTGCCTTGGTTTGTTCAGCCTGGAGAAGAGGAGACTGAGGGGAGACCTCATGGTGACCCACAGCTTCCTCACGAAGTGAAGGGGCAGGCGCTGATCTCCTCCCTCTGGTGACCAACGATAGAACCCGAGGGAATGGCATGAAGCTGCGACAGGGGAGGTTTAGGTTAGATATCAGAAAAAGGCTCTTCACCCAGAGGGCGGTCGGGCCCTGGAACAGACTCCCCAGGGCAGTGGTCACTGCACCACGCTTGGCTGAGTTCCAGAAGTGTCTGGACAACCTTCTCAGTCATCTGCTCTGAGGACAGGCTGGTCCTGTGTGGAGCCAGGAGTTGGACTCGATGATCCTTATGGGTCCCTTCCAACTCAGGATACTCTATGATTCTACAGCTTTTCTCCAGCAGTCCTACAGTCTTGACCCTGGAAGCTGAGGACCTGGGTTCGGTTCCCTTCCTCTGGAGGAAGTAAAGGCTCCAAATTGTACCTTCCTTTTCTATACAGTGTAAAGCATCTTCAACAAGAGAGAGGAAGAATCACTCCTAAATCCCTCCAGCAAAAACATGGTACCCTCAGTGTGCTTGAGTCACCCAACCTGTATCATGTCAGACAGCAGAGGCTTTGGTTTGTGTTTCCCACACTCGGTCTGAGCACTGTAATCATGGTGTTGGATGAGTGGGAAGGACAAGGAACTGGCCCCTGCAGCAACAGTAAAGTTGGTAACAGCCAGTGTACTTAGGCCTTTGATTTGTTTGAATAAACAAAACAAGGATCTACCTACACTACAAAAAATGAGCAGTTTCATTACTGTTGCTGGGCAGAAACAGGAACAATAAAACACCTGAACCAAGATTTTCTAGGAAAGCATTGCTAGGGATCCATCCTTGCCCCACTTACCCAGAACTGCTTCTTTTGCTGTTAAAAAAAAAAAAAAAAAAAAAAAGACTGCTTAACACCTTTTCACTGAATTAAGATATTTTCTGACCTCACTTTCTGCAATACACTGGTCAGAAATAAAGCCATGTGCTTCAGAGGAGTTTTAGAGAGGAACCAAACTGAGATCATGTGTGCCTGGGCACACATGTCCAACAGAGTATAATGTACTGCAGAATTCAACCCTCTTTCCTGACCATTTTCAAGTAGTATCAATATTGGGGTTTATGCCTTAAAATTGTTTCCTTGGTTTAGGACATTATGGCTTCTATAACCCTTTCCATGCTCGGTGGGTAATTAAAAGCAATACTTTGCATCTGCTAAGTGAATGAATAAGCAATTTGTATAGAACGTTATGGTATGCATCTCTCTCATCAGCTACCATGTAGATTTTAGGAAATACCTGAATGTATTTCTTAGCAGTACCAATCATCTGTCACCTAGTGCCATTTTAACATAAGATCTAACAAATACAATCCTATTTCTTTTGAGAATTACTGCCTGGAATATATTAAACATTTATAGAAGTACGTGTGGTAAGACAGGTTCTTACTGGGAAGGAAGCATCTCAGTGCCTCTCAGTCCCATGGATAGACTGTGAATTACCTTTATTAAAAATTGCTGAAATGGAGTCTTAACTGCTTTAACCATTCTCTGTAATTTTAATTCTGAACGTGGATTTAGATGATGACTTTATCAAACAGACATTCAAACTTACGTGATGTGAATTTTTAACTGATCGGGTTGTTTGAAAGGGGAATATTAAGGATTTGATTTGTATCCGCTTACCAAGCCAATACTGTAGAACAGGATGGTATGCTGAGTTTAGGATCTGGTAAGATGTAGACTCTCTTGCACACAATGACTTTAATTTTTGGCGTACCAGATCCAATTGCAAATACTCTCGTAGCTTTTTGAAACTCTTCCAAGAACATGATCAGTAACGTTTGCTAGATATGTGGAGCTAAACTGGCATTTGTTACGAGGAGCTGAGCGTCCTACTCTTACAAGGGATGTTTGTAATTTTAAAGCATTTGAGCCTCCCTAATCAGAAGGAATGATGCTGCAAAGACTTTGATAATTAGTTTCTTTTTTTTTTTTTAAAGACTCATCCTGATCAAAGAATCTTACCAGTTTCAACATCAAGAACATGAATGTTTGTCTTGATCAGTCTGTGAGGGATTTCCTAAATTCCCTGGAAGTCCAACTTGAAAGTATGACTCCAGGCACAGTTTTGAACAACAAATTAGATCATGTAAATAGATTTAGGCAGTTTCAGTGCTTACAGGGCCACTGTCCTTAGAATATCTAGGTACTTCATGATCCTTCATGTACTTAAATGAGTCCGTAACTTATTAAGACCACAATTCAAATTATTAGCAATTTATATAGAAAATTGAAGAAAGCTGCTGTAATTATTCCATTATTGTACTGTGCTTTGCAGGTCCTAAAATGGTGGAATTCCACAGTCAGCAATTTCAGATCAACTCAAAGGACGGCAAGCCACTTTTTACAGTGGATGAAAATGAGGTCGTAATTGGCACAGATAAACTTCGAGTCACAGGTTTGTACCTGTTTAAGTAATACCCAAATAATTTCCACAAGAAAAGCACAATAAAAGTGGCGTTTTTATATATGTCATTGTGTGTGAAGAACACAAGTTGTGGTTTTACCTCATTAAGAAATAGAAATCTGAAGATATTCTGACCTTTTTCAATAAATAATCAGCAAAAACTTTTAACAGCAATATAACAATATGTGTATATTAATATATATATATATATGTTTGTATGTCTGTATTCTATTTTAAAGCCATTAGGGCCTGGAACTGTACTGGTGCTTTTTTTTTTTCTGAATTATTTAATGTTTCCAGTGCACACTGTTAACTGAGGCTGAAAAAATTCTAGATATTCCATTTTGAGTTGTATTGAGTTTTATTTGTGAAAATCTTTTAGAGTCTCTCTGATATTTTTATATGGCTTTATCTTTCAAAGTGAAAGCCACAGTATTTCTGCTCTGTGTGCAGCACATATGTCACAGGATTGTATTTGTTGTATATTTAAAATGTCATCTGTCAAAAGACAAGTTTGTCTTAGGCTATTTCTGCAAATCACCAAAGTACTCATTTACAAAGTAAGATGTCAAAGTTACCATATGACAAGCTATTTCCTTTTGTATGACCCGATAAAGTCAACCTTCATTTTCCAGGTATAAGGCTGCATTAACAGTTACATCACGGTGTGAATTGTCTTTAAGCAGAAGAGTCCATTAAAGGAAATACTGAAATTATCCTGTAACTTGTTTTCAATTACATTTTAAAAATTTTTAACCCGATTGCAACTATAATGTTAAACTTCTGCTAATGATTGGTCCTCTGAAATCTTGAGGTCTTAATTTGTATGGATATATTCATATTATATTTCACTGTGCAAAACTACAAATGTGGTAGTAACTATACAATTAGTGTTTCAAAGCCAAAGTTAAGTTATAATAAATGTGTTAATAAATTTTGTTTACGCCTGAGGGTCTTATCTTAAGTTTTTTACTTTTTAACCTAATTGAAATTACAACTTTGTTTAACCGGGAAACCATATCAAATAATTATTGTTTGCCCAAGGGATGCTAAACTTTAATAGAAAAGCATGCTTAACAAAGATATGAAAAACTGCATAATTGTTAACTGATTTGGAAAAGGTCTATCTCTGCTCAAAGTAAGTAAAAATCATTCATACACGAGTTGAAATTGTTATGCTAAAACATGTATTCTGACTTGTCCAATACTAATCTTTACACTGCAAGGATAATTGTTTACTTTAGCAGATATTGTAGAAAGACACGTTGCCTGTTTCCTTTTTACACTGTAGTACAACTGAATCACAAATTCATTAAAGTCAATGAGGTTATTTCAGTGTAAAACGAATATAAGTGAGAGGAGATTCATGCCTACTTTGCTTCAAATTAATTTATTAAAAGTGTGATTTAAATGATACTATTAGCATGAAGGATAAATTAGTATTACTTTGCGTACTGAGATAATTTTTTTAACATCTTAGATAGAGAACAAGATCAATGTGAAAGAAATTCTGAAAAGTTCATACTGTAAGAAACAGATTACTTCAGGGTTAAAATGCACAAAGAACATTCTGGAGTTTTTTATGTACAATATAGTGAACTACTTGATTTTACTTTTATTTATTTATGTGAATTATGAAAAGCTCAGTAAAGATTTGTAAGAAAACCTGAGACAGCTTTCAATTCAAAATATAAGAGAGTAAATGTCTGTGGTTTATGGTATTTCAGGAAAAATGAAAAAGTCTAAGAATAAGCTAATCCAGCCCAAAACCTGAGGAATTGTCATTTCCAACAAGGTGCTATATTTGACTTCATACTATTTCAGTCAGATATTTTCTGGACCATGTTGTAGAAGAAAATAACAACAGACTATCTCTGTTCTCAAAGGGCAAATGCCTGGGGAGAGCCATAATCAGCAAAGTGTCTCGGATGCCCCACAGACAGACAGGTGACAGACAGGTCTAGATGCCCATGTTGAGACAACTGAATTGAACCTCCAGTCAACACAGTCAATGCAGCCTAGAGCGTGAAGGAGACACCTGGACCAGAGACATGGAGAGCTCTTCTGCTGACCAAATGTAGCTGTCTACTTTAGGATGAGATCAATGGCTCGCTTATCTCCCTTGAATATAGTGTCTGAGTTCAGATGCTAAAACGTAAGCATCCAGCAGTGTTCGAAACACCTTAGGGTCTGTGAGACACCACATGGTATCACTTTATCTACAGGAGACACTTCCTTTGATCGTGGCAGCTGGAGAACAGGCAGAATGTACAAGGGTGTTTTAGATGACAGTAAGTACATATGATTAGGCAACTAAATTCTGCCTCTAGCAGTGTGAAACTGAAGTTTAGCTTAACCCTTCATGATAACTAACGCTACCTGAAGGAGCATGTGCTCCAGTTACATGCTCTTTAATATTATTTCAGTAATGGCCTGCATCTTTTGCAGACATTTATTATGCTGCTACGGAGGTATCGAACATCAGCATTTTGTTCTGGTAGAGTTTTATACATTCAGTTGGTGACAGGGAAACCCACCCTGTAACAGTGTACTGGCTGGCAAAGAGCCAATTGGTTTATAACTAACAAAATTGTCATGGCAGAAGGAGTGAAGTCACAGCAGTGGCTGGAAACAGATTCCTCCTGCACAAATGGCTAGAGTCCATGGCCACAGGAGCCCTATTTTTCACTCCCTTGCCTGTCCTTGCAACTAGAAGGCTGTCCATGGAAGGGAGATAGGCTCAAGTAAATAAAATTATATACAATTGAAAAATAATTAGCATTCAGCAGATATATAATGGTATCAACTACTGCACAAAATAATTTCTATATCATGACTATTGTATCGGGTAATATTTTGGTGATGAGTAGGTAAGAAGTTAATAGAATGCAGTTGCTTTCCCTCCACTCCTCTTGAAGAAATGCTGGAAGGGCAGAGGAGATCAGTACCTTTATGGAGAAGCACATTATATCACCCTTGTTTACTACATGTCCTTCTGCTTGCCTGTCTTTCACAATCAAAGTATTTGCTGAGTATTGTCAGTGATTTTCTAGTGTTCTCTTCTGTGGAAAATTTTTCAGTTTGAGTAGCTAACACTGAAGTGCAATGTGAAGATGTGTGTTCAATTTAAACTCTTCTGCTCCTGCAAAGTAGGAGACAATTTGAGGGTGTGAATAAACATTCTGTTAGACTTCAAAGAGGCAGATAGTCCTTACTTTACAGGCTATGAGAAGGTGTTAAAGAACCTTGCTGACTTCAGTCTTCTCATTAAGAAAATTAATATCTTTACCTTGTGTATTTTAGGATTAAACTATGTTATATTCATAAACAATAGTCTATAAAACAGTCAATATAGGAATATTCGTATAATCATTAATTTTACTTCTTTACAGTTTAAAAGATAAAGAAGGTAATGAAGAAAAGAAATCAAATTAGGGCTGTGTTCAAAAAATATTTGCCCTGAGGTTATGTTTTTATAGTGTCATACTGTTCAAACAAGGCTATTTGATGAAGAATTTTTCTCACAGGAAGGCAAGATTTTATTCTTGCTTAGAGGTGACATCTCTAGGATATGCAAATAAGCCTTTTCATTCTGTCTCACAGCACCACCACCCCTCTCTAGAGCATTAACACTGATATTTCCTGTTGGCTTTCTTCCATTAGCCCCTATTTCCATGCAAGCAATATTGTCTCTGTTACCATTTTCCTGTCTTTATAGAATCATAGAGTTGTTTTGGTTGGAAAAACCCTTTAAGATCAAGTCCAACCATTAACGTGGCACTGCCAAATCCACCACTAAACCATGTCCCTAAGCACTACATCTATGTGTCTTTTAAATACCTCCAGCGATAATGACTGAGCCATGTCCCTGGGCAGCCTGTTCCAGTGACTGACCACCCTTCCGGTGAAAGAATTTTTCCTAATATCCGATCCAAACCTTTCCCCAGTACAACTTTAGGCTGTTTCCTCCTGTCCCATCATTTGTTACTTGGGAGAAGAGACCAACACCCACCTTGCTTTCAGAGCAGGGTGTCCATTTTAGAAAGTGGGAGACGAGGGCTGAATTTCTCCTTGGCCCAGAAGAGTTCAATCCTGCAGTCCCACCTCTCAGGACAGTGCTCTGTAATGCCATACAAAATGTTAGATGCCCAGCATGAGGGGACAGCTGGGAGCAAACACTTTTGATGTCTGCCAGCAAAGTGAAGCTCTGCCTCTGGCTACAAGCTGTCTCATTTAATCCTCTTTCATGGTTCACCTTCAAAGAGGAGAGGGTGAGATTCCCAGAGCTGTTCACTGCTAAGCGTGGGCTTCAGTCTCTTCCAGTGAGGAGGGAATGCTCCAATGACAATGTCGTTTTGTAAAGGCATTCAGAGAGATTATTTTTAACTAAAATGCTGAAATTGCTGGGGTTTAGTGCTTACTCCAATGCGCTTGTTTGCACAAGCTGAGTACTACCAATACAACTGAGGAGTTTGGTCTCTCGGCCTTGTTTTTGAGCCACACTGGTGCTTAGACCAAGAGACCTGCCATACTGGGCCAAGAGACAGGAGCAGAACCCCAAAACAAGGTTCTGCTTTATTTCAAACAAAGCTTCAGCAACCATGATTGCACTCAGGCCTCACAAATCTCTCTTTGTATAAATGTGTGCCCAGATGTGTGCACAACAGTGTGCCCAGGCTGCCAGGAAGGCCAACCGTATCCTGGAGTGCTTCAAGCACAGCACTGCCAGTTGCTCTAGGGAAGTGATTGTCCCACTCTACACTGCGCTCAAGTACTGGGTGCAGTTTTGGGTGCCACATTACAAAAAGGACATAAAACTATTGGAGAGTGTCCAAAGGAGGGCAACAAATATGGTGAAGGGTCTAGAAGGGAAGACATATGAGGAGAGGCTGAAGTCCCTTGGTTTGTTCGACCTGGAGAAGACTGAGGGCAGACGTCATGGCAGCCTACAGCTTTCTCACGAGGGGGAGCGAAGGGGCAGGAGCTGATTTCCACCCTCTGGTGACCAGCGATAGAACCCAAGGGAACGGCATGAAGCTGTGACAGGGGAGATTTAGGTTGGAGATCAGGAAAAGGTTCTTCATTGAGAGGACGAAGAGATCCCTTCACAGCCATAATTTTTCCTTCCTTGTGCCTTGCGCATCCCATAGTAAGACATCATGAGGGTACCTTTGGCACGTGGCATCCCATCCATGCTGTGAGGTGCCCCCAGTAGCCCGTCAGCCCACTCATGAGCAGGCTGCCGATCTAGTTTTGAGGATGGATTTAAAAGTGACCTCAAGACTCAGTAGGGCATTCTGAATTTTAATTAGAAGAATTCTGAGTTATAAAGTTTAAGAATGTTGTCAATGCAAAGCATTTAGGATCAGAAAATATTACTAGATGAGTTAGTTTGAGCTTAAATAATTGACAAGGAAGCTCATGTATAGAGAGGTAAGCCTAAGCTTGGATGACCTGATAAAGTCATATTTGCAAAATAATTGAGATATCCCTTTATTAGTGATTTGTCCTTTTCATTCCTGTCACGTCTTGTGCAGTGTCTGTGTCATTTGAAATCATCAGTAATTATTTTTTTTTCTTCCAAGCCCATGATAAAACGTTACATCACATTTGGTCCCACTAGTAACACATGCCCTCACTCATCATTCTCTGTTTGCAATCATGTTCTGAGACCTATCAGTCAATTTTAATGCATATATGCATTCTAGGCTGATTTGTGTTGCTCTAATCTCTTAATCAAAATGTGCTGTGGCATCAAAGTAAATGCCTATGGAAGTTTATTACACCCATACTATTACCTTTATCATCCAAGTTTGTAATCTCATTTACAATTCAAACATATAAATGTATTTAATAATGTCATACCCGGTGCTATACTGCATACAAAAAAGTATGCAGGAAGTACAGGAGATGATGGTTAATTAATCTCCTAAAGGACGTTAGTACACTGTGGTTGCCTTTCATACTCTGGTACCTCAGTTTCTTGGCTTTCACTTGGTGATGTCTAATGTGGAGGAGAAACACACCAGTTGAGTTTAAGAGACACAATTTTTCCTTTTGAAGTTCATTATTTATAATTTTGTCAGTGGTAGCAGGTAATAGACTGTGTTTGCGTAGTTAAACTACTAGGCTCCACTTGCCTTTTATTACTCTGATTATTACTCTGATAGCTGAATATACCATTTCATGACTCTGTGAATAGCCATTAATGTTACTTTTGCAAAAATATCAATGAGATTATTTCCTTTCCTAATCTTTCTAATAATTCAAACTACAGGGTTTATAGCAAGTGGAATAAATAAAAAAAAAATTTACACATGAACGTAGCAGTAAAAATTATAAAACTACAAACATAAGACTAGATTTTTAATAGCAGTAAAAATTTCATAGCATTATGTTCCGTGGAGCTGCCCCAGTATGCCTGTTTCAGGGCTTTCGATCTGAGGATTGTATCTACAGCAAAGACGCACTGTGACATGGAAACAGTTAAGGTGCTTTACAAATGTGCCACTCAAAATACTTCAGTGGAACAGAGGCTCTTCAAGGACAGGCTGGAAGGGCAAGGGGGAAGTTGCCCATTACATGTGAGAGCAGCAGGGATGCATGGTGCTCAGCCTTGGGACGGATGAGAAGCCAGCTGAGGGCTTATGGGTCAGGATTCGAGGGCAGATCAACGTGGGCAACATTGTGATGGGTGTGTACTGCAGACCACCTGACTGAGAAGAAGCAGATGAGGCCTCCTTCAGACAACTGGAAGAAGCCAGTTGATGATGTGTCTTTCTCTCCAAAATAGCAGTGTTATCAAATGCTCAGCTTTTCCTACAGACCTTAAAACAAGATGGAGATGGATCTTGTATCCAGGAACTGTACCAAGATCTTCACTCTGTGACACTATTATTTAGATATCAAGAAATTGGCACAAAGTCAAAATCTACCACCACGGCCATCGTATGTAAGGATATGCAGCAGTGTGGCAAGGCATGACATTTCAAACTACACAGTTTCATACAATTGTCATTGTAAAAAGCTATGCAGCTTACCTAAGAGTGGTAATTCCCTTGTATCATATCTTCATGACACCTTGTCCTATGACACACTACAGCTAAGCTGGTACTGAAAATTGATAAAACATTTTAACAACTCTCTAATGGAAATGGAAATGGATTCCAAACCATACCCAAATGGATGAGCACACCGTAGAGTGCATGTTGGTATAGTAGATGGATGCATGAGTAAGAAAAAGGAAGGGGAAAATAAAAGAAATTTTAAAATGCCTTCCAAGGTCATCAAGCCAAAACATGCGTCCACAACAGCATTTTGTTCAGTCAGGACTGCACTTTTGCTGGGGATCTGATGGTTCTGACAGTTCTCACATCGCAGTGGTTTATACCGTGCTGGAGTCAGGGAGTGAACGCAGTGGATTCTCTGTGGATGAAAGTGCACTGAGAAATGGACTCCAAGAATGTATTTATTTCATCAAAATTGCAAATATGTTTTAAGTCCACAGGATGAGACTAGACTTGGTCCAAAGTAAAAACCCCAAAATCTATAGTACGAGTAGCAGATGTTTAGCACCAAGTCTGTCACTCTGTCAATCCACCCTCTGCAGGTCACAGTACCTCCTGACGCAGACATACCCAAAGACTTCCCAGAACTGCAATTGGAAGTTCAGGCTATCTCCCCTGATAAATCATGTGTTTGGAGATCATTCAAAGTTACTGACAAGATAAGTCTTTTGTTAGCACAGGTAGTATTGTGACAATATATATTTCACTGAAATTACAACTGCAATCCAAGCTGAAAATCTGAGCGAGGAAAACTGAAATGCTTGCTTTGCTAATTGTCGGGTCGGACGCAGTGGAATGAAGGACAGTGAGTGATCATGATACATTCTCAAAGGCCCACAATGTCAGAAGAATCACATTTGAGGCAGTCTTTGCTTGACTTAAAACCTGAATTCATTGCCACCTCTAGCTGGCAAGTAAACGCAGTCACAAGTTTTGACAGATCAGCATATTCCTGCAGAATATCTTAGTTGTACCAAATCAGCATTTTCTGACAAACGTATTTAATTCCTTAGGGGGTTTTTTTCATCATCTCCTATGTGTAAGGTTGCCACCTTGGTAACACCCACCAGCACAAATACAAGGAGAATAATTAACCATGTCTGGCCAGACGTTAGGTTTTATCTTGCAAAATAATCTTAATGCTAATGAAGAAGGGTTGAAGTCCTGTCTGAATTAATGAATTTTATATTTTCCAGTGTTGTATTCATGCCAGTTAGCAGATTCCAGAAAGACTCATCTATTTAAAGTCATGATAAGGATATCAACAGCTAAATAAAATTTAAATAGAAACTTAGAAATCCATGCTTGCTTGAAGTGGTGAAGTGATTCAATACAATAATTCTTACATTTTGTGCACTTCTCTTCCATCCAACCTAAGGAGATTTCATTCTAAGCTATCGTGATTTCAGCTAGAGCTCTTCTCAAAAAGCAGCATATTTCATGCTTTCTTAGGACATCCTGAGAACTTTCCCCCAGCCTTCATGAAGTGGCAGTCTTCCTATCGGCAATGTATTAATTTTTAATGGTATTTCTTAATTTAATTTTTTTTTCCTTTTACCATGTTTTCTGAGATTGCCCCAACTAATTTTTGTTGTCCTTTTCCCTTTATAGCACATCTAATACCATCTATTACCACATCTATACCATCTACACCATACTTTCTAATCATCCTTTTCCCCCTGTCTTTCCTTCCCTTTGCCTGATTCTACATGTACTTTCACTTTTTCATTCCAATCTCATCAGGTCTTCCAGACAGAACACACCAAAAAACCAGCTTTGTTTGCACATATATTTCATTTAATATGTTAAGTATGATAATACTAATATTTAAATAAGCATACACATGCATGCATGCCTATTCACCAGCCTGGAGCTCAAGAGGGGTCTGAAGAGTTTGTTTCTCTAAATGGAGTCCACCCTGACTTAGGGCTTTCTACAGCCCAGAATTCTTTCCTGAGGGTAACTGCCTTCTGTTTTCGTTCAAACAGCAGCCAGAAAAGCCATGTTGAGTAGTATCCTACCTATTAAAATGTTTTGCCTTGCTACTTTATTTACCCAAAATGTGTTTAGATATATGAATCCTCTAAGCCAGAGAAGATCACTCAACTGAAGGCCTCCCCAATTTTGGATGAGTGCCTTCACCAAGCCAATGAACAGATGGTGAGAGTCTCCACCCCTGCTGCAGCTAGTGGTGTGTAGCCGCTTTTTTGAGCCATCTCTGTTGCTGAGGGGCTTTTGTACTCCCTCAGCTAGCTCTCTGATCCCAGCGAAGCTTAGGCAGGAGACAATCACTGAGCTGGTGATACTGCAATAGAATCCTAGAATGGTTTGGGTTGGAAAGGACTTTAAAGGTCATCTAGTTCCAGCCCTCTGCCGTGATGCTAACCCTCAGGAGAACAGAAATGGAAGTGCTTGGAGAACTTCCAGGTCCAACAGAGAGGCTCCTGGTGAGGTTAGGTGCCTGCCTATTGTAGGGATAGTTTGGAGCTTGCAAGTTTGGTCAAGTTCTTTTGGTAGGGCATATCTTTAGTGCTGAAAATAGAAATCTGCTGAGTGGGGGCACTTATATGAGTACTGACTGCAGAGGGATGAGCCCCCTCCGTAAAGCAGCTCTGCACACACTGAACAAGGAGGCTCTGTTACTGTCCTGATTTAACCCCGGACGGCAAGCAACCACCGCGCAGCCACTTGGTGGTCACTCCTCCCCCCCCAGTCTGATGTGAAGGAGAATGGAAAAAACTTGTGGGTTGAGATGAAGACATTTTAATAGGGTAACAAAGGAAGATAATAACAACAACAACAAAAATAACAATTAATTATATATGTTTTTAATATATATGGAATACATAAAACAAGTGACGCACAAATGCAATTGCTCACCACCCCCAGAAAAAAAAAAACAACGCCCAGTCTGTTTCCAGGCAGAGATCCTGCCTCCCAGCTAGCTTCCCCTGTTACATACAGAGCACAATGTTATATGGTATGGCATATCGCTTTGTCCAGCCTGGGCCAGCGGTTCTGGCTGTGCTCTCCCAGCTCCTTGTGCACCTGCCAGGGCCTGGGAAGCTGAGAGGTCCTTGACTTAGTGTAGGCACTGCTTAGCAACAACTAAAACATCGGTGTGTTATCAACATTATTCCCATACTAAATCCAAAATACAACACTATACCAGCTACTAGAAAGAAAATTAACTCTATCTCAGTCAAAAACAGGACAGTTACACCAACAATTACCTGATCTGGTGTTTGGTTCAGTGCAGTAGATGAATTTATCAGGTCAATATTCACATGGATAAAGACGGCTTGCAAACCAAGTTTCCTGCCTCCTAGCTAGATACTCTTCATCATTGTCACATTATTCTGCAAGACTTAGATACTGCTACCTCCTTCTCTTCTGCCAGCAGCTATGTTTGGAGGGGAACTGGAGGATGTTACCGTGTGAGAGTTGGTGATGTGAAAATGCAACATTTAGGCAGTTCATTAACTGCCTGACCATGATTTTCTTTACAATCTGATTTGGTCTCTTGAACCTCAGTACCTTGGACCTAGATTGAAAATTGACTGTTGTGCTGTTATAGGCAACCCGAATTCCTAAATAAGTTACATGTCTGGGACCTGAATTTCATGTAAGTCCTTCTTTGGATTTATCCTCTAAGTGTTCAGTGTTGCTTCTATTTCACACTATAAATTCCCAGAGGACAACCAGCATGCTGCACTTTGTGCTATGAATTCCAGTCTTGAAGTTTACTTCCATTATTGTCATAGCATTTCTTGCACAAATTAACTTAGAACCACAAAGAAAGACTACATTGCAAGAAAGAAAACACTGGATGCAATGAAGAAAGGGAGAGGCTAAAAGCAGGTGAGCTACAAAGAAAAATTAAAATAATGACATGACAACAAAGCCATAGACTCTTGATTTTCAGGAGGGTACTGATATTTAAGGTGATGAGGCTACGTAGTAGCCCCTTTACAAGAAGGATCTTATGAACAGTTCTGGAATCTGCAGCCATGAACTTCATCTGGGTTCTGGATGTCCAGGCTTTAAGATGTATTTGTCTGCAGCAGCACAATGCAAATAATCCTTTTGTACTGATGACTTGCTTTTCCCCACCTACACGTGTGCCACCACCACCTACGCATGTACCACCACACCGAGTTAATCAGTTTATTCTCCATTGGAATTAAACTACTCTTATTTCAAGAGGTGAACTATCTGATCTCATAGTCATTACCATTTTACATGCATAAACACTATTTTATATTTAGCAAGTCTGCTAAAAATAGGGGGAAATCTTTGATGAAGCTACAAGCCAGAATTTGTGCTATGTATAGTCTAAAATATATATGATTATTGAAGTCTGTAATATTTGCAAAGGTTGTGTGGGATTTTAATTATCTCTACTAACTCTAATGGAACTTAGGTTGTAAAAATCTTATTTACTTAATTTGTTGTCCCAAGTAGTTTAAAATTTCTTTGTCCTCAGACTTCCTAGATTTCATTTACACCTGTACTTTTGCATTATCTGTGTATTATGTTGTTCCAATCAATACTCTAATAGTAGGACTGTATCTATATTTTGTCTCATTAACTGTTAATGTATGTTTTCATATCTTTCTGATATTTCTGATACTAATTTCTGATATTAAGTGGTCATATAAATCACTGTCACTTCTTTTTTTACATTTGAACTTTTACAATGAAGTATTTTTTCATTTTTCTTCAGGGCCTGAAGGAGCACTTTTTGAACACTCTGTAGAAACACCACTTGTGAAGGCAGAAGCTTTTAAACAGCTTAGGTAAGAATTTATCCATAAAACCACAAATTTAGTAAGTAAACATTGTTTGCAATGCAAACATTTTCACAACTAATAACTTTTTTTTTTGTTTATGGGACAAATTATTGTCTTGAAGGAAATTTACACATTGCTTTACAGTTTTGAAATATATTCTGAATGATTTATTGCTGATGATGAATGTTTAAAGCCACATAATAATGCTGTGGAAAGTTTTTCTGCAAACTTCTATTTTTCAAATTTGAAAGACTTTAAATGACTTTTTCTAGTATATTACCATAGAAGTTGCTTGTCTGCAGTCAACCTATAATTAGTGAAGATTTGTAGAAGCTAGTATCAATCTGAGGAAACAGACTAGTAAGAAAAATTTGGAAATGTGCAAAGCTCTGTATAACTAAACTGCAGTTTGGGGTGAGAAAATCATTATAAAGTAACTTGTATGTTCCAGAGCTACTTAACTCTGGGATAGCATTTCTTTGTGCATTATTCTATGTAATTTTGAGTATCCCAAATTAGTTTATTATATGTTGGTTATGATGAGGTAATAAACTCAATTTATATTCCATTCATGAACATGTGATTTTTCTTTTTATAAGCCAGTTCAAAGAAAGATTTGAAATTGAAGAGGATGACTTTAACAATTATAATTCTGTCTTTTCATACCTTGGCAGTTTGCTACTTTCTGTCATAATTTCTCCTCTTAGTGTTTCTTCTCCAGTAGAGGTAACTATCAGAGAGTAGTGGATGATTAAAGCTTTCAAGAGCACTGTCTGTATCTTGGTGACTGAATTTTCAAATTGAGAATGGCAAATGAGGAGACTATTAAAATACTTCTTTTAATTTCCTCCTTGGTATTTAAGATTTACATACAGTTAGATACCTTGTGCTTGCATTTGAAGGCAGAATGACCTTAGGACATTGGATTTTACATGTTGATGTCCACTTTCAAAAATGTGTCTCTTCTACTTTGGTAGAATTTGGATGTGACAGACTTTGACCAATATGTAGGATTCTGCATTGTCTGGTTTTGGAGGGAATGGATTCATTGTGCTGTAAATGTGTCATTTCCTGGGATTATCTCCATTTTGATAAAGTAGGACAATCACAAAGCCAAGAAGCTCTCTGCAAGTTTTATTTGGATACATATAAATTATTTTCTGTGGTTATTACTTTGCTTCAAATGCCTCATCAATTAATATTTTAACAGGCTTAAAGCTAATAGTTATATCCTACAGCCATTATGCTATGTTACATTTAAGATCTTATCTGCACTTCATTTAAAAACAATTACACTGTTTCAGACTTCACACAAATATTGTTATTGTAAGTTTTTCATCTGTTTTTTAAACAGGGCATTATTTGAAGGAAGATACTGAGATTAATTCAGAGTCTTTGTAAAGTTCTGTATGGATGAGTACCTCGTGGCTTATCTCTTTAGTGATTTTTACCATGTCAACCATAAGCAAATGTTTTAATTGTGAATGTTGCTATGTGTTAGCAGAGCTTGAGTGTAATAGTTAAAATCCCATTCAGTTCCATTTTCAATTAACTTAAAATAGTGGGAAGTACAGATTGTTCCAGAACTTACAGAAGTCATGCTAATTATTATTATAATGTCAAGGAAGTACCTGCATGGCCTCATCAACACTGACACTTGTGACTGACATTAGTATCTGACGTAGATCCAGAGCTGCTAAAGAGCTGTGTGCGCTGGAAACCGAGCTAGTTTAACCCTAAGAAAAATGCTGAATATCGGGGCATGAATTGTGCAATGAATACAGCACTCACTCATGTCCTGGCTGGCCCTGCAGACCTGAAGCTTACCCAGAGCAGTTGAAAATGCCTCATTCCTTTAATTATTTTTTTTTTGCTGTCTTTACCACCCGTAATCAGTGTCAAGTCTGAAAGCAGAGATGGCAATGATCCCATGGAACGTTTCTGGGGAGGATCGAGAAGCAAATGCGCTTGTCTGCAGTGCAGGTGCTAAGTTAAGATGTAGACAGAGAACAGCAATTTATACGGCTCACGCTGGAAAAAGGTTATTTTCAAGGGTAACCTTAAATGTCAGTGTAAACAAAATTCATGCCTTCTGTTGTGAAGGGGCTGAGACAAGTTTGGCAATTTTGCAAATATTTTGTAAATACTCTGCTTGATTCCACGCTGTCAAATATAGGAAGCTACCTACTGGGAAGCACTTCAATATGAAAATGTAAAAAGCAATTTTAAGTATTACTTTTCTATTTTAAATTTGAATATGCTTCCTTTACAGATTAAAGTAATAATCAGTATCAAGTTATAGGTAATTCCAGTATCAAGTTATAGGTAATATAACCCATTTGCTCACCTCAAGGCTTATCTCCACACCTTCACCATCTATTAATCGTCTGCTATTTTTCCTCTATTTCTCCTTCAACGGTTGTGCTGGACCTTGTGAATGTAATATGCTGGGTGAATGTGATATAAAGTGCCATGGTATGTGCTGGCAGGGATAAATAAACACAGGGAATACCACCTCAAGAAAACCCGTCCACTTCAAATGTGGTTGCATGGTTCAAGGAGCTAACTGGAAAGTAGTTAATGCTCATAAATGTTCAGATTGTGTTACATGAAACGGGGGCCACATTCACTCTCTGTCATTCAGATTTAGGGCAGTATCACAAACAAAACTGACACAAAAAGCCTTCTGAATTACACATTCTGCTGGCTTTCCTGTCCAGATGCCAAATTTCAAGATAGACTGCTTTTCTGGAAGCAAAGAGATAAGTGTGTTAGAACATATCTTTTTATAGCTAGGTAATGGAGACAGAGCAATGCAATTACACTGTGGTCAGTGACTGTCTTTTCATCCTGTAATTTGAAGGAAACATACAGAGTCCTTTTCAGTTTAATAGATTGAATTCATGACTCACCCCTAAAGAAAAACAGATGTGCTTGCACTTACTTCCAGCTGGTAGGAAGAAT
Source organism: Psophia crepitans (assembly GCA_013399095.1). NCBI lineage: Eukaryota > Metazoa > Chordata > Aves > Gruiformes > Psophiidae > Psophia > Psophia crepitans. The sequence continues at coordinate 225,085 of VWZZ01000942.1, read as the reverse complement.
TATAATAACGAAATATGCATTTCAAAATTGAAGCATTTCTAGGTTTAAAATTAAATTTCCTACTTTAAAATGCCTTTCCTGGAGTTCTTATCATAGAATCATAGAATGGGTTGGGTTGGTAGAGACCTGAAAGATCATCTAGTTCCAACCCCCCCTGCCATGGGCAGGAACACCCTCCACCAGACCAGGTTGCCCAAAGCCCCATCCAACCTGGCCTTGAACACTGCCAGGGATGGGGCCTTCACAGCTTCTCTGGGCAACCTGTTCCAGTGCCTCACCACCCTCACAAGAAAGAATTTCTTCCTAATATCAAATCTAAATCTACCCTCCTTGAGCTTAAGGCCTTCACCCCTTGTCCTATCACTACACTCCCTTGTAAACAGCCCCTCTCCAGCTTTCCTGTAGCCCCCTTTAGGTACTGGAAGGCTGCAATTAGGTCTGCCTGGAGTCTCCTCTTCTCCAGGCTGAACAAGCCCAACTCTCTCAGCCTGTCTTCATAGGAGAGGTGCTCCAGCCATCTCATCATCTTGATGGCCCTCCTCTGGACTCATTCCAAAAGCTCCATGTCCTTCTTGGGGGACCCCACAGCTGAACGCAGTACTCCAGGTGGGGTCTCATGAGACCGGAGTAGAGGGGCAGAATCACCTCCCTCGACCTGCTGACCACACTGCTTTTGATGCAGCCCAGGACACGGTTGGCTTTCTGGGCTGCCAGTGCACACTGTCAGCTGATGCTGAGTTTTTCATCAACCAGCACCGCCAAGTCCTTCTCCTCAGGGCTGCTCTTGATCCATTCTCCACCCAGCCTCTAGCTGTGCTTGGGATTGTGCCAACCCACGTGCAGGACCTTGCACTTGGCCTTGTTGAACTTCATGCAGTTCGCACAGTCCACCTCTCAAGCCTGTCAAGGTCCCTCTGGATGACATCCCTTCCCTCCAGCGTGTCGACCGCACCACACAGCTTGGTGTTGTCAGCAGACTTTCTGAGGGTACACTTGATCCCACTTCCATGTTGCACCAAATACATATGTCCAACAATCAAAAGCATCAAAATATGTATTTACTAGCTTGTAAACTAGTGATTTACATGTTATAGAATATTGACAGTTTGAGGGCATAATTATGCACCTTCTAGGTATTTGGTTAAGGGAAATTACTGTACTGGTGGTCTTCTGGTAGACCTTTCCCTATCTATATATTCAGAATAAATATGTCCTCTTTAATTTTGACATCTGTTCTGTGGCATCCAATAGCTCCACTTCTCTTACGGCTTCTACTTCTCTCTGAGTCTTTATGAAGGCTTTCTTGTAACTCTCCGTTCCCCATTCATAATACGGTATAATAAGAGTGAAAGGCTGGAAACTGAAGTTGTGGGGTTTTATGGGCATACGAGTAAGAATTATGAAGGAAATCTAGAATGAGATGTAGAGAAGCCAAACAGGGTAAAAACATTTGCTAAATCATTGCTTAATCATGTTTGTAATACCAATGCTTACATGCTAATTGCCTAAAAATACCATCTGACTAATTGAAGCACAGTTATTTTTATTTGCATTCATTATGCAAATCAAAAGCCCAGTCAGTCAGAAGAGAATGAATTATGTAATGGAAAAATAAGTCTACAGTCATGAGTCAGTATTTGTAAAGCATCTCTGCTCCCTGACTGGTGAGATATTTCTACTGCAATGTAATTTTATGAGCCCTGGTATTAATTTGCCAGATATAAATTTGCATTCATATACTTACTGCATTCAGGTTAACTAAGAACACCATCAAGCTTAAAGAATTTCTTTAATTTCTTTACAGAATTGGAAGCTTAAAGAATTTCTTTCCATTCCTCTGAGGGACTCAAATCTATGAAAAAGCATAGTTTAAAAGGATTAGATGGTACCGGACATTAGGTTTATCAACTCTTCGGAAACATTTCTAACTCAGATATTTAAAAATACCTTATTAGCAAAGGCTTGGGCCCTACTTCACATCTCGTCTTCTTTTAAGCAGGGATTTTTCTTGAAACTATTAATCTTAAAGTGAAAAGACTTTTCCATATAGGATCTGTTTTCTCTGTCTTGTGTCACTAGCTATTTGCGTGTGCCCATGTCCTTGCAAAATCTTGGTCATTGCAATTTAGTTTACAAACTATAGTGCTTCACCTGCAGAGCTTATACATCATTTGTTTATATGGACCATATGACCTTAGGAGATAGATTTGCCTCTGCTGATTATATCATCTTCCTTTCTGTAATTCTGAGTCTGCAAAGGGACTCAGTTTTGCTCTCACAGAAGATGTCCCCCTCCTGAGGTAGGAGGGATGTCTGTTGACTGGTGGGAACGGAGCTTCAGGTCTCCTAGTGAGCCTGTGTGGGCAGTCAGATGTGTGGGCAGTCAGAGCTGCTCTCCTGAGCACCTACAACACATTTCCTATTTCGAAGGACTGCTGGCCTCTGAAAGCAGTGAGGGACAGATAGATACCTCAGTACCAGGAGGAGAAGTCGTCCATGCACCAATGTCAGTGGCCTTTTGGCCAGGTAAGGTCTCCCTGAGAACACATGCCAGGTTTCTGCCCACTGTGATCACTGAATTTCCCTTAAGCCAGTCAGGTGGCTGATGTTGTTCCTAAGCCTCAGTTTTTCAGCAATGTCACTTAACACATTAAAATCTGTAGCAGTTGTTTCTACCGCGTGTTCAGAACAAAGGCATTTACCCATTTTCCATAGCTGCTTATGTCATTAGTGCAAAGGTGTGATGATTTCTACACCTACACTTTGAACTGGGTACCTGACAATGTCAGAGTGCTCGGTGAGATTGCTAAAGTAAACTTGTCATTGGTGACACTCCACCAGCACACAAGCTACCATGAGAATTTCACCAATGATTGTTGCAGCTGTAGACACCTTGCAGATGACCTCCTGGAGCTCTAGTTGTAAGTCTATGATTGTGCTGTCAATGGACAAAGACATAATGTTGAGCTAGGCAGAGCATCCTTTACATTATCTTTTGCCTACATACCTGTCCGCACATCTATCAAGGGATCTGGGGTGGAAGGCATGAAACAGGAGTCACCCACAAGGATGTGCATGTGGCAACCACCAGAAGAAGTATCATAGAATCATAGAATATCCTGAGTTGGAAGGGACCCATAAGGATCATCAAGTCCAACTCCTGACTCCACACAGGACCAGCCCAATCAAAGCATATGGCTGAGAGCATTGTCCAGACGCTTCTTGAACTCAAGTCAAGGTTGGTGCGGTGACCACTTCCCTGACGAGCCTGTTCCAGTGCCTGACCACCCTCTCCGTGAAGAACCTTCTCCTGATCTCCAGCCTGAACCTCCCCTGTCGCAGCCTCCTGCCGTTCCCTTGGGTTCTATTGCTGGTCACCAGAGGGAGGAGATCAGTGTCTGCCCCTTCATTCCCCCTCGTGAGGAAGCTGTAGGCTGCCATGAGGTCTGCCCTCAGTCTCCTCTTCTCTAGAATGAACAAACCAAGGGACTTCAGCCTCTCCTCATACACCTTACCCTCTAGACCCTTCACCATCTTAGTTGCCCTCCTCTGGACACTCTCCAATAGTTTTGTGTCCTTTTTCGTACTGTGGTGCCCAAAACTGCACGCAGTACTTAAGGTGAGGCCACACCAGCGCAGTGTAGAGTGGGACAACCACGTCCCTAGAGCGGCTGGCAGTGCTGTACTTGGTGCACCCCAGGACATGGTTGACCTTTCTGGCTGCCTGGGCACACTGTTGGCTCATGTACCAACAGTGTGCCAACAAAGGGAAGCATTTCCTAATAACAGTAATTCTTCCAAGATGTACTACACATGTGCACAGTCACTACTCGCACTCTTTCCCCTCTCCCTCAGCCTGCGTGTGCAGTTGTGATACTTCAGTTGTGTGGAAACTGATGAGAGCATGGCACATTCAGCCACTGCACTAATGAATCACAAGAGGGGAAGGGTACAACTGGGTGTCAGCAAAGACCTCTTCACTTGTGTGTTTCTTTCCATGCAGAACAAGTGGACACCATGAACAGCACGTACTGAAGAATTCCAGTTGTTTGAAATATTTCTATGCTTCTGCATATTAAAGAAAAAAATTGCTTGAGGTATATAAAGGAAAGGCATGGCAAATTTCAATAATTTTATGAAAATAAAGACTCATAAATAAAACACTAACCAGAGTTTTACAGCAGTGATGCAAAAAGTGTTATTATATGAAAGTAAAATTTTATAATACAATAAGGTTTTTTATAATACCATTAAAGTCATGTGAAGAAGATAACCATGCTGGAAACATCTGTGGTGTGCCAGATTCAATCACATTCACTGAGGCCTTGGCCATTTTTAATTACCTGGAGAGTCAGCACATCATAAAATTGAGGTCATCAGAGAGACCTCTTTTGAATTAGCTCTGCTTACCACTCTTTATCACAACTGTCAGTCTTGAGAGAAGCTTCTGTTTTAATCATATCTCAGTTCTGATCTTTAGTCTTCTCTCCTTCAACAATTCTGCATTGAGTGACAGTGGACAAACAGGCAAAAACATCTCAATATTTAGGACGGATGGAGAACTAGTAAACAAATAATTACACTATAATAATCGTATCTGCTATGGTTTTGAGTAGGTTATAAATGTTGTTTTGAATTGGCTTTTATAGTCTTTTCAAAATACCATTAAAACTGGACATTCTTATTCTCTTTTTAAGATAACATGTAAGTGCATTTGTCCTAGAACTTTGAACACTTCTTTTATACTGCTTACATAAAGCAAGTTCTGTTAACCAAAACCTTGGGAACTGGAAACATCTGTTATTCGAACCTGGCTTTGTAATTGTGCTTGTGCACAGAGATCACCCGTAAGCCACAAGCAGTGGTGGTGCCTGCTGTGCTTGTGCTGAGCAATTCCCTTGAATCCAGAATCTCATAACTGAGCTTTACTGGAATCATCTGTTCCACTCATTTCAGATTTAGAGCATAAACACAGAACAAATTTGGAACACAGGCTATTTCAAGAAATAAAAATATGATAAGAATTTTTTTTATTTAAATTAAAGGAAAGGAAAATATGCTGAAGAATATACCAGCTGACATCTCCAAGAATAGCAAATATTCCAAACATTTAAGAATACCACCCAAAAGGACTGGACTGCCTCAGTAATCTGCGCTTTATCTTTGATCATTTTTAGCATAAGACAAGATAAGCTAAAAAAAAAACTAAACCAACCAAAAAAAGCCCAACATACCAATAGATTTATTTATTTAAAAATCAACCACACTTCCTATAGAGTAGGGCTAGAAAACAAAAACAAACAAGAGGCCCCTCATGTGTATCTGCCTAACACTTTGGCTGACCCTAAATTATTTCTTCATTGTTCATGTGTGATTCAGCTGATAATTCAGCACACACTTCTGGTTACCATACAGCTCTTACCGATTCAGGCTGCATTCATACAACAGAGTCCAAACCTAGAGGACCTCTATGTGTGCAGAATAAGCAGATGCATCTCAGGTGCTCATCCAGATTTAGAACCAAGCTCTCTTTACAAGCAGAAACACTCATTCACAATTCATTCATTCATTCATTCATTCATTCATTCATTCATTCATTCATTCATTCATTCATTCACTGAAGTGGGAAGGGATCCTCCCACAAATCACCCACACAGATATATTTTCAGAGCAACTTAAGACACCTGAAGCATGGCCCCAGGGGTTTACAACTGCTCAGGCAGACAGTTCAGGTGGAATTGCTCTCAACACATTTAGAGTATAGCTCTCTACATCAGATTTCATCACCTCTTGGAGGAAGGCAACAGGTACTGTTAGGGCATGTTACATTTTATCCTAACAGAGACATCTAAAATAGATCAGATTAATTATGCCCTAACAGAGACATCTAAAATATATCAGTTTAATTGCGCCCTATCAGTGCCTATTTCTCTCTGTTCATTTTGAAGGGTGCACAGGGGATCACCTATACTCCTTACTATAGGCAGCTACATTTGTTTAGAGGAATCTCATGCTTATCAACTATGCCGTGTTCGGTTAAGCTCTGAAGAAATGAAAATCCATCGTGAGAAACAAGGCTATGCACTGTGCTGGGAAATGTTCAAATCCCAGAGTAAAGCTTTTCCACTTGTAACCCTATATTCCATAAATTCATTTAAATTGTTAATCATAGTTTATATAACCTTGTAACTAGGATTAGCAAATGCTGCCAATTACTGGCTCTTGTTTGATATCAGGCACGAGGTAATGAGTCCTTCCAAGCTAATAATTAGCTTGGAGGCCCTGGCTATGCTAGAACTTTATCTTTTCAGGAAAGTCATAACACCATCATATTCACCTAAAATAAGTGTCTTTTCTTTCTAAGTTGGTAAAAATCTATAGCTGTCTTATGCTCACTAAAGATTTTGAGAATTTCAAAATACATGCTTAATGTTTTCAGTGCTATCAATTTTCTGAATCATAGGATCATAAAATCATAGAATCATTAAGGTTGGAAAAGACCTCTAAGATCATCAAGTCCACTCGTCAACCCAACACCACCATGTCCACTAAACCATGTCCCAAAGTACCACGTCTACACACTTTTTGAACACCCCCAGGGACAGTGATTCTACCACCTCCCTGGGGAGCCTGTTCCAATGCCCGATCACTCTTTCACTGAAGAAATTTTTCCTAATATGCAATCTAAATTTCCCCTGGAACAATTTGAGGCTGTTTCCTCTTGCCCTACCACTTGTTGCTTGGGAGAAGAGACCAACACCCACCTGGCTACAACCTCCTTGTATGTAGTTGTAGAGAGCAATAAGGTCTCCCCTCAGCCTCCTCTTCTCCAGACTAAGCACCCCCAGTTCCCTCAGCCGCTCCTCATAAGACCTGTGCTCCAGCCCCTTCAACAGTTTCGTTGACCTTCTCTGGACCCGCTCCAGGGTCTCAATGTCTTTCTTGTGGTGAGGGGCCCAAAACTGGACACAGCACTCGAGGTGCGGCCTCACCAGGGCTGAGTACAGGGGGACGATCACCTCCCTGCTCCTGCTGGCCACACTATTCCTGATACAGGCCAGGATGCTGTTGGCCTTCTTGGCCACCTGGGCACACTGCTGGCTCATGTTCAGCCGGCTGCCAACCAGCCCTCCAGGTCCTTTTCTGCTGGGCAGGTATTTCCTTGATCACACAGAAGCCATCACAGATTTGAGAGTTTATTTTTTAAGCTCAGTAACCATACATTATTAATACTTTACACCTCATTGATATCAGACAAAAATAATTTACTTAATCTTGTTTTTATTTTCCAAAAGGAATTAGGATTTTTAAAAGAAAGAATCCTGCAGCAATGTTACACATGCCATACAAAAGTCCTGTACTGCTACTAGTTGCCCTCTTGTAACAACTGCTAGTGCTTCACACATTAGGACTGTCAGTATGTGTATGTATGTAAATGTCAAGAACATTATTGTCCGAGGAAAGAAGGCTACCAGAAAAAGCAGAGCCTACTACATCGCTGTGCAATTATTTCAGAGTAACTCTGCTGTTATTGAAGTATTTGGGATGTTCCAGTGCATTACAACATGCATTTGTATCTATTTTTTAGAGGTCAGAAATGTTACAAACTGCCAGCAAAGCCCAGCACATTTTGAGACTTTCCCAAGTGACTGAAGAAAAAATCATAGACCGTCCAAAATGACATTTTCATTAGTGCATTTGAGCAATAAGCAGAGGAGAGTCAAGAAAAAAGTGACTTCTAAAATCAAATTACAACAAATTGATCGATTTTTTTTATAGTGTCTACATTGCAACTTAGTGCTGCTGAAGATTTAAACAAAAAAAAAGCTTCAGTCTTACTAGAAAACTGAGGTGCTTTATGCTTTTCTTTAATGCAGTTCCTATGTATGTACACTTGCCTTTAAATACACACCCTCATAGTATGTTTCCCTGAATTCAGTTGTATCCTATTTATTTTCTTCTGATATTATCAGACAACTTTTCTGTATTTTCACAAGATGATGATCATCATCATCTTTTTTATTACTGGTACAGTGACTTTACGTCATGGTTTTACCCCAGCCAACAGCTGAGCACCACACAGCTGCTCACTGCCCCCACCATCGGGATGGGGGAAGAGCATCAGAAGAGTGACAGTGAGAAAACTCGTGGGTTGAGATAAAGGCAGTTTAATAGGTAAAGCAAAAGCCGCACACGCAAGCAAAGCAAGACAAGGAATCCATTCCCCACTCCCCATGGCAGGCAGGGGTTCAGCCATCCCCAGGACAGCAGGGCTCCGTCACGCGTAACGGTTTCTTGGGAAGACAAACGCCATCACTCCGAACGTTCTCCCCCTTCCTTCCTCTTCCCCCAGCTTTATATGCTGAGCATGACGCCAGGTGGTACGGAACATCCCTTTGGCCAGTTGGGGTCAGCTGTCTCGGCTGTGTCCTCTCCCAACTCCTTGTGCACCCCCAGCCTCCTCGCTCCTCATTTTAAATAACTTATTTAATTTTGATTCATCAAAAATGTACTGGTTTGCATATTACATTTTATTGTGGCATTAATAATAGACTAACTTGGGATTCAGTGTAAGGGAGCTGTAGATATTGACATTAGTCTTACTGAGAGCGCGTGTCCTAATGCCGGCAACTCCCAGGAGCAATAACCCTTGGAAAATGGTTTCTCTGAACTAAACTACAAAAATTGGGGTGATGTTGTATAACCATTGACCAACTAATGGACTTGACAGGGGAAAATGGATGCTGTTTTTCAGATAAATTTTTTTCATTATAGTACATTTAGTTTAATTCAGCGAAGCTCAGACTTCAAAGTCTATTCAAAGAGTATCAAAGTGAATGGAAGAAATATGGAAGACAGCATCATCCCGGTAGGAAGCCATTATTCCACCTTTAAATGAAGAAATTCAATATGTGTGATGCAAAATGTGACATTTTAGAAAGGAAAATCAGTCAGCATTTGAAAGATTTACAGTAGTTATGTCAAATCAGAATTTTGTGCCAAGGCTTGACTAAGTAACTGCTATTTTTCCATTACTCTGCAGAAACTGATCACGGCAGAAGATTTAATGAGTCATTAGTAGTTTGTATTTTTTGACATTCAGTCATAGCTATCAGAGTTTACTGTTGAATACTAATACTTCCACGCCCTTAAGATACACAGGGTTGTTGGAACATGCTGTGAAACCCATCTTTCCTGTTTGCAAGAAGATGTAATTATAGGAGACATTCCAAAGAAAATAATTTTACAAAACTAAACAGAAATGAGGCATATACTGAGACTCAGATCTCAGTCCTGTTGTTTTGTCCTTCTTTGCCTTTGGGCCTGCTGGCAAACGACCAAAAGCCACAAGGCAGAACACCAAGATCCATAGCTTTGGGTAATCATACTCTTCATGCTACATTCCGATCACCCTCCCCACTTGCCTGACCTCAAAACAGCGAGCTGCTGGGAGATAAGTGAATATGGGTGGGAGCTGGCAGCCGGCGGTAGCGTGTGCCTGCTGCTCCCTATCCACCCCTACAACTCCAGCTTAGTTTTGCTCTGCTCGTGTCAACAGGAATCAAGCTTCCTCATAAAAAGAGAATATGGTTTGAAATGCCATATATTGGACCATAAATAAGTACTGACAATCTCTTTTTCCTGTGTAACTAGTGCATGCACTGGCTGTGGTTTACTCTCTTACGATGTTTAGCTGCACTGCCAGTGAATTAGACTGTTTTCAGACTAATCAAAAAGCCAATATACTCCTATTGCCTGTTAAAGGTTAACAGTCATTCAAAGAGGAGAGCTGAAAGCAGACACCTACAGAGAACCAAGCCCAGTTAAGCCCACTGAATCCTCTAGGTTGCTTTTTTGACTTTCAAGACATTAGTTCGTTGACAGGTTAAAGATTCTCCTTTTCCCCCTTTTTTCCTCAGTTTTTTTCCTTCCTTTCTTACCTTTTCTAGTCTTCCTCTGCTCCAGGACCTCCAATCACTGCCTAATTCCATTTCTTTTCACCTTTCCAAAGTCAGACTTGAATTCAAGGGCAGGTGTTCATGGCAAAACTCCTTTCTGCACACCAGAGATGTATGAAAGGTTATTCACAGATTGGTAGGGGTTGGAAGGGACCTCTGGAGATCATCTAGTCCAACCCCCCTGCTAGAGCAGGATCACCAAGAGCAGGTTGCACAGGATGGCGTTCAGGAGGGTTCTGAATATCTCCAGAGAAGGAGACTCCACAGCCTCTCTGGGCAGCCTGTCCCAGTGCTCTGTCACCCTTAGCATAAAAAACTTTTTCCCCATATTGAAATGGAACTCACTGTGTTCTAGTTTGTGCCCGTTGCCCCTTGTCCTGTCCCTGGGCACCTCTGAGAAGAGTCTGGCCCCTTCCTCTTGACACCCACCCTTTAGATACTTATAAGCATTGATGAGATCCCCTCGCAGTCTTCTCTTCTCCAGGTTGAACAGGCCCAGCTCTCTCAGCCTTTCCTCAGACAAAAGCATGTTAAGCATTCCTTGCTTAACAGTGTGAAAAACCTGTTTTGGTTCTGTGCCAACAGCATCTGATGCTCTATGCCCCATTTTCACAGCCTGTCCCCACACCTCAGTGCTTCTGTGTCTTTATAGACTGTAATAACACCTGTAGCCATTGCTCTCCTTACTCTTCTTGTTTCTCTCAAAGACATAAAGTAGGAATGAAAAATTATATATATTCATAATTTCAGGAAAAGGATGAGCCTGTTCTTGGAAGTACAGCTGCATGGGCAGAGTTTCACAATGCTTACTTTCACAGGAATGCAGGCTTGCAGGACCTGATCTTCAGTGCCATAACCAGCAACCTTATGAATTCACTGTACTGGCTTTATTTGGCCTTGGAATAATTTAGTCAAAGCACTTCAATTTATTTTTTTTTTAAATGCTTTCTAACTCTGAGAAGTCATAGAGATAATTTACTGAGAGGTGGGTCAAACAGCTGTGTAGTCAGAAGAGAAGAGTGGGAGACATCCTTATCAAGGTTGATTTTAGCATCTTCATGAAAGTTCAAGGGAAACAAGAACAATATGCAAATATACACCAAAGGAGAAAGTACCGTTATTCCTGCTCCAGCGCTTCTGAGTTACATTCTCTGTATCTCCTGTTTTTTCTTCATATTCTTCATTCTTTTCTCTAATACTGTATTTCCCATGCATGCTCCCATAGGAATGCCTAAGAACACATGTGAAGCAGCATCTTTGGTCCTATGAAGACTAAATGGCAGAAAGAAGGGTGTGGGATCTTTCACTGTCTTCCGCCCCCTCATATGACTTTCTTCTTAAATCAAACTTTAATATAGAAATTTATTTGGCCCTTTCACATGGATCCTTTTATTTTAATTATACTAAAGCACTATGGGAGGAAGACTGAGCATATTAGAGAGGTGGAAGTGATGGGTTATTATATTTTATGAACTCTCATAAAAATCAATACCAGAAAGCTTTGTGAAAAACTTTTAATGAAAAGGCATTATGAAATAGCCAGCATTTAGGTTCTGCCTGGACCACTTCATGTTCTTTCAGTGTAAAAAGGGGCTTCACAAACAAAAAGTCACCAGACCAATATCTTGTTAATGATCAAAACAAACATACTGCTGTGAAATAATCAGATATAAAGTAAAATAGATCAAGTCCAGTATATTTGACATTTTATTTTCTCCTCTGTACAAGGGCCCTTTTTTTAATTAAAGCTGAGTAAGGTCTAAAATACATAGGTGTTTTTCTTTTACTAATACAAGAACATATTTAACTCAAATACTTAATATATTATACACTGCTAAATTCTTTACCGTACCTTTAACACTTTAGTGCCAGGCTTACATTTCATGAAATCTTCTCTGTATGCTAAAATTGATGAGGCTATTTTAACAAAAAAGCAAGGGGAAGAAAAAAGAGGAAAAAAAAAAACGAGTTAGCTGTATGTATGTATGGGCACACCAGTTGTTGGGTACACTACAGTTTTAGAGGCAATGTCTATCTACCTGTCCAGTCTACTGACAGTAACCCTGGTCTTCCTCAGGTAGGGGCTGGGATGAATACATACATTTGGGGAACTTTTATCTGAAATCATACTCAGGAATTCTGTCCCTATTGAATTCAGGAGAGATGCTGACTCATGAGATGGAAAGGATAAAAAGTGGCCAGAAGGAAGGAATAAATTGTTCCCCAAATTCACAAGCTGGTTCCTCTGTCCTGCTCTAAGAGTCAAACAGTCCCACTTTGCGGCAGGAAACCTGGGATCCAGAAGACTGTGGTACTCTTTCTGAAGTACTAAAACCAGCTTTCTAATGCGTTGTGTTACTTATAAAATCACCAAGATACCCTTCCGTCTCCTGCCAGAGCAAGATGAAATAAGAGATCGATATTCCTGCAGCATGCACAGGCTGAGAAGGGACATTCAAAGTCAGGGTTCAACTCAGCTGCTTCTCTACCCCAACCACAGCAGGTTGTTGCTCCTCTCAGATCCTCCCTAAACATAGCCAACTGAGCAATTTCTGGTGATCTGGTATCTCCATGAGTTAGGAACATGCTTATAGAAAGGGTGGAAATCTCCAAGCCTTTAGGTTGTTAGGATGGTTTCAGATCCAGAGCTTGGATGCTGTCTGGATTCCCCCAGAAGACTTTCACATAGTCCTTCATAAATTATTCTGCACACAACAGCACCAAATTTCTTTGGTAGCCAGCCAAGACACTATAGTTGGCTTCTGGAGCTATCTTACCAACAAGGAAGAAGATAGTAATAAAAATATTATCTTCCTTGTAGTCAGTTCCTTTAGTTGCAATGGACAGCTGGAGGACCAATATCCAGCAGATCACAGAGCTATGAAATGTTAGCAGGGACCACTTACTCCCCCACTCTTCCATGCCCTTTGTTAGCAAAAACAGTGCAGTTCTGTGGATACATCTACATGAGCATCTTCATTTAAAATTAGGAACATGCTCTTGAAGGAAATCTCCCGACTGCCTGAGCTCCCCAAATCTTGGTTCTCATTGTGGAACTGTATGGGGCGTATGAACAGGATTCCATTTGGATTAATTTAACCTGAAACCTGTGCTCTCCCAGAGAATGCCTAACATGCTCCAACCTTTCTGGACATCTAGTCTTTGGAGTCAAGCAACAGTTAGTCCAGAGTACTCCTCAGGACACATACAATGGGGGTGTCAGGTCCTTGGCAAATGTGCTGTCCCGATCAATTCCTCATGCACAGTACCACCCCTGGCATAGCCACAATAGAACGTAGAAGCTACTCATAAGTACAGAATCCATCTTCCAAAATGAGATACAGACTGTGACAGATGTCTCATTTAGGACAGCACATTACATTGATTAATTCCTCTAGATGGTAAAGATCCTCACTCTATTCTGTTAAACGTAATTTATATGCCTGTAATTCTAAAAAAAAAAAAAACATAAAGTGACTGGTAGCAATATATTTTCTCATCGTTCTACTGCCAGAATTCAAACAAACACTGAAAAGGACCAAAGACTCTAAGACAATCAACTTCTGTCCTCTGAGTGTCCATGCACCCTCCAACACTTGCAAGCAAATTGAATTCTTGTTTTGCCAAGACTTTTGAGGGATGTGTATCAACATTTTGCTCTGCTCAGCCTACTCTCTTCCTCCTTTTATTGCCTAGGGAACAGACCTTGAAACTTTCTTATCAGCCATTATCTGCACACACTTACGTATCTTCTTCATGACTGACCAACTCATTCACAGTGCAGAGAAACTTCCTCCCATCATCTGGTCACGGATATAAAAAAGAGCACACTTTGCTTTATTAATATCTATTTTAAACACTACCAATGTTAATAGTTGCAGTGCTCAATTCATAACTTTCTGAGACACCCTGAGTTCATGCAGTTATCTCTATCAATCAGCTCTTCTGCTAGGGCAGTTCTGTGGTCCTCAGATCCTTAAGCATACAGGAGAAGTTCACCAGAATTTCACTGCCTTACCACTGTCAAACTGGAAGTGCCTGGACCTGGAAGGGCCAGGACCACTGAAGAATTTTAGATGACTTTAAGGTCAATGTCTAAGGGGCTGAGGAAGTCACGTGTCTTCAGGACCAAGTGGGGACTGAGAAGGGACATTCAAAGTCAAGGTTCAACTCAGTCATGTCATTCCTGCACTACGTGCCTGTTTCCCTCTCACTGCAGCTGGACTTGAGGCCCTGAACCTTTGAATGCTGTATGACGAAAAGCATCATTAGTGTTACTGAATGTTACCTTTGCTAAAATATCACATATAATAGTTCTAGAAGGCTTTAAAATCACTGCTTCAGATTCACTGCAGTTTCCATTGCCAGAAGTTCCAATGACTTAATAAGGTAATTCTACCCTTAGTTAATCTAGAAATAGGACCTGTATAAGCAGCTGAAATTTAGGATTGTGATTAATATAGCAAATGTAATTCTGTCATGTAATTTAAATTATATGTAAGCCATATCATAAATCTGTAAATGCTTCCGAAGTCTGCAGGCTTCTTGCCAGCATTAATTTTGGTAGAAAGTAAGAAATATTTCTCTGGTGTTTGATTGCTTTTCAAACTCCAGGTCTGATATGCTCTTCAAAAATCTGTCCCATTCTGCCTTCTTGTAATATTCAATAGAGCTTAAAAATAAAAATTTACGCCTGTGTATGGATTACTTACACAGATGAAATACTTTACAGAAAAACACGAGCTATTTCAATGTTTATAGCTTTTTGCTAAAACAAACTAAAGCAAAAGTTGTATCCAACTACCTTGATACTGGCTTATGAAAATATATTAAACTTTAAATATTAAAAATATGAACTTGGATTAATTTTTCATTATATAATGCATACAAATGTGCATTGGAAAATATTCCCATGAAGCAGACCTCCCATGTAAATCACTCCAGGGAAAACCGATTTCCAGTTTCATAAAAGTGTAAATCTAAGGGTCTAAACCAAAAAGTCACAGAAAAGTTGTTAAATCACAAACACTGCTTAATAAAAAGTACTAATACTATGTTAGGTGGCTGATGCAGAACAGACTCTTACTCGTGCCCTCGTACTCAGCGTGATCATGACAGAGGTTTGTGCCACCTCAGAGTCATGGGATAAGGCAACAAACTATTTTATGGATATGGTCCTAATATGCAACCGTGATGCAATTATCCATTGTTAGGAATTTACATTATCAATCTGGAGTTTAAACTAATTGAAGGTGACTAACCCAGCAGATGTCGGGGAGAGGCAGATCATAGAAAAATGGAGTCATAGCATGGTTTGGGTTAGAAGAGACCTTTGAAGATCAGGAAGATAGAATCTCCTGTTACCTCTGGACAGCAATGATAAGCCAACATTGCCTGAGTTATTTTCAGATTTGGGGATAAAAAATGACGTTTCAGTGACTGTGTCTGACTGTGCTCATATGTCATGGGTTTAAGTTTTAAGGTATCAGCTGGATTTAGCTTCTTCAGAACTCTGAGTTACAACTGAAGTTTCTCACAAGCACAAACTGACTGCTTTTTAATTCTAGTTTTAATGAAGTAAATGCAAAGAAAAGGGAAGAACTGAAGCAGTCTGAGTAAATGAAACCCATCAGACAGCTACATCAGGATCGTGTGCGAAATCGCTTCATTCCTTTAGCATGTGATTGGCAGTCAGTGTCTATCTGACGCATACGTAGTAAAGGACCTCCTGGGTACAGTCCTCCACTCAACCAGATCAGTGCTGCTGACCCTGCAGGGAGCCAACGCGGCATCTGCTGGGACTGCGTGCACATATGCGCATGTGTGCGTGCACACACACCCCCACCACATTTCCAGAAGACACAGTGGGTGAGCATGTGCAGACCTGGGAACAGAGACACATGCTTGAGTTCTGCATTATGGATGAAGCCCACATTGTATGTGTCCAGGGAACATATGGAATAGAGAAGGTGACACGGATGTAAAGTAAACTGGGACCACCTGGTGATTCATTTTCTCTAGCCTTCTCTTCCCCTGTTTAATGTGGGTTGATAGTGTAAAACTCAGGCTGGTGTCATCAGGAAGGGTGAGCCAATATTCAGGAACAAAACTCAGTAGGTATCAACTCTGATCCTGCAGTGTTCCCAGTGCCTCCAGATGAAGCTGTTCTGGATAATGGTCAAAAGAAGCGGTGTAATAACTAGCTTGTTGCTGAGATTCTGCTTTTTTTTTTTCCTTCTCATGATTTTTAATTAGTATTTCTATCCCTGCTACTTATAATGAAAATTATACTGAAATTCTGAAGAAACAAAGTCTTATCTTTTTGGAAAATAAAACCCATTAATGCTGCACAGCTGACCCGGTGAGGTGGTTGCTCGGCTAATACAGTACCTTCCTGCCATCTTGTGGCACTGTAGGGTTTTCAACTTTCTGTTATATTGCATGATTTTTATTTCAAACGAAGTTATTGAAGTTTCAGATACCATCTAGTTAAACAACACGCATGCACACTGAGTGAAATCTTGGTCCAACTGATAGCAGTGTCAAATCTCTTATTAATGAAAAAACTTCCAGCCTGAATTAATTATATTCATTTCTCATGTCAAAAATGAAAGTAAATTCAAACTAAGGAATATAAAAATGGGTTTTGGTTTTAAAGAATAAATTACCATTATGCTGAAATAATCTGAAGTTATCTCTGAATTAATACCTTGCATTTGTATTATGAGTTCATCTCTATTTTGCATTTGGGATACTTTCGTGTTTTTAAATAGCTACCTCCTTTTTCAAGTCTGCCTGAAGAAAAACACGCTGCATCTTTTATATGACTCCAGGCAAGATCCTTCAAGTGCTTGCTCAAAATTTAGTTATTTTTCAAAAATAAAGGACCATGTGAGAATGTGCTACTGTCAGATTTCCTGCTCCTGCTTTCAGGCTGGAATCACCGACTCGATCTTTGAGCATGGATGCACCACGAGGAATTAATATCAAAGCACAAGCTGGGAATATTGAAGCTCTTTCCCAGATGGATATCAAACTACACAGCAGCGATGGTGTGGTGAGTACAAGCCCTTCTGTTTCCATAACTGTGGTTGATTTTACTGTCTGAATATAACTAATAACCTAAAGTATTTTTGAAGTTCTGTTAATTTAATTCATTAGATTTTAGGAGACAGGATACTAAAATTTATGGTGCCAATAATAAGACTTTGATTTATGGGTCAGACTAAATAGTTCTACCAGTTGACATAGTGTTGTATTAGCTTAGAGAAGTACTTTCTGATAAAACTCTGATAGCGCTCAGCTCCCCACCAGCACACTGATCCCCACGCACACATGCCCCTCACCAGGGTCCTTGGCCCTCAGGTAGACACTGGAGTTGCTAAACTAAGAAGTGAAGCTCTGCAGTCATCATTAAGAGCTGCCCCATCAGCAACAGCATGCAACATGTAGCTGTCTATTTATCCTCTCTGTGAGGCTGTACAGTGCCAATTCTTCCACACAGGAACTCCAGAGCAATCTGTATGTCCATCCTTAACCAGCTGGCATGGCTGTGAGGCCAGAACAGACCTGGGTCCAGCAACAGCAGCAGTGCCCAGGCCATGCAATTCAGTGTGTGGGCAGGGGCCCCATCTCTTGAATCATAGAATCATAAAATCATAGAATCACAAAAATCATAGAATGGTTTGGGTTGGAAGGGACCTCACAGACCATCTAGTTCCAACCCCCTGCCATGGGCAGGGACACCCTCCACTAGATCTGGTTGCCCAAAGCCCCATCCATCCTGGCCTTGAACACTGCCAGGGATGGGGCCTTCACAGCTTCTCTGGGCAACCTGTGCCAGTGCCTCACCACTCTCACAGGGAAGAATTTCTTCCTAACATCCAATCTAAATCTCCCCTCTTTTAGTTTAAACCCGTTACCGCTCATCCTGTCACTACACTCCCTAATAAACAGCCCCTCTCCAGCTTTCCTGTAGCCCCCTTTAGGTACTGGAAGGCTGCGATTAGGTCTGCCGGGAGCCTTGTTTTCTCCAGGCTGATCCACCCCAGCTCTCTCAGCCTGTCCTCATAGGAGACATGCTCAAGCCCTCTGGTGATCCTTGTGACCCTCCTCTGGACTCAATCCAACAACTCCATGTCCTTCTTGTACTAGGGACCCCAGAGCTGAACGCAGTACTCCAGGTGGGGTCTCACAAGAGTGGAGTAGAGGGGCAGAATCACCCCCCTTGACCTGCTGGCCACACTATTTCTGATGCAGCCCAGGACATGGTTGGCTTTCTGGGCTGCCAGCGCACACTGCCGGCTCATGTTGAGCTTCTCGTTAACCAACATCCCCAAGTCCTCCTCAGGGCTGCTTTCAGTCCCGTCTCCACCCAACCTGTAGTTGTGCTTGGGATTGTGCCAACACATCCGCAGGACCTTGCACTTGGCCTTGAACTTCATGAGGTCTCTGCTAAGGAAAAGGATGGGCACCAGCTTATCCCTCTCCCATGTTCCAGTGTCTGCCAAGAGCCTGGGCCTCAGAGTAGCTCTGTATATAGCAAGTCTAGGTAGGTGGCTATTCCTACACCACTGCCTAGACAAAGTCATTTTATGGCATGATTATCTCTAATGAGCCCATGTGTCCTGCTTTCTCCCACGCAGCTTCTGCTCGATGCTGAAACCGTGCGATTGCCCAAGTTGCCTGAGGGTACAAGGGGTTCATCCGGTATTTCTCAGGGGCTCTACGAAATCTGCGTGTGTCCCGACGGAAAGCTCTACTTGTCAGTGGCCGGCGTGGGCTCCACTTGCCAAGAATACAGCCGTGTCTGCCAGTGAGGCACCAGAAAAGGCTGCACACCCCCTTGCTAGTCTGAGTTTTATATTTTGCTAAAGAGAGTTACCGAAAGCAGAACTTTCAGAATTTTAAAACCAGAGTACTTCAGTTTAGGAAACAAATCTGTATCTACAGTTCTGGACTACAGGGTGAAAGGGGAAGAAGAGCACAAATGACATTTCAACTTCAGAAGAAAGACTTGAATCAAATTACATGTTCTGTCAGTAACACCTTGAAAACAGCCTTACAGAGAGCATAAAAAAATAAAAGGAATATATTTCCTTGCTGAACTATTATTCAGTCAGATGATTATGTCATTGTTAATATCTTTGAATTCCACGTTTTTTTCTCTCACTACATGGAAACACTTGCTG
The DNA here is from genome assembly GCA_013399095.1 of Psophia crepitans. Taxonomy (NCBI): domain Eukaryota; kingdom Metazoa; phylum Chordata; class Aves; order Gruiformes; family Psophiidae; genus Psophia; species Psophia crepitans. Next base: position 205,935 of record VWZZ01000942.1, on the reverse strand, counting down.
CATAAGTGGGTGAAATTAAATTGAGGGAACTACTTGAACTATTTGCTAAGACAAAGCATTATTTTGGGAATTCAGAAAGTGCCAGCAAATGGTCTATGCAATTTTGTTCTTGCAATAACACAAGATATGAAAATGTGGCATTTGTATAAGTTCTGCGTAAAAGGTGTTAATTTGCTAATAGCTTTCTATTTTAATTTGGCAACATATATGCTGATTTGCTTATTACTGAGATTCATATAAAAATAACTAATAGAAAAAGCTCCAGGAGTTGTTTACACCTCCGTGTCTCACATCTGTTTACTATACAACAGAGAAATATGTTAGTATATTTTATAATAGCAATAGTTTGTTGTACTGCCTGTACCACCGTACTCATTTACACCCTTTTATATTTTAGGACATGCTAACTCAACAGGCAATTTGATCTGCCAGCTGGACTAGTAAAAAGAAAAAAAAAATCCTTAATGTGGCTCCAGATTGTCTGACACAAGGAACTGTTTGGGCGGTGGGGGGAAAGAAAGAATCCTTTCTTACAGCCCACAGGATTCAATTAAGAGAACTATTTCATTTCCATCTGCAGCTGTTGACTGATATTTCTGATCCTGTCAGAGTGGGACTTCATCACAAACGGAGAGAGTAAAACTGCTCTTTATTATTTTTTACATTAGGACTTTGGATACAAAGTAAACGGTCACCAGAGTCGACAAAACATTAATTGACCTTGTAGAGACACACAACTGCAGCCCCGTTCCCCTGTACAGTGTTGCACTGAACACAAATAAATTGTTTGCACACTTCTGGGTACCAGGATTTGTATTTAATAGTCTGTTGTTCAAACCTCGTGGGTTTTTTACTCCTTTGATGCTCTTTTGTATATACTTGATGATATTACCCACATTGGAGCTGCTATCACATAGTGCCTTGGTGCCTATTTACAAAAAGATTTTTACCGATGATCATTATGAAACCCCAGAACGTCCATCCTTCAGAGAAAAGAGTCATCAACCTCAAGGCGGGAGAATCAGAACAAAACAATGATTAAGACTAAGCCGTTTTTTAAACTTGCTACTTCAGCTCCAGTGGACAAGTAGCCCTGGGTAGTCCCTGCCTCGGGGGCTGCCTTTGTAATTCATCTGACTAGTCTAAGGTACAATACTGAAATTTCCCTTCATTAGCAGGGTGGAGCCCTCAGCAATTAATGCAAACTAGAAGAACTTCACTTGAAGTAGGAGCCATGCTTAAGCTGAGCTTTTGGGTCCCTTCAGGCAAAGGAGGCAAATGAACCAAGGTCTACTGTGTTATTTGGAGTGCTCTGATTAGTGAGATACTGCCTCAGGGAGAAGTAGAAAGCCACACAGCTTCCATTTCTGAAATTCCCTTTTCCTGGGCTTAGACATCTACTTTCAGGGGTGAGTCCAGGGCTCTTGGCCCTAAAGAAAGGAATATATCTCTTTACAACTGTATCTCTAAATCGTATCTCTCTCTCTACAACTAAGCCCTCAGCCAAGACAGGCTTAAACAGAAACCTGGTTTCAGCATTCCTTTAAAGTCAGTTTAGGTGGTTCCAGCTCCATGTGCAAGTTTTTACAATTCAAATTATGAGCAGTCTTGTCCTATTGGATAGAAAGTCTGTGTATTAAAATAAAGGACAGCAAATTCCACTGCATGTGAGAGGTACCTAAAAACTGCTGCTACAAGTAGCCTGGAGGGCTGTAGCGGCTACAGACTTTTATAGATGTAGTACAACAGCAAAACTTAGAAGATTCAGCCACTATCTAGTTTCAAAGGCATTTAAACTGTCATCATACCTTTGTTTCTGACATCAAGGCCTACTTCCATGTGGTACCGAACTGCTCATTCACCTAATCTAATCCTAGATGCTAGCCAGACACTGTAAATTAGTGACAATCTGCCTATTGTGCTGGCAGTGGAAACTTAACATTTTGAGTTATGCATTTTAAGGTTTTGGTTTGGAAGCACATTTTCAAATGTGATTTGCCAGTTAATACAGAGCCAGGGACTGAATCCAGACTTCCCGTGCATCACACAACTAACCTAACCCCTAAATTACTGGGTATTTGGAAGCCACCTCCATTGCAACTTACTGCAGCAAAATTGCTCAGTTTTATTTAACATTTTTACAAAGCTATATAGGAACATCAGGGTGCAGCTCCCTGGCTGGTAACAAGACTGTGCATTGCTGCACCTCAGTCAGACATTGCCATAGCTGCTTTCTTTCTTGTGGAGATCCTCTTTTTGAACTTGCCTCAGTTCACGGGTGGATTCTGAGTAGCACAGAAAACTGAACGGGTCTGCTGTATCCTCAGCTCCGCCAGGACCTCGGTCACCAACTTGCCCCTCTTCATTGTTTGAATGTAATTCTTCTTTGCATTATGCCACCGACTCCACACTGAAAATACTGTTGCATTATATAAGCTGTGCAGGCTTTTTAAAGCATGGATGGCAACCTCTTCGTGCTGAAGAACATTTTTGGGATTTTTTCTTTTAGTTGTGGTTAGTGCAGAAACAAAGTTTACGCTAAAACTACCACAGTGTAATCAGCTGACGCTATAATCTGAATTGTTGTTAATCTCAATAAGTTCACACACCACTAAATTACCTCCGGTATCTCCATATGGATGCCTTTCCATCTCTAGTACTTCAAAATTACTGTTTCTACTTGAATCAAACTTCAGTAAATAATTACAGATTAACAGAAAATTACGGCACAGGACAGTGAGAGTACGCACTTCCCTAGTTTATTTTCAAAAGTGTTATCCAAATGGAGGGAAAAAAAACCCCAAAACCAAAAAATACCACACTACCCAGCACAGTGAACTGTATTGTTTGCATATTTTTTCCCCTCAGAAGTAATTATTTACAGCACTTCTTGTAATTGGTTGGGATTGTTACACAGTAGAAAAGTAAAATTATCAAAATAGCAGCAAAACGTCACTGGTGATTGCCCACACACAACCTCTGTTTCCATTTCACAGTCCTTTAGTATTGACATTTGTCTACCTTTATATAGCTTTATGCAAAAGGAAATTGAAAGAATTAACTGAAAACTGAGTTCTTGAATAAACTTTATACATTTTGAAAAGTCTGCCTCTCCTTTTGTGTTCAAATGAAACACAGCTTAAATGAATGTTCTCATTTTTAAAACAAAATTATCTTCCCAACACTCTAAGAATGTGAGATGTACAATATTTTAAAATATGAATGAAATTCTTTGCCCCAACTAAAAATCTACATTCCAGAATTTAAAAAATGCTTTACAATTAGATTTCATTGGACATGTAGAATTCCTGTCTCATCTGTAGTAGGTGAAAGTAAGCAAAAAATTATGCCAGTGCTACTGAATCAATCATCCAGAAAGCAAACCGAAGAACGGATCAACAGGTCTGATGAAAAACTCATTGACAAACACCTTCATATGACAAAATGTGTGTGTTCTTCAGATGAAAACGTCTACTTCAGCTATCAAGGTTAATTATTTTTGAAGAATTACTTCTGCCTGTGTTTCACACCACCACTCCAGACATCCTCAAAGCATTCAGATCCAGCAATAGGAAATCTCAAAGTTGGTACTACCCTCCTCTAATTGGAGCAATTAAAATAGACTTTATTAAAGCCTCATTTAAAGCAACTCAAGTACCAAGTGAATGCAATTCTTATACTAATAGTTCTTAAATCCCAGTTTTCAAATCACCATAGTAACTTTACTTTGAATATGAGTACAAGTATTGCAAAACTGCATTTGTTTACACAACCTTTTTTTTTTTTTGATAACTGGCTACACAAAAACCAGTGCTTTTAACAACATGTGCTATTCCCGCTGTTTTAGAGGAAAATCTTTTAAGGGTTCCACAAGAAGATAAATAGGAACAAACCTGCCAAGGCTTCTTACAACCACAGTTCCTTAGGTTTAGACTACTAAATGTACAGTCAAATCAGTTTCCTGTACCCCTGATCTTTGCTGAACCTCACAGCTATAGTCCTGGGAGACAATACTGGAACTGCTTTTTGTAGACACCTTACTCGTACCTGTGGTAGGTAACTAGGACATATACCTGGCTGAAAAGACCTTTTCTTTCACGTGAACGTGTGTAATCTGCAGAATTACTTGTAAAATGTCTTTTTGTGGAACCCACATGCTAACATTTAGTTCTACAGACCCTTACTAAGGAATCATTTCATACTAACTGTTCTGAGCTTCCATGCCCAACTTAGGAACAAATATGTTACTCCGCATTTTCCAAGGCTCCCAGTTGAGCCAAAAGGAAGCATGAATTAAGCATTTTAAAAATCTATTTATTTTTAAACAGGGATTAAATGGCACTTATGAAATCCATTTCTATTGCAATATGATGTCCTGGTCTCACAAGGTCTCTTTATTTAGGCTACCTGTTACAGAGTGTTAAGCAAATAAAAAAAAAAAAAGACTTCCAATTGAGACACCACTCTTGCCTGTCTCTCTGCATCCATATGTACGTTTTATTGCAACTGATAAATGGTATCAACCCAGGAATAATATAACAAATTTTTCTGCGGCATGCAGGTTTCCTTGCTCATATTGGTTCAATATTTAAAATTACTTCAGACCATTGGCTTCCTAAGAACTGGGACTATATTCTTTCTCACAGTTTCAGCACTCAGCAATATATACAAAATAAAAATATACCAAAATAGTTTAGCAGTTCTGCAGACATTTTAATGGTTCATAATAATATTGGGAAGGCAACATAAGCTGCTGACGAAAACAGTTATGTGCTTAAAAGATTTCCTTCCTCAAGATCTTACCTAAAAACAGGAAAGTGTTCATGTTGCTCCTGTGTTGTTTTAATGCTACTGTGCTACCTTGTTTTAGCTCCATTTAAACTGACAAACACAAAGAGAACCACTTCCTTTTGTTAGTATTTTGCTTACCCTGAATACTATTCATCTGACAATGCGCAAAGAGCGAGCCACAAAGGAATCTATTTAAAAACCATAGGGAATCAACTAAACTGATTTATTTCATGGCACACCAGGATTTCTGTATTACTTACATGCTATTTATTGCAAAAAATCAGCAAATGTACAATTTAAGAAAATTGCAAACATCTGTCATTGTGAGGAAAAAAAATTTCCTTTTTAATAGTATTCTAATATTTGTGCAATTATTTAGAATGAATTTAAGAGAGATTGCATATTTACCTATATAAAAGAATAGGTACACTCAGTCTTCTTTATAAAACCAAAACACATCAGACTGAAATATATGTTTGCATTTTTCTTTATTAAAATTATGGCACTTAATATTTAATAGCAGAAATAATAATAGGGCTTCACAATCAGAAGCAGTATAGTTTTCCAAACATCAAATTTCTTCCCCCTACAATTTGCAAGACTGTTCAGAATAGAACAAGCCCTTTATAATTTGCACAAAACTGAAGAAGCATTCATCGTGAATTTTTATTTTTGGATTACAACACTATTGCAGCTGTATCAGCCCTGCAAGCTCACTGCTGTTTATTTTCCTTTGTATTCTGTAAGTTAAATTACAGTTTCACTGTGCTATCACTAAACAGTTGTAGTCGCATGTCATTGGAAAATGTTTTAACGCCTATGTTAAATGTTGCTGATCCAGCAAAGAAAAATCTTTCCATGTAGCATTGTCCTTCCATATTTTTATTTTTTCTTTTTCTTTTTTTTTACAAATAGCTAATGTTGAGCATACTGCATAACATTACCAAAAGTATTACAAACTATAAAAGAAAAGGAGTGTGAACTAAAAAAATCAGACTTCTCTAGAGCTGTAGTGAACAGCAAAATAAAAAGAGCATTACATTGCAGCACCTTTAAACGTAACAAAAACCAGTGCTCAGTGTACACCGAAAATGGGTTACTGAATTGTACTATTATCAATGTTTGTTTGTGGAAAAATATATATATATATCTACACACAGAATGGCACACACGCAGGAAAAGAAAAATAAACTCAAGCTTTTAGACAACTGAAAACTGAGTTTTGGTGTTCAGAAAAAAAAATAACCATAAATCACCATATAATAATGTTCACCAATTTTATATCACCCACATGCATTTTTCATTAAACAGAAGATGCCAGGCTCCAGGAAAAAAAAAATTAAATACTTATTATTTTATAATAAAGTAAATGCAATCAATGCATGACATGAAGTTGCATGTTAAATCAAGTATCATTATTACGCATTAAAGTAACTGTACCAGTTCCCAGGTACTAAACTATCCTTCAAATGTTCACAATGTGATGCTGCAGCAAATTTATAATCAGATCCAGCTGATAAGAGTATTACTATGAATGACATGGATGTCCACAGAACACAAAAGAATACAGAAACGCTTTGGAGCAATACCTCCAAAGTTATTTTCATTTTCATCCCACCTCCCATTTCATAGTATGTCCAGTTTTGCGATTAGTACATTGAAAACTGACATTACCATTTTGGAGACAGCATATTAAATGAAATAAAATCTAATAAGGAGTAATAATTACAGGCTAGATCTAACAGAACGCTAAGCTTTGGTTATATAAAGTGCAGTTCAGTAATATGCCAATTAATTTTGTACATACAGCTAATTTTTGCAGCTCAATTTCCTTGCAAATTTTAAAAAATATTCATGTTTTACAGTTTGCTTATACAGCAGGCTCAGTTTAAAAAAAATCCCATTCAAATAAATTTCTGTTCTAAGTACCATCCACCTTTGTGCACTATACTTCTAAACTGCTTGGCATCGTGTAACCTCTTGGACGTTCACTAATCTGCACAATCGCATTCGCATCCTGTCACATTAAATACCTAAGCTCTTGACACAACAGTTCCCTCACCTCTTCAAATCTTATACTTTCTGTTGTATAAAGTTTTCAAGTTTTATTATGATACAAGCAGTACATTCCATCACTCTCATAGCAACTTCTGAAGTAAACCTATCATTGGGAATCTGTGGAAAAGGAAGCAAGTCAGGATACCTGGTTTTTAAGCTATCAACTCCATAAGCTTCCAATGTCTGAACATCATTTGAAAGCCCTTCAAGTTGCTGACTGTATTCCTCTATTTTTTGTGCAAGGGCTGCCGGTTTTACGTCTTTGTCTGATTTGCCCTTCACAGCGTAGTCAGCTGCAATCAAGGCTAGTTTAGTAGAAAGGTAGCATTTAAAGCATACCCATTCGTTGGCGTTTTTATGAAGATCATTTCTTGCAGCAGAAAAGTTAGCTCGGGCCTGCCTAAGCCATCGACGTGCCTCTACAGGATTGCCAACAGACCTGAACGTAGGTGGGACAAAAAAGCGCTGTGAGTAAGATGGCCCTGTGGAAGATGGACACTTTTCTTTATACTGTTGCCTTTCAGATTTGTGGCTTGTTGCTTCTTGATTCCACGAAGTATAAAATCTCTGAAATGAAAATTTATCTGACTGAAATCGAGAAGCAGAGGATGAGAATGGTCTTCTTGAGGCTCTATCCATATTTTGATCCATGAAGGACTGTTTTTCCAGCCTGTTAATCTCGTTCTGTAAATGTTTGAAAACTTCATTAGCTATATCAAGATTCTCTGCATTTTTATCTGGATGCCATTTAAGATACAACCTCCTAATAATCTTTTTTCTTTCAGATTCTGGAAGCTTCCAAGCTTGTTCAATCACAGATGTCACTTCTCTTAATATTTCTGGCAATGAGTTTGACTTTATCTTTTTTGGAGAGTGATGTTTTGAGGACAATGATTTGTGGCTCTCTCTACCAGTGAAGAGAGGTGGAATTGTCCTTGGTCCATGTGCTGGAAATTCTGTAGGACTGGTTGGGGTAGAAGGTGTGCTATCCCTGCTTTGAGAACTCTCCTCTGGTCTTGAAAATTTGTACAAGTCAAGAGAGCTCACTATTTTATATTCACTATATCCAATATCAATCTGGTAAATCTTCCCCAAGAAACTGGGACTTTCATCATCTTCTCTTTCTACTTCTTGTACAATGATTGCATAGGTATAAGTTGGTTGATACGATCCATATATATCACCACCTTCAGCATCAACAAGGTAACCAACATATTCACCAGGATAAAATACATTCATTGGATCCATAAGAAGCGTATAGTGAATTTCAGCTGGTATGGGAGTGCCAGGTGTTGGTAATTCAAGTTTTGATGGCTCAGAAGAGTCATACTTCACTCCTAAACTGTCAAGCTTCTCACTGATCCGGTAAATATCATTACAACCCAGCATGGCAATTAAATATGAGGTATCAGAAATCAGGTTGTCAGTTGCAGATTTTAAGGTCATTGCTAATGCTAACAGGAAATTTATGTCTTTGCTGTCAGAATGCTGTATGTAAAGCAGTATTACTGCATTTCCGTATCTCTTCAGGAAAGCAAAGGTTTCACTTTTGCTGTGCGGAATAGGAGCAAAACCTTTAACTCTTAATGTGGTTTGCAGCTTCTCAAAACAGGAAACTTTCAAACCTTCTCGCAAAGCTTTGCAAAGTCTTATTGCTTTTTCTTCATTAGCTAAAAAAGCATTGTCATTTTCATGCTTCATAATCCTAATGAGTCCTGTGATGAACTGTTCTGAAGACAACAGTAACTGCAGCCTTCCCTGCAAAGAACATAATGCCCCAAACTGACAAATTTTGGGAGACTCTTCATCCAACTGTTCTTCAAGTATACTGCTAAGTAAGCGAGGCCTCAGTTTCTGAGGGAATAACATTATCAATTTAGTGTGAAAACCATGGTCTTTGCCTAAGTAACACTGGCTAAGATCAACAAGCATTTGCACACCAATGTTACCTTGGATTCTGCTTTTGTAGTGGGGTGCATCATCAAAAACTAAGATACTAGACTTTACCAACCTACCATCTTGACTGGGAAGGTAAAGGGCAAAATCTCTCATATTCTCAAGGTCATTCCTAACCTTGACAGAATCATTCTGAAGACTTTTGAACAGGCCGGAAACTACTCTCTTAACTGTGCGCATTTCATTAGGATCCAATTGCTTTCCTTCTGAGTTCTTGAATATACGACCTAGAACTTCAACATACTGCTTTGTTGAAATAATATCTTCAGTACCCAAATGCTTAAACAACTGATGGAAAGTACCAAGTTCGAGAGGAAGTTTGTAAAGATAAGGTTTAAAATCAGATTCATACTCAAGGTTTATTACCACCTCTTCAGGCTTAAGGAGCTTCCAACCTTCTTCCACCATTACAAAAGAAACTCCCCGAAGCTGAAAGCGGAATTCTCTTTTCTCTGTACTAAGAAATTCATAAATGCTTCTTAGGACCTTGGCCCTAGTTTTCACCATGTCCTCATCCAAAGTTGTTATATTGCATATGTTCCTGCAGTTGTTGATAACTTTGTCCAGGGGAGGGTCCAAATTAACATTCAGCATAGTTAAAACTTGCTCAAGTTGTTCTTGTGCACCGAGGCTACTTCCCTCTTGCTCTTTGATGCTTAAAGGTGTTGCTTTTTCAGGAAGAATGGGACAAGAAGTCCACAGCAACTGCAACACATCAGTCTGTCTGAATTTAGGATTCACCTGTGCCCCATTGAATCGTATAAGAGGAAGTGTCCCATTAACTTCTTGATACTGAGGATGAAATCTAACAAATTCCACTGGAGCTCGTTCAGGGCACAGAAAAGGAATTAATGACAATTCCTTCAGAAAGTTTCCTGACAAAAGGTCAGTTCTTTCTTGAAATATGTGATGAAGGAGGACATCGACAGTATTCTGTAGTGTTTCTTTAGACCAGTTTTCTGTGTTTGCTCGCATGCTGATCTCTTTAGCAAACTGTAGTAACTGTTGCTGTGAAATGATGAATTTCAATCCAATATGTCGTAGAAAAGTTACCCATGATGGAAGGAATGCAGCTTGATTTTTCGGTTTTGTAAGTTGCTCTAGTTTCTTAAAAAAATCTTGAGGTATAAAGAATTTTTCAGGAAGCATAACTTCAAAGACTTTTACAGTCCTGTCATAAAAATATTTTGCAGGTTTTAATCTATTGCTCGCATCATGAATGATCAAAATGCTTTCAAGCTTTTCAAACAGCTGTTCTTTCATTTCTGAAGTTTCTTCAATGCTTGTTAGCCTACTCTTTAAGTAGATCAAGTGTTCTAATTTTGCATCATAAGACAGACTTTCAATTTTTGGCAAAAGATGTTTCAAGTACACTTCAAGATCATCCACAGAGACACAGCCAAGCACAGTATACAAATCTTTCAAATGAATCTTCTCTTCAAGAAAAGCTGATGAAGTCGACTGTGTCCATCTGTCTACTTCGACTGATGGGATGCTTTTTGTGAGGACATAGCATGTCCCGTATTTTGAAATGCTGATGTATCGGCCACTAATTGATTTATAACATGGAAGAGACTTTAAAATTTTAATGTCATCCTGAGATGTCAAATGACATAAATTGCAATTGAAGTACATTAAGAGAGCCTCAAAGTCACTTTCTGCTAACTTTTCAGTCCTAAAAGTTGATGTCTGTACCATATATTGTATGGCTTTCAGAATGCTTGAAGGATTATCTATATTTGCTGTACATCCTGACAACAAAGGCACTAAAGCACTGTCTTTGGAACAAATTTTGTTCAATGCCAGCTGAATACAGCCTGTTTTCATCAAAGCGTGAAAGACTTTATCACTCTGAGCATTTGGAAAAACAGCTATATGCATAATGCTGAGGGGCAGCAAAACATCACACTCTGGCACAACAAGATGGTTAGCCGAGACAGTAAACCTTACACCTGGGAGCAAAGTCCAGTCCTTCAAAGTTTCAACAACATCATCGAATTTTGCTTGCGTATCTTCTTGTTCTTCCTTAATATTTATAGATTCGCTAATAAAATGCCAGACATTTTTAAGCCAAGATTCACTTGCAAAGTTTTCCTTCCATTTCATACAATTTCTAGTTTTATATTCTCTAGGCAACACAGATGATAACAATTCAGCAAAACTTCTGATATCAAAAACTTTTGCTACTTCACTGCTAAGTAAAATATTGTTGTATCTCAAATACAATGTGTTCATAAAGAGATCCTTGCGAGATGGAATCAGTTCATGGTATGTTGTTAAGAATTTTGGTCGCTTTGAATCAAAAATTTGCAAAACATTGTCAAGAGTAATAAGGAGTGGCAAACCCTCAATTTGGATTTCATTTTCTTCTGCATCTTTAAAACAGTAGTCAACCAGGAGTTTGAGACTATGGAAGAGTTTCAAATTTGTCTGCTGAAGACGACAGGGTAATTTTCCAATGTGGCAATTAGAGTCTGGAAAAGAAAATGTCATCAAAAATAATCGGACATCAGCAGGTGTCACGTAGGTGACAGGAATATCTGCATCTACCAAACAGTGGAAAAGATTTGCAGTTTCATCACAGTTATATACCAAATTAAATCCAATTTCTAAGAGTAAATGCTTGAGTCTGTAAACGTTTTCAGCCACTGTCTTCCGCGTTGTGATGTTGTATTCTGTATTTTTGAGATGCTGCAATTCATCTTGTAGTAAATTGTCAAAGAATGGCCTGCCTTTGTTCACAGTAGACATGTTAACCCATGTGATGATAACAGCAGAATGTAAATCAGAGCCATCAACATTTGGAGCTCGCATAACAGGTAGAAGACGCTTCAAATCTTCATAAATGCAACTGTAAACTGCTTTCACTAAACAATACCAATCTGGCTGAATATCAAGTCTATTAACTGGAAAAAAGGATAAAAATTTTTTTAAAGTGTCTTTCACAACATGAATAGGTGTGTTTTGCAGCACTGATACTGTAGGATCAGTGCCTGGAAAATACCGTTTCTTCAGTTGAATTAGCAGTTCAACATAGGCCGGTGCTATCAGCGCTGTCATCAGGCTACTATTCCAGTCACTTCTTACTCCAACACCGTTATCGTCACGCCACAGATTTCTTCTTGCAGAATCCAGAGCAAAGTGTCCATTCACATGAAAAGGTAATCCAGTTTCTAATGATAATGGTAAGAAACAGAATGCTCTGTGGGGTTTTTTGTAATTATGAGTAATGCAAGCTGCTACCCCGCCACGTGGAAAAAGAGTAATGTCCTCATTCTTGTGGGCTGAAACCACACTTTTGGATACCTTTTCCATCGCAGAAAAGCCCGATCTGTTACAAATTAACCAAGTTGTAAGATTTCCTTCAGAGTCTTCAGTATCCATTGTGTAAGTAATCTGTTGCACAGGTATTTCACTTAGCTGCTTCTTTTTAGTTACACTGTCAATTACAGATGCATGGAATTGCTTTCGTTTCAGTCTGTCTCCATCAGTGATTTTGCCTTGTACAGAATACAACACATTCAGTGCTCCTGTTGTTTTTTCTATCTCACAAATAGAAATTTTTTCCATGTGGTTCAAAAACATTAAGAGTTCTGCTCCATCTGTACGCAGCTTATCTAAAAGATTTTGGACCATTCTATCTGAGCACGGAACTGAGGAAATTTCTGATACTTTTGCCATTTCTCCATTTCGAAGAGGAAACCTAAACATTGTGCAATTATCCAGTTTAAAGTGATGTCCTAAGTAGAGGTCCAGCACATCTGAGAACTGTGTTCTGAAATCTGCATCCAAATCTCTAAACATGCGACCAGGACTTGTTGATGTTGAACCTGGTGCATATCTAGCATGAGGATCAAAAATACAAAGTATATCATTGCCAGATATGAAAGAAGGGCAATCAGTAATGTGATAAACAGAATTGAAACCTATACCATATTGTCCAGTTTTACAAGGATTTCCTACTTTTGTACCTTTTCCAAGGTTTTGAATTCCTCGAATATCATCTTCTGTAAAAGGCTGATTGTTGTAAACACACAGTGCTGGTCCTTGAAGTGGTGCCCATTTCTCATCAAATATTCTATCGGCTGGATGCTGTCTAGGATCAAAGACAAAACAGATCTCTGTAGCTTTTGCATCATCTGCATTCTGAAGGAGCTCTTTCAACATCTCTTTTTCTGAAGGGTAGGCATTAAGAATGCTTTTAATTCTACTTGTTAATTTTTCTTTCTGGCCAAATTCTGTTCCAAGGGTAGTAAAACAGATATTGGATGCATATCTTTCTAAAGCTTTATGACGTTTTGGTATTGCTCCAAGCTTCACTGCAACTTCTCTTGGAATATCACCATGACAATATTTAACAGTTGTGTCTTTAACTTTAATCCATGGACAGTCATTGTAACACAAAGATTTTGCAGGCAAAAGCGCAAGACGAGTATCAGGTAACAAAATCTCACCATACTTTTTCTCACAAAATTCCTGCTTCTTCTCTCTAATGAGGCCCCATATTCCTTCACTGATTATTCTCCTGCAAAGCTGAAAGTTGTCTTCTGTTAGTTGTTTGGTCCCTCTTTCCTGATTTATTGATTCCAGAACTACAGCAAAATCTTCAACTGTAAAAGCTTGTCTTACACCCACACTTTCAAATAGCTCACGGAAACTATTTTTATATTTATTAGGCAACTGATAGAGATAGGGTGCTGCTTCGAAATTCAAGTGAAAAGACACTTTTGTTGGATCAACATACACATTCTCAACCAGAATAAAACTAGAGTTTGTCAGCTGTTCAATTATCATAGCTTTTGTTGATTCATTCTGTAACATTGCTTCATGCAGATATTTGTAACAAGCATTCGTGATATTTTCTTGATATAGTGTGATTCCATCAAATGACTTTGCAACTTCTTCTAACTGATTTATGACCAGGTTAACAGCTGGTTTCTTCAGTAAACCCAAAAATTCTTTGACAGCTAATGACAAAGCACCACAGCCTTTAAAGGAGTGGGAATTTTCATTGAGAATTGGTTGTATTAGGCAAACTATATCTTGATGATCAGCAGTGTACAGATCAGTCGCTGAAAACATTGCTTCAGACTGAAAATCACTGCCTTTCCAGTGCAGTGTGAAGCCTGCTGGTTTGCTAAGAAAAGGAAGGAAAGGGATGGTTTGACATTTTGCAGCAAATTCTTTAGCTCTAGGGTCCCTAGATTTTAGTTTTTCATCAATAAGACTCAGTATAATACTGCTTCTGAGACAAGCTGCAGCATGATCAATCTTGTTAATTTCAGCTACTGACTCTGCACGTTCTATCAGATCTTCCCATAAAATATCATCTTTAGCCATACCCAGCTGAACAAGTTTAACCAAAATAACTGGGTTAAGATAATCATGAGTGGTGCCATAAGGAAATCTTCCATCTTCAGCATCATATAACTTTGCAACTCTTCCTTCAGGATGGATTAGTGTTGATGGCGTTACTAATGGATGTCCATCCAAGGAACAGGGAATACATGGAGTAACACGAAGAATTCCTGAGAACTCCTCAACTTTTTCATTGAGAACATAACGCATCAGAGGATCACGCAGCTCTGCATCAATCTCCTGAACATTAGGAAAAAATACCTCAGAGAAGAACTGTTTCTCAGAGAAAGTGTTCTCCAATAATATATATTTGCACCCTGCTTCTTCAAATCCTGTCTTTACCCAGGATGGGAGATCTACAGCACACAGATTTTTGGAACCAGTTTTTTTAAGGTACTTCAAAAAGATCTTAAAGGCTGATGGTCCAACATCTGGTCGTTTCAGTATAGAGTCATCTAAAAACCTTACATTCTTCATGGAAACCCAGGACAAACCATCAGAAAACACTTTGATCCCTTCTTTGCTTTTCATATGAGCTATGTCTTCATAAAACCCTTGACAAATAACAGAAAAATCATCATGAACTGAATCAGGATCTGGCCACACTGCACAGTAACTGTAGTCAACTAGTTCACCATTGATTGCCATGTCACGTAGAACACAAAGTGCTTCTATGTAGGCTTTTACAATAACATGCCTCATGAATACTGTATTCCATCTTCCTTTCGTGTCTGTTTTCCAGATCTCTTTCCGATTTGAAGTAACTGCAAAGCAGCCATTTATATGAAGAGGTAAGCCTGTTTTTATTCGTAGAGGCAAATAGCAGAATACTTCACCTATGTTGTTGCAATTAGGTTTCACAATCCACTTTTGATCCTGGGTTTCAGACAACAATACTCCTACTCCACCACAGGGAACAAGACCTAGTCTTCGTCCACTTTCATGCAATGAAAATTTTAAAGCATCTCCAGTGTCCATGCAAGAACATATAAGCCACGTTGTTGAATCTACTGTTTTCTGCGGCAATTCATCAGCTGATCTTTTTATCTGTCCTGCTTTAGCCATTTCAAAGAAAGAAGCTGGATCATCTTCCGTACCTCTGAAAAGCGGAGACTGTAAATCAGCAATCCGCCTGAATACATGGTGAAATTCTTCTACTACTATCTGTAAGATACACGAGGACTTTGGTGTTTCAGTGGGAAGCTTTTTGTTACTGCTGCTGCAGATTTTCATGAGTTTAGCTGCTTCCTTTAAAACACTTACATTTGGTGCAGTCAAGGCTTTGGAAGAACACAGATTTTTTTTGATTGTGACAACATCTTGTGCCACCCCAGGATCATCAGCCTCGATTTTCAAGTATTTCAAAACCATTGAATTTACGCTCTGAGCAAATATTATCAGTCTATGACCACAAATGCTAAATTCATCCACAAGAGAGTAAATGTCTGCTGTATTGTAACATGCGCTGCTGACTTCACTCACTTTAGCTTCCTGCTGAGTTCTAAAGGACAGCCTGAAAAGTGTTCCTTTGTAACTGTAAGGAGATTCCACAGTCAGTGGCAGCTGGCAACCAAAAACTCCTATAAATGGCTTAAACTGATTGGGAAATTTTCGCAGCCTCTTCTGCTGTTTACTCCAGTTGATTTTGATCCCAGGGTTAGATTTATCTCTAATATGCTTACTGATATGATTAACATTTGGATCGAACATGATCATGAACTCCCGGCTCAAAATAATAGGAACATCAGTGATATGATAGACAGAATTGAATCCCAGTCCAAATTTCCCTACTTTGTCAACTTCACTCCGTTTTAAAGACTCTCCTAATCGAGTTATATTTAGAAAATCAGAGTCAGAAAATTCCGAATTATTGAATGACCACAAAGCTGGACCATGACATGCTGCCATTCCTGGATCCAGAAGGTTCTCTCTTATATCCATATTTCTTCTCATGTCAATCAGGAAATTACATTCTGTTGCATTAGCATCATCAGCATTTTGAAGAAGCTCTTTAAAGATATCTGAAATGGAAGGGTATTCTTCCAAAATGTTTTTAATTCTTACAGTCAGAGGCTCTCTTTGCCCAGATTGCTCAAATCCCATATTTTCTGGATTAATCAGTCTTGTGCTAAGGCATGGGACATTTAACCACTCAGCAGTTTTCATTGGTATGTCTTCATGCACCAAAATTATTGGTTCAACAGAATCTTCAAGCAAATCGTTTAAGTCATCAACTTTGATATCACAATAACAGCACTCATGAATTGGCCTCATTGCAAGTTTATAAGGGAGTTTGCCACTGTATAAGGGCATGGGTGTGTGCAGACTTGCAGGAATCTGATTGCTGTACAGCCATCTTATGATGCTCAACATAATGTGAAGATTTTGTTTACTCTCTTGTTCCGAGAGAGACTGCTCACTTTTTAGATATATTTTCTGAATGACCATAGAAACATGGTCTGGCATTAACTGCTCAATTGAACCACAACATTTAAACAGCTGGTGAAACTTTGCCATCGTTTTTGGTACATAATGTAGATAAGGTTGGAGATCAAGATCAGGTACTGACTTTATCACTGCTTGTGTGAGGGAACAAAATGTTTTACCTGTCCAAACCCAGGGAAATTTCAGGGCTTTAAAAGCTTCTTTGCCTTCTTCTAGATGATCATGCATAAATCCATAAATCTCAAGCAAGATATGCTGAAATTGATAATAGTCCTCATCACTGAAGGTTTTAGAACTGTGCCAATCAACCACCACCTTGAAATGTTTTAAGACTGCTTTTATGCTGGGCTTGGTGGGGATGCCAAGTGCTTTTTCTATATCCAGCAGCACATTTTCCACAAGAGGAACTGAGGAACCAACTAAAATTGCATGAGAGATATCACACATTTCTGGTGGTGAACACAGATTACAATGATCTCCTTTCCAAACTAAGGATCCTGGATAATTTGGAGGTCTTTCTTTACATGCAGGAATCCATTTTATTTTTTTCAGTGCAGCTTTTGTTTCAGATGAGTGAAGCAGTGTATGGTTTTTGTTCAAAATCATCAAGAGAGTTCTAGCTTTTCTTAACAGTAATTCATGATTACTGGTGTTAGAGTTAGCATGCAAACTTTCAATTTTATTTGCCACTCTCATAATATCACTTTCCTCAAGACTGGCCTCATTTTTTAAGCCTATTTGTCTCAGGGAATGAAGAATATCTGAAGATGTAAGAATAACAGGGGGGAAGCAAATTTCCTCCTCAGCATAAAACAAGTTTTGCAGAAGTTCTACTTCAGGATCAAAGAGTTCGTTTGCTGACATTATCTTTTCCTGTGAAATCTTAATAAACTTTAGTGATGTCAGCCAATCTATCACATCTGTATTCTCATTTTTCAGAAAAGTCAGATTTTCAAGAACCCATTGCATTATCTCTGTTGTTTCATCGTATGAATAAAAGTCACTTCTTATGTCATGTAAAACAAACTGCAAGCAATCTGTGCTCTTTAGCTGTTCTATTTTCAGCAGGTTAGCTAAGCGAATAGTAGCTTCATCACTGCTGTCAATTATTGGAATAGAAAATCTTAGACCAGGAGGAGTTTTTGCAGTGTGGTGTAACACCTTACTACCTTTTAGCCCAGTAAAAACAGGGACACTATCATCAGATGATTTTTCAATTTTTTTAAATATTAGCAATTCCTGAATTATTCTTCTCTCTTTTTCACTTACATCAGTTAAACTAGCTAAGAATGCCCTGAGAGCATCTTTATGTGCTGGTGGGAATGATGCAACCTGACTGCACAGTTTCTGTAAGGACATTTTTTCCATTATTTGTAAAACAGCACTTGGTAATGGTGGATGTACATATTTTTTTATAAGTGGATGCTGGATAGAAATATCCAGCTTCTTAAGTACAACTCCACCAACTTTCTGAATAATATCAGCTAAATATTCTGGGAGCTGCGTCTCAGACTCATCTTCCAGAATGATAGGTGATGGACTCCTGAACCTAATCAGTTCCACTGATGTTTTGTTTTCCTCCAGCAGTGTCTTGGGGATAAGCGGCATGTCATCAAACACACTCAAGTCATCAGAAAAATGTATATATAGGTTCTTCCAGACCATCTTAAGCCAGGAAATTGATGGGTGTTTTTTCTCTTCCAAACCTGGATACCACTGTACCACCATGTCTCTGCCAGGCCACACGCTAGTCATAACTTCTTTAATGAGTCGGGCAAATCTTTCCGGGTTCAGAAGCTGCAGCTGAGTGCACGGCCTTCCTGGAATTATAGCAAAAGGGCAAAGCCATTAAAATCATAGAGCAGAGTTACATAACAAAGTGCTTTTGGTTGTTTGCGGAGGAGAAAAAAGGAAAAAAAAATATTCTCATCTAACTTGTGCCTTGCCTTTTCTTTTTGTGGAAAATCTTTGTTAAATAGAACTGCAGATACCAGCTCCTCTTGCTTTTAGGAGTTAATCAAAAGTGAGTACATTCCATATTAGTATAAAAACAAAGTGAAAATTATCAGTATGTTATTGCATTTGTTAGTTTGACACAAGTTCTCAGATATACATAGCAACAACTATGGATTTACAATCAAAGTAGAAGCTTCAAATGTATTTTTTTCTTTTGTTGATTCATTACAGTACTTATTTGCCTAGCAATAAGTAAGAATTTAATCTATTATTTGTTCATCTATAATTGCAAAGGTTCAAATATATTTGAAACATTATTAGACATAACAAAGAGCAGCTCAGGTGCAGATGATCTTAGACCAAAAGTGACAAGCAACATCAGTTGTGCAAGGAGTGCTGAAACTAAGTGTAGATGTATATGCTTTTATTCTTACTAACAAAGTCCTCACTAAAAGAAATATATCTTAACAATCATGTCTTAATTATCATTAAGACAGCTTACTTAAAAACTACAGAACATATAGGGATAAGAAAATAGTACAGAGTATAAAAATACCAATATCTCCCAATGACATCAAAAACAAAGACAGAAATGGAAGCAAGACATCTATTTGAATTTCAGATCTTTCTTCCATCTAGATAGCACTGTCATTTCCTTAAAAGCAACAGTCCAAATAAAGATATTATCTACTGTCCCTGCTCTTCTGTGAACTGGTTGTAAGACACTGTTCAGAAAAGTTGTTTTTTCATTTCACTTCATGCCTAAAGAGCTACGCATTCTGTTAGTTTTACTGAAGAGAAAACACAGGTAAACACAGCAGCCTTGTGAAAGTGAGAAATACTTGCAGCAGTGGCCCAGCAAGATAAGAATCTACTTAAAAGCTAAGCTTAATTCCCATTAACTGAGCACAGAACTTTAGAAATACTGTTTTAAAATCTTAAAATACTGGAAATCTTCCTACAGCATGGGAATTTATCAAAAATATGTATTAAAAAACAAAGAAAAAAAATATGATTTCTGTGTGATATGGTTACAAGGTTTCGTTCACAAACATGCATTTCCCCCCCAACTGTATTTAGAACTCTTCATAATTATCTTTGGCAGCTATCTTTTGGCAGCTTCATTTGCCAAGTTTTGTTTACAAGAAAGCTGTGGTCATGAGAATAGCTAATCACCAAATTCACACAAATACCAAGCTACAATCCAAACCAGGACATCTTCAGTTAATAACCATACCTGAAAATCCCCAGAGAAGCTGTTGGGCTAGAATATAATCAAATCCATTTTTAGAAAACATTTTGTGAATTACACATTAACACACTAAATATAGAAACTGTTATTAACTAGAAAAATACAATACACATTTTAGAAGAGAAAAAGTAAGATCTGGTTATCTTTGTACAACAGAACAAAAATAACTGAATCCCATCTTCCCAAAGAAATAATAAAAGACAGTTTCTATTTCTGCAACTGTATCAGGAATCTCTCTGATTGGGCAACACAGATCTTGAAGGGTCTAGAGGGGAAAACATATGAGGAGAGGCTGAAGTCCCTTGGTTCAGCCTGGAGGAAACTGAAGGGAGACCTCATGGCAGCCTACAGCTTAGTCACGAGGGTGAGCGAAGAGGCAGACGCTGATCTCCCTCTGGTGACCAGCAATAGAACCTGAGGAAACGGCATGAAGCTGCGACAGGGGAGGTTTAGGTTGGAGATCAGGAAAAGGTTCTTCACTGAGAAGGTGGTCGGGCCCTGGAACAGGCTCCCCAGGGAAGTCGTCACAGCACCGAGCTTGGCTGAGTTCAAGGAGCGTCTGGACAACACTCTCGGTCATCTGCTCTGATTGGGCTGGTCCTGTGTGGAGCCAGGACTTGGACTTGATGATCCTTATGGGTCCCTTCCAACTCAGGATAGTCTATGACTTTAGTATATAATTTCTACAGCTATAAGTAAAATTCTTGACAGGTAATGTTTCAAAATTGCTTCTAATAATTATTATTTATATAACATACACATTTTATGGTACTGCAGTTGTACTTTACAATTATTCAAAATCTTGGAATGAAGAATAATTTAGGCAGAAGGAGAATGAAAAGTAGGCCACTACAATCTTGCAAAGGATTATCTAAAAGACCTTTGGCATTTCTAGAAGAATTGTATTTGTCATATTCATTTACAAAAATACGTTCTTTTAATCAACGAGATGCATACTACCAACCAAGAACAACTCCCTAGAAAACTGTTGTTCAAAGAAAATGCCAGGGGAAGAGAGACAGAAGCAAGACCTTAACTGTGACCAAAAATCTTCCCAGGAACTAAAAAGACTAGATACACTTTGTTGCAAATCAGAGACCAAGTCTGTAAGTGAAGGAATGTCCTAGAAGAACTTAACAAGGGATTGCTCTATGAATATATAGAGTGCGGGTTTTTTCCGTTTTAGTCACCTCTGCTTTCTCCTTGTTAAGATGTACTCAGGCATACAGTCTGGCAAACCAGTATTTTGTTTTAGTTATTTTGCACTGGTTTGTTAATTGTTGGGGTTTTTTGGTGGTGGGGCGTTTTGGTTTTGGTTTTTTGGTGTGTTTTTTTTTTTTAAATTTATGCATAATTTTGGAGAGCTTTGTGACATTTACTTGTCTAGGACAAAACATCTTAGAAGTCAATTTAAGGTACCATAATGGGGAGTTGGCATTTTCCAAAGCTAACATTCCTGTCTCCCATATAATTCATCCATCTAATCTCACTGTGGCTCTCTTGATCCCTATATATTTCCATTCTTTTAAAGTCCCAGCAATTACTACCAGAGTAAACAGTAGTTGTTTATGGTTTTATCCCAGATTAAGAATATTCAGTTTGGATATATGCAATTTAAATTAGTCACTACTTTCAAAAATGTACTGTCTGTATTAAAACAAAACAAAGTTAGTTAAAAACAGTACCGGGGGAAATTAACAGTAAAAAAATAAAATTAAAACAAGCATATTCTACTGCAACAATAGACCCAACACCCATCACGTAATATGTCCACAAGGCTTTGACAATTCTGCTTTTTAGAACAAAGTTTTCTTTATTGTAATTTCAGACCTGCTGTTCTTCATATTCAATGAAATACCCACCACTGATTTATTTCATGTCTTCTATACAATGTAGGTTACTTTAAATCTTTACACTGTTTACTCTGTGCAACAGGTCACTCCCAAGTCTTTCAATCTTTTCATAGATGCTTTGCCATACTTTAAAATTTTATTATCTTAGCCTCAGAATTATCTAATTTTTCTATTATTTTTGATAATGAAGTAATGATCCAACCATGGAGAAAAGAGTAGGTTTGCAACTGAACAGGAAGAATAATAAACAGAACATACAAAGAACTGAAGGGGAAAAAGGTCAGAACACAAACTGAAGAAATAGTCTGTAACTGCATGACTGAAGACCATGATAAAGGGTATCAAGCAAATCAACACAATGATTTATAGTACTCTATGTCTATTCTACTGTCTTCAGTCTAAAAAGAATTCTGATAAATTGAGCAATTTAAAAGAGAGAGGCGAGGATCTTTTTCTGAAAAGCACATTTTCTAGACATCAAAGAGTAAAATAGCTCACTATACACTCACACTATTGAAAAATAAGCTGTAGAGTGACTTCCTTGCAAATTGTGTTTACACAAAAAGACTTCTGAGACTCAGATTTCAAATTTACCAGTCAAATGTGTAATGAATCACAAGGGTGGAAAGGTAAATACAGGCAAACTCTGAGCAGAAAAGATGCAAAAAATGTAATTGTGAAGGCAGTTAAACACAGAAGCACCTTATCTGTAGACACAGCAAACTTCAAAAAACAAGTTTTTTGATCTATATTGGAGTATTTCAGTAGGTCCACATTGACAAACAATAAGCTATGAATTCAGACTCGGGGAACGCTTGATGAAATTATATGGTCTACAGTATGCTTGAGGCTAGATGCTTAAGCTAGTTTCATGTGGTTTAAAAAAAAAAAATGCACTGATGTGACCACTTGCGATTGTGAGATAAGAGATGATCCACAACACCAAATCCATCACATAGCTATGCATATGCAGATACTACAAAGGCAAACTAGAATTTAGACTGTTTTAAGTGGAAGAATACTATTTGCACAAAATTACTGAACCTTGAATACACACTTTACTAAGTGAATACCCATTCTTTTATTGTAGATTTTCATCCCTCTTCCTTTGCCTCTTTGTTCATTTATGATTTTCATTTGTGTCATTTCCAATTCAAACAACAGTCTATCACACCTTGCATATTTTTTTAGATGACCAACTTATTTATGTGAATTCCATTTCAAAAAAGACTAGTCTGTTCAACCATTA
The DNA here is from genome assembly GCA_013399095.1 of Psophia crepitans. NCBI lineage: Eukaryota > Metazoa > Chordata > Aves > Gruiformes > Psophiidae > Psophia > Psophia crepitans. The sequence continues at coordinate 183,017 of VWZZ01000942.1, read as the reverse complement.
GCAATGTGTTTCACTATATGAGAATACAAAAGACATACTACCTCGGCTTTTCGCAGCTTCTTTCAAAGCAGCTAAAACCTCAGGCTTCAAGTCATCAGACAGTAACCTTCCTTCCAGGCCAGGAAAGAGCGATCTAAGCACACCATAAAAAAAAAATAAAATAAAAAAACCCCACACTTTAGCAAAGCATCTAATTTATTTATGTTGCTACACAGAAATTACCAGCACACTAATAATCATGGTAAGATAGTGGCATGCAAAGCAACTGCTTACATATGCAGAATTGGGCTTTCAGTGAGCATTATATTATATATGAGAAAATTACACATTTAGAAGCAGAGAGTAGTAAGAAACTAATTTTTCCAATTACTCTCTCTTTTCAAAGCAGGCCTGAGCAAGTTTTCTTTTGCTAGGAAAACTGGGATTAGAATTTTATTTTCATCTATTTGTATTCTAACAAAAAAAAGGTAAAATAACACCTACTATGCTAAGTCTTTTAAAGATTCTATTCAAAAGCACATTAAAAATACATTTAATTCTAGGACTTCACACAGATTTGTGGATTCCAGAAGATCTGCAAACAGTGGTTAAGACTATCTTAGCAAAGAGTCAGTCTCATCCTGTCCTTCCCTCCCCTTCCTTTATGCTGGCACTTAAAACTAAATAGGTTTTTTTAGGGCTTTGGTCTTCCAGAAATCAAAAATAACTATCAGTATAATTCTGACAGCAGGCATGTCAGTTATACATAAACCAACACGGAAACTTTCTTGTTCTTCCACAGGTGTTATCAGAAAGAAATTAAAAAAAACTGATTTCAGCTTTCAAGCAGGCTCCACATTTGAATGCACAAAGAGCCAAACTCAAGCTGAAAGTGTTTTGAAACATCCAGGATAAGTCATTGACCAAATTCATAACATTAGAATTAAAACCAATTACTGTAGACAAGAATATAGGTAAATAAAGCATCACTATTTCAAATTTCTGTATTGTCATAGCTAGCAAGTAGATTTGTGACTGGTACAACAAGCTTTTGTATCAGTTTTACAAGACTAATCAAGTCTTGTAAATACAAGTCCACTAGCAACAGAACACAAACTGAGTAAGATATAGTGGCATCACTACATTCCAAATAAAGTATCTTATGACTAATCTGAAGCCGGGCAGTAATTTTTCAGTCTCATGATGGAAAAGTTTTCTGTATTAGTATACTGGCTTTACTTCTGGAAGGAGAAACAAAGTGAAAGAATAGCAAAAGATAAATTATCTCACAACAGATGCCAAAGGAATTCTTATGATTATTTTTTTAAGAAAATACTAGAATCACAGTCTCTGAGTAGTGTTAATCCCCTGACAAATAATCTGAATTTTCTAGAACAAGGAAGATTATGGGTTTAGAATATAATACAAAAAGACCAGCAGCAGACTTGGAAAAAACCAAACTCCTCTCAAGCAACATGGGAAGACAAGTTACCTGTATCCAACTGCTTTTCTTGAAGACGTGTTGTCTGTACATATATTCAAGCCACAATTTACATAAGGACTTGATTTGGAGCACTTTTTACCTTACTAATATCTATACTGGCACACCCCAGCTCACCTCTACATCCCTCATAAGTAGTCCATAGGGCAGTAAAAGCAACAAAGTGCATGCCAAGTGTCACATTCTCTCAGGTTGAGGATCTGAAAATTAGTGGAGCTCTGAGAGAAAGGAGGAGGGGTGGTTGTGAAAATATGTATGGGTAACACTTAGTAAGCCAGAACAGCTACAAGTAAGACATCTGGAGTGTTTGAGTGACTTCATGCAGTACCTCTTCAGTGATTACTGGGAGAAGGGTCCAAATTTAACAGATCTCTTATACGCACATAATCCAGTACAGACAAAAACAGTAGTCATACTTTCTCCCCAGTGAACCCAAGGTCCCTTCTTCCAGCTAGCCTGCTCTTTCCAATCCCCTCCCCAGTGTCAAGATCAGCTTTTTTGGCAGATAAAATGTGAACCTAACTGGAATACTGATGCAGCTGGGAAATAAGCAAGGGAAAAAAAGTAACTGTAAAGGGACTGGAAAAAACAAAGGAAGAAGAGTAGATGTAGAACACAAGCCCACTTCTTCCCATGGTAGTATCTGCTTACTTTCTAAAATAAATAGGTATTTAGCACTAAGCTCTTCACTTAAAGTAAGAGTGTTCTGGGGTTTTTTTGTTTGTTTGTTTTTAAAAAAAAGCACAAAGAAAAAAAAAAAGCCTAGAGTAATCTCAAGTTTTAGATTTAATAAAAGCTCTTATTACCTAATTTAATGTACTTCCTAATATGCATGTTTCTAATCTCCTCTGATTTATAATTCTCAGAAGAAATATATCCTGAGGCATTCCCCTAAAGCCTAGATCACATGATTTTTTTCATGAAGTTATAATGGCAAGTAGCCGACAAACTTTTCAAATGAGACATATGCAGACAAACGTACATATATACAGAAAACTGAGTTCTATCTATGCATTATTTCATTTCATTATAAGCTGCTTGTTGCATATCATCTTGTTTGACAATAAGCAAGTAACAGTCTGAAACTCTGTCCTAGCATTTAAACTAAAATAACCAAAAGAACTAGTAGTTAAAAATATTAGGTATACCTGGGATATTCTTCTGAAGTTATGTAAACTACATCCTGTTCTGACACAGATGAGGAAAAAGGAACAAAATTTCCATTCTGTAATGGCAAAAGCTCCAATCCAATCAGTTCACTGTAGACTCCATCAGAAAGCACAAATTCCAAAAGATGAAGCTTTTCTTCAGCAGGTCCACTGTGTCCAGATTTCCTTAGTACTTGCCGTACTACAGCAGGAGTCACTTTTTTCACATCTTTAGCAGTAGAAATAGTAAGATGCACTGCACTAGCAATATTTGCTGGTACCTTGGCAATCTGCTTCCCTGAATTCTGGAGGTAGTTGAGAACAGATTGTGTGTAGTCCAAACTCTCATTCATTTCAGAAAAGTGCACCTGTTCCACTTTTATCCACTGATTACTCATTGAGTAAATAACTGCATGCTGGAGCAGCTCTTTAAAGAGAGGTATGACGATTGGTTTCCAAGGTACCCTGATTTTGCTCTCATCTGGCCACAACCTATAAATTCTTTCAGCTGACAATGGAAAATCTGAATTCTTCTCAGTCTCCATTCGTTTGATAGCTTCCAAAATAAGGGTGGTGTATGCCTTTGGCACTACATTCACCACAAGCAGATCATTCCACAAAGCTGCTGGATCTCTCCACTGATCCAGCTCTCGCCATTTGATACTCCTCCTATTGTCTGTGAGACCAAAGAAACCACTAACATGAACTGGGAGCCCAGTTTTGCTTTCTTCACCTGGAGGCAATGGCAGAAAGCAAAATGCTCTTCCTGAAAAATCTACTACAGCTCCTTTTTCCTCCCCATTAGTTGATAAAGACATGGCTATTCCAATCGTAGGAACAAATTTCAAGTCATCAGCTAAACAATCCAGTTCAGTACACATTCCTCTACCACCTACACAGTTACATACTAACCAAGATGTTTTCTGTGCGTCCTTAACATTCTCATCTTCTACCACTATATTTACATGGTATGTCACACATGTTATGCTATTGCTTGGAACTCCCTTACAATACTGATTTATTGCAGTCCCCAAGATTTTGATAGAATTGGGTCTTTCATGCTTCAAGGCCTTGTTCTCACTAGCAGTTACTCTAAAAATCAGCCTCTCAGTTCCATCAGCTTCCCTAACATGCAATGAAACATCCTGAACACTCTTCAAGAAGAGCAACACTGTGTCTGCATCTGCTCTGAAGGACTCAAACAGCTCCAAAACCTTCTGTTTGTCATAAACATTGCTGCTCAGTTGGGAAGGCTGTAGACGAAGTGGGAAACGAAAAAAGGTACCAGGGAAGTTTCCATTCTTAAAGGTTTCCTTAGTGCTGCCAAATACACCAATGAAAGGTGCAAACTGGTCTGTAAGTTCATTGATTTCCTTGCTGTCTTCTTTTAGGTTCCAACACTGGCCTGATTCATGAGGTCCAAAAAGGGTTTGATGGGGATCAAGCATTCCAATCTGGTCACCACTGAAAATACTAGGGACATCTGCGTACACAAAAACCAACAACTATTAACAATCCTAAACCAACATACTTTTCAAATACAGTATCAAGGAATAAATTTTAAAAGGGCAAGAAAAACAAATGTTACAAAACTGTGATGAACCTAGTATAATTCTGATAACACCTAATTTAGTGCTTCTTGGCAGGAAAAAAAAACGCACCCCTATTCTGCAATTAAATATATAAATAGTCATTCAACTATTTGAATTTTAGCAAACAGTGAGCAACAAAAAGTATATTTTTTTCAACTCTATAATTTTATCTTTCCAATATTTTCAGAAAAAAAAATAATTTACTAAAGATGTACTTCTATTACATTCATACTTCGCAGGTCTTGAAGGCTTGCAAACAGTAATCTACATTTAAAAGCATACATTCACAGAATTATCAAACCACTTAACATATTAACTAAACATTTATTCATGCTCTACTAGGTAAAATATTGTGAAATGTATTGTGAAAAAAATATCATGTGTCTTAGAAACTCACTTCATAAATTAAAAATGTTATTTCAGAAAAAACTGCCTCTCACCCTGTACTATCATAATTACTCTGTAGACTGTAAGCTGTATTTACACCATATGCTCCCTCTGTACAGCAGTAAAACATTTTGCCAGAATAACAGGTTTCAAGAGTGACTATTACCAGCTTGTGAAGGAGTATGAACTATCTCTCTCAAATGTAAATGTGTGTATATTTCTATTATGGAACATCCTTTCTAGCATTAAATGAAATTACTGCTTATTATGCAAGTTTCAGTCTACTCTAAACCCTCGCACTTCTACTTGCATATCTGCCCTATATTATGGCCTTCTATAATACCAACAGTGTGTATAACTGAAGTAACAGTGTAAAGGAATGCTCATTTCAATATAAGGGATTAAGTACATAGTGATGTTACTAGAGGAAACAAATCTCCTCCAAAAGCCTTCAAAATCCAAAGAATATCTTACAGAGTTTTAGAAAAATATGAACACTTCTTAGGGAACTTTAACATTAACACTTTCATTTTAACATTTAAACTTTAACATTTTCATTTTAAAATATCTACTGAGAGTACCTGTTATATGATAAACTGAATTAAAGCCAATTCCAAATCTTCCAACTTTTAGGGGATCATCTTTCTTCCTGCTTCTTGCTATTTCCTGTATACCATGCCAGTCCTCGGGGGTGAAAACTGCATCATTGTATGCATAAAATGCTGGGCCTAGAGCAAACACACAAGTGTTAAAAAGATGACAGAAGAAAACTATTTACTGTTAAAAATCTGTAGGAAATGGACTTAAAGAACTGAGAAAGTATTTCTTTAAAGTAAGCATGTACAAATTTAATGAGGAAGCTATGACTCAAGCTGACATCAAATGATGCTTGGTGACTGAAAGGGAGGTATAGAGTAGCAGCAAAACCAGAAGCAAGACAGATTTACCTCTGTATATTGTACTTAAGAGATTTATATTCTGATGTGGTATCTAGTTCTGGTATCCACATTTTAACAGAACAATTCTGAAAAACTGAACTGAAAGCAGAAGACAACAAAACTTCTGAAAGAGGTGTCCAGTGGCACAAGGCTTAAATTACATCTGTTTGGTCAATCAAAACGGTATTTGAAAGATGTACTAATCACAGTCTATTAACACCTGGAAGGGAATACATGGCAAGATATAACAATAACCTGTGTCTAGAAAGGAAAAGACAAATTCAAATTAGAAGATACAACGAGGCTGACTAACAGCTGAAAAAAAGCTAGAAACAAGTAGTGGGTCATTCATCACTGGAATCTTCAAATCACGACTGAATGCATTTTGGGATGGTTATGCAACCTAATTTGTTTGATAAACACATAACTGCCCTCTATCACACAAAGCCATACTAAATCATATAAAAAACCTTTGTATGGAGAAAATATTGGTAAAAGGATGAGAGAATAAGAGACGGGGAAGAAAACAGAACCGCCTGCAGAGTGCTGAAACATAAGGGGCTAGGGTCATCTTTACATTAAGAACTGGAGATAGCTCTCGAAAGGTAGAGGTCAGTACATAAAAAAAAAACCAAACCAGAAAATTATTGTCTAATAACTCAAGCATTCTTTTATCCTAGGTCTCACTTATTAAATCTTGTTTACTTGCTCTACTAAAAATCCTTTTGTGTATTTTGGGATATGGAGTGAACCCAGGGAAACAAACCACAAGATGAACAGCCAGCCTGGGAAAAGTGACTTAGAATAAAGCAGAACATGAAGACTTTCTCAAACACGAACTGGAAGCAGTTGGAAATCTGCTGCTGACAACCTGCAAGGAGACAATGTAAGGGCTTCAATAGCAAACACTGGCTTTGGAAGAGAATTACCAGTATCAGGACATAGACAAAACAGGTACCTGGTAAGGCAGAAGTAGCAATGGAGTCATTTGTCCCTATGTGGTCTTCTCCATACAGCAGGAAGAAAAACACAGAACTACATGCTTATTGAAGAATAATGGCCAAAATTAGTAAAAACTGTATTTACCCTGATATTGTGCCATGTCCTTTGACCATAGAGTTTCTGTTCCATACTGAGTTTCATCATATAAAAACCTAACCTCTGTGGCACCAGCATCTTCTGCGTTCTGTATCAGTTCCTGAGACAGAAAAAAAAACCCAAATTAAGTATAATGAACTAATGTTGTACAGATTCTAGCAATGGCTCTCCAACTTAAACAGTAGAAAATAATAAGCAATTCTCAAGTGTAATTGTTTTCATACTTTTAAACCAAAATAATTTTATCCAGTTTACCACGATGAAAATAGACATCATTATAAAAGGAATATTCAGATAAATACAAGTCTGATGAGGAGTGGCTGAGGGAACTGGAATTGTTTAGTCTGGAGAAGAGGAGGCTCAGGGGAGACCTTATTGCCCTCTACAACTACCTGAAAGGGAGTTGTGGTGAGCTGGGGGTTAGCCCCTTCTCACAGATAACTAGTGACAGGGAACGGCTGCAAGTTGCGCCAGGGGAGGTTCAGGTTGGAGATTAGGAGAAATTTCTTCTCAGAAAGGGTGGTCAGGCATTGGAATGGATTGCCCAGGGAGGTGGTGGAGTCACTGTCCCTGCGGGTGTTTAAAGAAAGGTTGGATGTGGTACTTAGGGACATGGTTTAGCGGGTAATAGGTGGTGGTGGGACGGTTAGACTAGATGATCCTTGAGGTCTCTTCCAACTTTTATGATTCTATGAAAAGTAATTTGAATTTGGAGCTCAAATATCACACACAAGCAGTATTTACAAAATTTAGAAATATACTACTAAACTGTTACTGCTATAACTGTATTAACCCAAATGAGACCTGTACAAGTCTCTAAACATGTAAGATAGCATAAGAAGAAAAACCAATTTGAAGTTTACTGTTAAGCCCACACAACAGCTGTAAGACAACATTGAGGTAAAAAGTCACAAAAGGGCAATACACAGCACTCTTCTTTACATCAACTGAATTCCATTTAACTTCACATTTCACTGTATGAACCAACTGTTGAAGAGCCATGGTGCTCACTTCTGACACCCCTTCAGCAAAGGTCTACAAAACAGTTCTCACCAGTAAACACAGATCATGAACCAACAGAGCTCACCTGTTGCATGAAGTCCATAGACTAGAAAGAGGCTTATGTTAAGACTGAGTATTTGTTAGATAGTGTCAGTAGTGGCGAGAGCTATGGAAAGCTCTAAGGTGTCAATAAACTAGTTCTGTAAACACTACCATTAATAAAATATGCCTGTCCAATCCCATTTACACCAATAGCATTATACACTGCAGACATGTAAACATGATTATAAATACCTACAAGGATTAGAGCTTCACACAATGCTCTATTTACACTAAATCATGAAAAGTGTATCAGGGCTCCGAAGATACACACTCATACATACATGTATACACATGTATATGTTTGTGTGGGAATATGTAAGTTTGGCATAAGGAATTGTCTCAGCTGAACTGAAAAGCTATGTGAGTACATCCCATTGCATCCAATGTATTCAGACAACATAAATTTCATTCAATTATGCATAAAAGACTTGCTAGCAAGATGAATCTTTCCTTTAAAAATGCATCAACTAGCAGCAAGTACGTCAGATTAGGTTGCATTCTAAGATACTGCTGACAGTAAAATAAGCTCATTGTTATCTAATATCTGGTTTCAAAACCATAACCCCTCGATTTTTCACCTTGTGACAGTATATTCAGCCTGTAACACGTATCACACAAGTAACCAAAACACACTGTTTATATTGTTACTTCTACCTAATTTTGAAGCAAGATGAAATAGCAAGAAATATACCCACAGTTCAGCATGCATAATACATTTTTAAAGAATCTCCATGAGGTATTTAATTACCAGAAACACGAAATTCTTCTTCTAAAAGAATAATTACAGCAATAATTCAAGAAGATACAGAAATATAGCCAAAGCCTCTAGAAATATCAAGTAATAACTATGGAAACCACCATGTAGTTGGAGACTTGCATTCACGTTGTGGCACACAGAGCATCTGCTACATTCAGCTGTAACAGCATTGTATTTGAAGAATCCAAACAGTGAGATCCATTTTAACAGATCAGCAAAATTCCTGGTGGTAATCCCTCCCTAAATCTGTTAACTCTTAATTGTAAATGTTGAAAAGAGAAGCATATCTGATTTCTAAGGACATTACCTTATCTCTTCACATTGGAATGAAAAATTGAGTTTAAACTGCTAAGAAGGTCTGAACTCTTCACAACTCAAATGCATCTTACAGATTCAGCTGGGAAACAGTGAAAATGCAAGCACCGATCCTGCAAACAGACACTGCTCAGAACATATCCAGTGTGTAGCTTGCCAAAACAATTGAAGATACGCTTATCTTAAGAATTCACGCTATCAACTTTGAGTTACACGGTTGCAAAGAAAACCTTCCAAGAGACAGCAGGAACTCTCATCGTCTACCACCATTTGTATCCGTGTGTTTTATACATAGAGACAGCATAGCTGTACCAGATTCTGTAGTTAGAAACTAGCACTCCCATACACAAAGAAAATTAAGCTCCTAACACCTGTGTGATGAAGCACATCTCGATGAGAAGTTTAACATCCAACTACGAACTAACCACCCCAGATGCTCTTCAGGGGGGGAAGTCACACTGGCACTTCCAGATGTTAGCACAGGAAGCTATAATAAATCAAACAAATCATCTTCTACAGGTACCTGTCCTTCCCCTTGCAGGACCTGACAAATATAGAATGATCTGTACTTTTTCAGATTATAGAATCATAAAATGGGTTTGGTTGGAAGGGACCACAAGTTTCATCTAGTTCCAACCCCCCGCCACAGGCAGGGACACCCTACACTAGACCAGGTTGCCCAAAGCCCCATCCAACCTGGCCTTGAACACTGCCAGGGATGGGGCCTCCAGAGCTTCTCTGAGCAACCTGTTCCAGTGCCTCACCACCCTTATCATAAAATATTATTTCATCCTTAGATTCAATTTAAATCTTCCCTTTTTCAGCTTAAAACCATTGCCCCTTGTCCTGTCACTTCAGGCCTCATATAAAGTCTCTCTCCATCTTTCTTATAAGCATGTTGAAAGGCTGCAAGAAGGTCTCACTGAAGCCTTCTCTTCTCCAGGCTGAACAACCTCTTCTCAGCCCTTCTTCACAGGAGATATGTTCCAGCCATGTCTGGAAGGTGAAGTGAACTCCATTCTAGCAGTTCACAATCTTATTTACCGAAAAAAAATTTAGTGCTTAAATCTATGTTGTCATTTCCATTGTTAGGTTTGTATACATAACATTCAATGTTCATATGTGGAGCATCACAACATAATATCCCTACTGTTGCATATTTTGAAGTCTCCTAGACCAATGATAAAGCACCATAAAAGAACACTTACCTCAGTTCAGAAAATCTTGTAACATTCTTCTGTTACAAAAACCAATGTCTAGAGTAAAAATGTTTTTCAGCCCATATAAAACTGATGGGCTTGTTATTCTTACCCCTCCAGAGCAAGTCTCCCAAAAGCTACTCAAAGATTCCCATCTTACAAGTGTTCTAATGATAAAACTTTGTGACACTGTCAAAGTTCACTGAGGAAAATATATTTAGTGCTGTGGAAATTTTACAGCAAAATCTTGTATTAAAGTCTCCAGTTTATCCCAATCTTATACTAAGATAATCCCTCCCAAAAAACTGTATATACTATGTGGTTTATTACCATAGCTTATAGCAGAGATGAGTAACAGGCAAACGTTTTAGGTCACTCACATAAAGTATATCATGAAGTGTCTGACTTAAAACATCTGTATTTTATCTCCTTTTTTTTTTTTATAAATTACAGTGACATCTGCGATAAACTCAGAGATGTTAAACACACACACTGAAGAAAAAAGCCACACAACTCCCTTTGCCTTGTCCACAAAAATGGAAACATGTATCTCCTGTACTATGACAACTGCAAGATTTGCTGGAAAGTGTTAAACTAATGGTATTATGACATGCATACTAAATGACTGCTAAAAACACCATTTGTTGTATACCTTAAGAATCTGTCCTCCTTCTGGGTATCTTCTTAAAATATCCTTAAGAAAATCAACAAGTGGTGGAGTTGTTTGTCCAAAACGACCTAAAAACAAATAAACAAAAACCAATCTGTGTATTGTGCACTTAATTTTGGATTTAAAAAAAAAAATAAATCACTCAACAATTACTGCGAATTCAGAAAAAAGTTTCAATTAACTCAAGTCCAGATACTGTAAAATCTTGTATTTCCAAAACCAACTGTAAAAATACTACATTATAAATCTTTTTATTGAAATAAATAAAATAGCAGTCTTGCTGTTAATGTCAGTGTGCTGTTTGGTATCTGTATGAAACAAATTTGAGGGCTAAGTCTTTGCATCTGTTATACCCCAACTTCAACTACTGGATACTCAAATATAGCAGCTTTTAAAGGACAGCTACTTTTTAAGTAGCAGGACAGTATTCTAGGGTACATTCAGAGTACATTTCCTGTTATGGCATACCGTGGTGCTGGGCCTGGTGCTAGCTTTGGGGGGAGCATAGCAGGGAAAAGAGTTTCAGAAAGGTACTAGCAAGCATTATGAAGTTCTACTCTAAGAGAAAGAGTCTATCACAGAATGTGAGGATCAACACTCTTCAGTTCAAACTCCAGTTTGAGACTAGAGAGCAGCTCCCTAAAGCCAAACCTCTAAAACATGTGCTTCAAACAAATATTAATGATGCAATCCTCAGAAGAAAAATGGACTCTACTGATGCCCCATCTATCACTTCCCTTTAAAGTTTATTAATAATTATTCTCTATTGTCCTCCCCTTCTGCATATATGTATGTTTATGAAGTACATAGATTCAAATACACACATTATATATATTATGGAATAAAAAAATTAGACAAAAAGTCCTCAGCAACATGGAAAAAGGGATATATGAGAGACCTATTTGCTGAGAAAATATCAAGTAAAAATACCAAACATCGTCTTGTCATAACAAAATTTTTTTGCTAACAAGAACTCTTTAAGGGAACTTAATAGCATCAATTTAAAAAAAAAAAAAAAACCCAAGAAATTGCAACTCAGTTGAAGGTCTTGGAAGTATTTTATAGCTTTTGTTATTATTTTTAGTCTATAGAAGTATATGGAAGTCAACATGCAAGATGCAGACTTCCAAAATAAGGTGAACTGATGGGTAGTAGGAAAGTTTGGGTGTTTCCTTTCTTATGAGAAACTCTCTAAAAATCAAGAAACTGATCTTCTCTAAGTCTAACTTAGGCAGGCAGGAGTAATTGTTTTTAAACAACACATTTCACTACACAAACCACAAAACCAGCCAAGTAACTTCTAAGTGATAGGACTGAAGACAGAGCTAAATCTTTACATCTAAGAGCAGAGCTGCTCCAGATATGACACAAAAATTACTCTATCTTGAGATCATGACTTACTGCATCCTGTCAAAGGCTGAAGTGATTTTTCTTAAGTCATATTTAACACAAAACTGGTTCCACAAATCTGAAGGAGAAACTTTTTCCGCAGTAAGGACAGCCAAGCATTGGAAGAGGAGCCCAGAGAGCCCATGCAATCTCCATCCTTGGAGGCTTGCCAAACTGGACCAGACCAATCCTTGAGCAACCTGGTCTGACCTCAGAGCTGATCCTGCTTTGAGCAGAAGGTTGGAGTAGAGACCTCCTGATTTCCCTTGAAACATGAATTACTCTGTGATCGTATGAAAAGATTACACATTATTTGATATACACTAATGATGAATGAATGCAGAGGTGACATGGGTGATCTTCAGAGTACTTCAGCAACCAGTATGCTTGGCTCTACTGATAATGTACTTCTTGAAGTTAAAAATTCAGGGCCTTCCTTGATTCACTTGCTGCAAGGAAAACTCTCAGCACTGAAAGACTCTATAATGAACACAAAAGGCTGGCGCTAAAGCCTTCAGATCTTTTAGACTGACTGACATCAGAGTTGTGGGCCAGAAAAAGAGAAGTGCTTTATCAAAACATGGCCTGCGTAGAGTGATATCTTTAAAAAAATCTCACAGCCAAATATTCGGTTCCTAGGCACAAAAACCAGCCACAGTTTTTCTTTCCCACGAAAGATTTTTTTAGGGCTACTACACTATCTTCTCCATATACTTCCATGGCAAAAAAAGCTCGGAGAAGAAAAAAAAACTTTTTGTTTGGTCTATCACAGCCTACATCCAGCAGAAAATTATCAGAGCAAACAGTCAAGAATGAGAGACAGAAAAAAGTTTGATGCCATAGAACCATAGGGTCCGTTTCCATACGTGTTTTCTAACCATTGCAGATTCTAGAGAATGTGAACATGAACTCCTGGCTAATATACAAACACTTCATTTCCTTCTGTCGCTAGAATACCATCAGCCAGTATACTCATGGCTTATATAAGTTAAGAAATACAACATTTTGTGACACCAAATTAAATATATGCATGAAAAGAAGGGTCTCCTTCTTCATCCTACCATCCCATTAGCATTTATTTCATTCCCTTATAATAAAGTTATTGTTCAAAGTAGATTAATGCTAGCAACCAAATCACTACAGATTTTAATTTGAGCATCTCTGAAGATATTCAGGTATCATAATCTAATTCAAGATACCATAAAAACAGATATAACTGTATTTTTTTGTAATAAAAATGTAACTAAACATACAGAATTAAAATAAAAACAAACAAAAAAACCAGAAGAAATCAGAATCTTTTTAGGAATCGTATAGTCTTCTACACAGTGGTTACTGAAAATATATCCTTTTAGCACCCGAATTACTTAGACAAGACCGCTATTAACACTACTACAAGGCAAGTTTTATTGATTCCAAAGGAGAGCAAGACTAACTTGCACACATGAAATTACAAAGAAAAAAATTAAACACCAAGGCACTTAAAAAGAGAAGTTTAATTTTCCTGGAGCAGAATGAAAAGAAAAAGTGAAAGGATACCTAGGATTTACATGAAAAATACTCGCTTCCTATTTAAAGGAGAAAACAATTTCAATTAACTCCAGGCTGTGGTAGAAAGTGCTCTGACCTTCCAGTTTATAAACAGACAAGTATTTTTCATACCTCCTCCTTTTAAGCCTTTTGACTGAAGCTTTAGAAAAACTTGATTTTGAGACTCCTGAAGATCCACAATCTTGATACCATCAGACACCTGAAATAAAAAATAAGACAGATCTTGATCAGAACATTCTGCAGCATAGTTTACTGTAGCTTCATTTCCTACATATTCTATGAAGTCCAGTTTTATCTAAAAGTATACAAATACTCCAAAACATCCAGTATTCTGTTCTGAGCAGCACTTTCAGACCTTGAGGTTTAGGATGGCCTCTTTTGCCTAATGACATTCCTCAGATGAAGCATAACTTTGTCAGTAACAGGACCAAAAAACGCCAGCCACAAACAAATCAGGTGTAAAAAAAAAAAAAAAAATGCCTATAGAAGCATACAAAGAACAAGCCATGGCCTCACATTTTCCCATTTAAGAAGTTCTATATTCTGGAAACTTCTATATGTATGCAAGCATACAACTAAAGGAGTTATTGTTCTAAGATGCATGCCCAAAAAGAAAATAAACATATACAGGAAGTACGTGGTGTATGTACTCCAAAAAGTATATAAGGATATGCAATTTCATAGGAGTTTTAAACCAAGCAGTATCAGCTCAAAGCAGCTAGCAATACAGAACACAGAGAGATAAAAGTATCTCATAGAAACACCCCTAAAAATTTGACAGCCTCATCTCCCCATTATTTCTGTATGCAGATCACCAGGAACATCACCAAGAAACTGGGGCACACTAAGCAACAAATTTCTTAGTAGCCTTTAGGAAAACTATTTAGTAATCATAGCATATCACGGTTTTGTTGCATTTCTAGTTTCATATTATACATGTATGTCCCAGTCACATACCATGTGTTGCTAAAATAGTCATGTATGTCTTGATGCTATCCTGCATGCCACGATAACAAACGCAGAATTAGAAACTGTGCTGTGCCAATTAGAAACTTAACCAATTCAAATTAGTGTCGTTTATAGTAAACTGTATTAGAATTTTATTAGGTGAAACCATATCATTATATTAGTCTCGGTTTATAGCAAAGTTCAGGACTACTATTCTATTCTACTTCCTCACTTCGATGCGTAAAAACAAAACTCTAGAAAGAAGCTGGTGCTTACACAAACATAGATGCTTACAATCTAACCACATTTAATAAGCAAAAGACAGTCATGTAGTCATAATTTAAAAATACTAATAAGAAGAAAAATCTTTTTTACTTAAACCAGTTTAAAACAGTACTTAGTGTTAGTTCCTACAGAAATATTATACTTGAGATGATCTTGTATCGAGACGTAAACTAGCTTAAACTCAGTATACCACCCACTCAGCACTCACTACAGTAAAAAAGAATCCACAGAAACTGTAACCCATCACCAAGTATTAAAGGGATAGAATAATCAAACGTTCCCAGGTATGGTTTTGTAACAGAAGACCAGCAGAAACTAGAAGAATAAATAGATTCAAATTAAGAGTTTAACACTGTAAGGAACTATGAGAGAAAGAGACGCTGGATTTTACTTAATATCTGTAAATGGCACATAACAGCCTTAACAGAAAGAAATATTTACTGACAAATATTCTACTACGTCAGTAAATTAAAAAAAAATTTTATCCGAACAAACAGGAGTTCAAAATTTTATAAAGTATTTTCAAAATTGCTACAGTACAAATATTCCCACATGTATTTTAGTTCAATATTTAAAAAAAAAAAAACCATAATAGCTATTACAGTCTGCTTACTGACTGTTCCCTGCTAAAAGATATTTTTTGTGCTGGACAGAGTGCTGCTTAGATCTTTGCTGCCAGACAAATTTTAGAAACTGATACACAGATCTCCTTCCTCTCAAAACAAGAAGGCCTGGAGAAAACAAAATCAAGGACATACAAAATCAGGCCAGAAAATAAAAGATAAATTATGTGAGCAGCTTGTTTCAAACCTGAGCACTCAAAGATTACTTGTGTTCCCCATGCAGGTTCTTAAAATTGCTCTTCTTGAACAACTTCTAACATCTAGTTCTTTCCTAGCATCATAGAATGGGTTGTGTTGAAAGGGACCTTTGAAGATCATCTAGACCAAACCCCTGCCATGGGAAGGGACATCTTTCACTATACCAGGTTGCTCAAAGCCCTGCCAACCTAACTTTGAGCACTTTCAATGATGGGGCATCCGCAACTTCACTGGGCAGCCTGTTCCAGTGCCTCACCACCCTCATCATAAAATATTTCTTCTTCATGTCCAACCTAAGCTTATCTTCTTCCAGTTTAAAACCACTGTCCCTTGTCATGTTGCTATAGCCATTGTATAAAGTCTCCACATTTCTTATAAGCCCCCTTTATATACTGAAAGGCCCCAGTAAGGTCTCCCAGGAGCCTTCTCTTCTCCTTTATACACCTGCAAGACGCTTTGCCCTATTTAACCCTAATTTACAACCTACTCTCTCTCCCCTTCTTGCCTCTACTCGTCCCACCCCACCAACATCTCCAGGGTCCCATTTCCCAAAAGTGTGGCTAGAAGCATGCCAAGCAGTACTGAAATGGTGACCCCAAGCTGCTGCCTTCAAGAAGGTCATTCATTCAACTCTGTTTCCTGTACTCAGATCTCAATTTTTAGTTTTTAAGATCTTCCCGTCATGGTGATGTCACCTCTGGTGTTGCAGCAGGTGAGCGGGTAGAAAATCTATTAAAGATGGAAAGGAAGCCGGAACAAGCACATCAGCACTCCTGGGTGAATCTTCTGCTCTCCCCCCACACCAAAAAAAGAAATAAGGATAAAGTGCATATGTTATGTCAGAAGAAGAAACAAAAACTCGATGTTAAAAGCTGGCACCATCAAGAGAAGCTGTGTGTCCACACGACCCCCTTGCTCCCCATGACAGACTCTGACCCCGGGCCGCACACGCTGTGCTGCCCACGCACCAGAAGACCTGGCAGCATGCAGAAGTCAGCCGGGTAGGGACTTCCAGCACCACGGCGGTGCCACAGACCACCAGAGAAGCGGAGCTGCCCCTGCCGCCCCGCGCCCGCCCCGCCGCGCCCCCTCACCTCTCTCCCGCGGTGCCACAGCCGCTGCTCGGCGGGGGGGAAGCCGGCTTCCGCGTCAATCCGCGCCTTCACGTCCCCCACAGCCGCGGAAGGCGGCAGCTCGAAGGTCCTGCAGCCCAGGCAGTCATGGAGGACGGTCACCCGGGCCAGCCTGCCGCAACACGAGAGACACCAGCTGAGGAGAGACACGCAGCGCCCTGCCCCGGCGCCCACCCGCCGCCTTCTCGCCCTCCCCCGCGGGCACTCCGGAGGCCCGAGACGGACGCCGGAGTCCACGCGGATACAGGGACGGGCGGGCACCTGCCCCCCTCCCCAGGGCAGAAGGAGCCGCCGGGCCTGTGAACGGGCAGAGCCGCTCCTGCAGTGCCGCACGCCCGCAGCCTCCCGACCCGTCCCAGCACTCACATGCCCGCCGCGGCGCACAAAGGACCGTTAGCTGCTGCCGCGGCCGCCGCCGCTCCCCACACGGGGAAGGGGTGGGGCTGCGCACGGCGGCGAAAGGGAGGGACCCGGCCCGGAGGAAGGGGAAGGGAAGGAGGGGGGAGAGGGTGGAGGAGCCGCCGTGAAAGCAGCAGTGGCGGCTGGTGTGGCGAGGGCCGCTCGGCGCCTTAGCGGGATCTCCACAGAGGGTGGCGGCCCGGCCCGTCTGCTGCCCGCCCCCGCGCAGGGAGCCCCCGCAGACGGGGTTTCCCGGCTCCCCGGAGCTGGGGAAGGCTTTCTGCGGCCCTGTGCCCGGTTCGAGGGGCTCGTCGCCTCGGGCGAGGGCAAGGCTGCGGCTCGCTCGGCCGGCGGTGCCTGTGTGGCGTGAGGCTACCGGAGCCGTGGCTGAGGCTGAGATCCAGAGACATTACCGCACGAAAATTCCTCCTTCGGCAGGGGAGCACACTGGTATTTCACATAATTCCCAGCCTTCGGGTGGCACCACCACACAGAGCACCCAGACTTACAGCTGGTAAATCCTGGGTTTCTCAAGGATGCAGAGCACAGAAGAAAATCCCACTTTTCTGCTCTTCTGCCAGTTATGTTATTGGTCATAAGTCTTTATTGCTATGCATCATCTGCTTTATTTCATAGGGTGTCTGGTTAGACCTCATGCCGTTCAAGACTTGGGGAAAGTGCGTTCTCCCCTGAAAACGGCATTGGTCATCTGGGATCCCCATTTGCTAAGGGGTCCTGCGGAAACTAGCGGAGGGGGCCAGCAGACACCCCCGAGTTTCGTTGTGTGCAAAGTTCTGCACCTGGGACCGGGGGCTGTGCATCAGCGATGGGCTGAATGGCAGCCCTGCCTCAAAGGAGTGGGGGGTACCCGATGGACATGAGGCAACAGCGTCCTCTGTAGCAGGAGGATGACCTCAGTTCAGGGGAACTGAGTCTCTCTGCTCAATGCTGATGAGGCTGGAGCTGTTGTGACCAGAATGTGATGTTTTGGGCTTCCGCAGTTCCAGACCCCAGCAGAGGACTACTAATACAGTCAGGCACCCAAAGCATGTTACTTACAAGGAGAAGATGGGGGAGTTGGACTCGTTTAGTCTGATGAGGAGGAGACTAGGGTGCAATGTAGTAACATCCCACAAGTACCTGAAGGGCAGTTACAAAGGCGATGGAACCGAACTCTTCTTAGTAACGCAAGGCTACAAGGGGCAATGGCAACAAACTGCAACTTGGGAGGTTCACACTCGGCAGCAGTCGCTAGAAGAGCTGCACAGCAGCTCACATTCTTTATATCAGGATATTTTCAAGTCTTGGTTGTGACTGACCCAGTATTGGGGACCCTCCTGCTTTGCGCAGACTTCCAGCCAACAATTCCATTTCATTCCAGCAGGTCCTCAATTCCAGTCCCTGACAAAACTAAAACATTTGTGGCTTTACTCAGTGACAGGGAATTAAAACTGCCACTTGGCAGCAACAGCAGAGTTTCTGTGGAAGGGAGAACAGGCACAATGGACCTCTTTGCAGAAGGTGTATCAAGCTAAGAAAAGATGAGCCCACTAAAATGGAAGGAAGATTAAAAACCACAAAGGTCAGGTGGATCAGGATCCAACACAGTATCTAGGTAGAGCTTTGCCAGTGCTGCAGTATCATTTCCTTCATCAGCAATATTTGTGTATTGAATACTACAGGATTATAAGAAAAATGTTAGAAATTTTTTTTTGGTCTAATCATACCTTCACCAGAAATACTACAAACCCGATTTTAACTTAAACAAGATGGATGTAACTCTCTACAACTACCTGAAAGCAAGTTGTGGCGAGCTGGGGGTTGGCCTCTTCTCACAGATAACTAGTGACAGGACAAGGGGGAACGGCTGCAGGTTGCACCAGGGGAGGTTCAGGTTGGAGGTGAGGAAAAATTTCTTCTCAGAAAGGGTGGTCGGGCATTGGAACGGGTTGCCCAGGGAGGTGGTGGAGTCACCATCCCTGCGGGTATTTAAAGAAAGGTTGGATGTGGTACTTAGGGACATGGTTTAGTGGGTAATAGGTGGGGGGGGGACTGTTGGACTAGATGATCCTTGAGGTCTCTTCTAACCTTAATGGTTCTATGATTCTTTGCTTTAGTTTAGGACTTTGTTCTTTATTTCTATTGTTTCATCTTATTACCATTCCATTTTGTTACATCCACTTCACAGTTTGTCATCATTAATTTTTTCATACTTTGCCCAAAGGAATGAGAAGGCTGCGTTCCAGTCTCTATGTTTACCTCTTTATGTCGTGATACCAAGGTAATACACTACCTGCAGGAGGGGCACAGGTGTGGATGGGAGATCCGAAACCTGATGCAGTCCGACCCATATCAGCTACTAAAACAGTCTCCAGACCAATCAAACCACCAAGCCACACTGGCAAAATCAAATTCTTTTTCACCAGCTGGGATCACTGGAGTGATTTAGCATTTTATGAAGCATGCACAATTGTTTGAATGGGACCCTGCAGAGAAGGAGAGCGATCACAACTAACAGCCACCTCTCTATGCTGAACATCTCAAAAGACGCGACACATTCAGGTCCATAGACAATCCTGCTGCCAATGACTGACTGAAGGTCCCCAACCCACGTCATATCACATGACAAGGCAATAGTCCCAAATTACGTTCTGTGATGATTTAACATTAATATTAGAGGGAAAAAACTCTGTGTACCACAGATTCTGTCTAGTGCATGACTTCTGCAGTGGAGAAGGAAGAGTTGGGAAGAACTGGTGATACAGAACTGGAAGCGTGCAAGGTTCTGGAAGAAGGAGCTGGGCTTCCTGAGCTCCTGGAAATTAGCCATACCTGTTCCCCTCATAAATCTCATGCTCCTGTTACAAGGGAGACTCTTTTTTTGTACTGGCAGGAACGAATGTCCCATTCCTATTTGCTATGGGACACCTTTCATGCTTTCATAGAATCATAAAATGGTTTGGGTTGGAAGGGACCACAAGGATCATCTAGTTCCAACCCCCCCGCCATGGGCAGGGACACTCTCCACTAGACCAAGTTGCCCGAAGACCCATCCAACCTGGCCTTAAACACTGCCAGGGATGGGACCTCCACAGCTTCTCTGGGCAACCTGTTCCAGTGCCTCACCACCCTCACAGTAAAGAATTTCTTCCTAACATCCAATCTAAATCTCCCTTATTTTAGTTTATACCCATTCCCCCTTGTCCTGTCACTACATTCCCTGATAAGCAGTCCCTCGCCAGCTTTCCTATAGGTCCCCTTTAGGTATTGGAAGGCCACGATCAGGTCTCCCTGGAGCCTTCTCTTCTCCAGGCTGAACAACCCCAGCTTCCTCAGCCTGTCCTCTTAGGTGANCACCCCCAAGTCCTTCTCCTCAGGGCTGCTCTCAATCCATTCTCCACCCAGCCTGTAGTTGTGCTTGAGATTGGCCTGACCCATCTGCAGGACCTTGCACTTGGCCTTGTTGAACTTCATGCAGTTTGCACAGGCCCACCCCTCAAGCCTGTCAAGGTCCCTCTGGATGGCATCCTTTCCCTCCAGCATGTCGACCACGCCACACAGCTTGGTGCTGTCAGAAAACTTGCTGAGGGTGCACTCAATCCCACTGTCCATGTCACTGACAAAGATGTTAAACAGTGCCGGTCACAGTACTGACCCCTGTAGGGACACCACTCGTCACTGATGTCCACTTGGACATCGAGCCATTGACCACAACTCTCTGAGTGCTACCATCATCCAGCCAATTCCTTATCCAGCGAGTGGTCCATCCATCAAATCCATGTCTCTCCAGTTTAGAGACAAGAATGCCATGCAGGACAGTGTCAAAAGCTTTGCACAAGTCCAGGTAAATGGTGTTGGTTGCCCTTCCCTTGTCCACCGACGCTGTGACCCCATCGTAGAAGGCCACCAAATTTGTCAGGCACAATTTGCTCTTAGTGAAGCCATGTTGACTGTTATCAATCACCTCCTTACTTTCCATGTGCCTGAGCATAGTTTGCAGGAGGATCTGCTCCATGATCTTGCCTGGCACAGAGGTGAGGCTGACCAGCCTGTAGTTCCCTGGGTCTTCCTTTTTTCCCTTTTTGAAAATGGGGGCTATGTTCCCCCTTTTCCAGTCGGTGGGAACTTCACCAGACTGCCATGACTTCTCAAATACGATGGACAATGGTTTGGCCACTTATCTGCCAGTTCCCTCAGGACCCGTAGATGCACCTCATCGGGTTCCATAGGTATTCTCGAACCGGATCTTCTCCTACAGTGGGCGGTTCTTCATTCTCCCAGTCCCTGCCTTTGCCTTCTGTGACTTGTGCAGTGTGGCTGGAGCGCTTCCCAGTGAAGAATGAGGCAAAGAAGTCATTGAGTACCTCAGCCTTGTCCGTATCCTGGGTGACCAGGTCACCTGTTTAATTTTGGCGAGGACCCACTTTATCCCTAGTCTTCCTCTTTTCACTAATATATTTATAGAAACTTTTCATGTTGTTTTTAACCTCTCTGGCCAGGTTTAATTCTATCAGGGCTTTGGCCTTTCTAACCTGGTCCCTGGCTTCCCGTACAGTTTCCCTGTATACCTCCCAGGCTACCTGTCCTCGCTTCCACCCTCTGTAAGCTTCCCTTTTTAGTCTGAGCTTGCCCAGGAGCTCCTTACTCATCCATGCAGGCCTCTTGGTGTTTTTTCCTGACTTCCTTTTTACCGGGATGCATGTGTTTTCCACTCTGTTTTCCCCGTTTGATAATTTCTATCTTTCGGTTGTTTTTTGTTTTGGTTTGATTTGGGGGGGGGGTTGAGTTTTTTCCCTGTCCATCCAGATAGAACCAAGAAGTTCATCCTCTTAATACCTCTGTATTAACAGAGTAAGCATGGCCAGGGCATGTGTTCCAGTGCAGCCCTTTGATCATCATCCCTGTTTCACTGTTGGCATGCTTCTTAGCACAGCTTCAACCCATAACCACCACCAGTCTTCAGGACAATGATCAGGCGTGGTTCATAAACCAGGGATGACTTGCCACAGGCAGACCAGACAAGGACATGTGGTTTAGAGCCAAAGACTGTTAGGTTTTTTAGACATAAGCTGCGCTATGCCACTTACCCTTGGAGTTCTGGACCCTTCCCTGGGCCCCCATCCCATTTTATTTTTGGCTAGATGTTGTTATCGCTGATAATGACTAAGACTTGCACTGATTTCAGTGATACCAAAATTTCAAATTACCAATTTCATGGGATAGCCTCCTAAAAAAAGAAGGCACCGATCGAAGTAGCAAAGGTAAGAAAAGTTAACACCAATACTGTTCCAAAGAATGGGCAAAAACAAGCTCTTCTCAAACTCTACCGAAAAAAAAAGAAAGACTAGAAGTATTCAAATAGAATCGAATCGAATCGAATCGAATCGAATCGAATCGAATAGAATAGAATAGAATAGAATAGAATAGAATAGAATCGAATCGAATCGTTAAGGTTGAAAGTGACCTCAAGGATCATCTAGTCCAACCATCCCCCCACCACCTATTACCCACTAAACCACGTCCCTAAGTACCACATCTAACCTTTCCTTAAACACCCTCAGGGATGGTGACTCCACCACCTCCCTGGGCAACCCGTTCCAATGCCCGACCACTCTTTCCGAGAAGAATTTTCTCCTCATCTCCAACCTGAACCTTCCCTGGCGCAACTTGCAGCCATTTCCCCTTGTCCTGTCACTAGTTATCTGCGAGAAGAGGCCGACCCCCAGCTCGCCACAACTTCCTTTCAGGTAGTTGTAGAGGGCAATAAGGTCTGCCCTGAGCCTCCTCTTCTCCAGACTAAACAAGCCCAGTTCCTTCAGCCGCTCCTCTCCAAGTGCAGTTTCAGTAGATACCTGTTTGCAGAAACTTAATGGGAATGCAAAGCCTCTCCTACAGCATTAATTATAACGCTGATTTCTATTAGCAACATCCTGACCATTCATCTGGCCAGGAATGTAGAATATAAATCTTTTTATTACAAAGTGATTTATACATATCCTGTTACCCATTACCAAACCCTGTCTTTCTTACAGCTCATGACAGTGACCTCTGTAAACATTATTTTTTCCTGCTATCTAAGTAGAAATATCCTAGAAAAGTGACTATATAGAAATTACACTGTCTGACTGAAAGTACATGTTCCAGTTTGCAGATTTTTGCAAAAAAAATAACCTTTTTTTTTTTTTAATCTTGCTTATACCTTTGGAAAACAGAACCTTGGAAGCTGTGTTATACTAGCGAAGTTAAAGGTATCACATACATATTTGTTATACAGAACTCCTATTAATAATTGTACATGACAATGTAAAAAAAAAAATCCATTTGACCTGACCAGGTGGGAATTTTGTAGCCGTCGCAATTAGAAAAAAAAGTCTTTTAAATCTAAAATTATTGGGAGTGATTTTTAAATACTACATTGGGAGAATTTTTAAATACTACATACAGAAATTCCTATGATAACATTTTTATAACTACTTTCTCAAACACAACAGCATTTATATTTAAAAATACATATAGAAAAGTCTCCTGTGGCTACAAACAAGTTCTGTTTGGTTTTGGAATGAGATCATATTACCCCTTACAAGCGGGACAGGCAATTAAAAAAAAACTGAAAAAATCTCTGCAACATTTAAGTATTTTTATAAGATGAAATTAAAGCCATCTTCATAGTGACATTTTCTTGAAAACAGAAAATTCTGTGTTGCAGAATGACCTCATATTCACAGTAATTTAAAATAAATGTGCAGTAGCAGAAAGAGATGGATGCAAGCCCCTTTCTTCCTTACCACTATGCTTAGAAAGATGGAATGGAGCCTGCAATAGGAGCACGTGGTTCGATAAGAAACAAACGTTATTAGGTCACTAATGCACGAGGAAGCCCGCAGCAGTACAGTAGCTTCCAGTGCAGCAAATAACATTCCGCAGTGCTGGCAGGCAAGTAGCAGTGACTCAACAACTACATCTAGATTGGAGACAGTGCATGCCAAACATAAAATCAAAACTTTCTATGACACAGTAAGCACTTACCTTCATTCTTAAATCAATTCCTTAAGTGTTTCTAACAGATGTTTTAAACATTACATCGTATATATTTCACATTAGCCAGAGATTAGAGGTTGCATTGGTCTGCAGTCACTGCCAGCAGCTTGCTTTGTCCTTGCTTACTAATGCCTTTTCAAGAAGTTTGGGAATAAACTTGCCATTTGCTGATGACACATGTGCTACTCATTGGAACGCCACCCCTTACTGGAAAGCTTCCCTTTCATTTTAATAGCTCCAATAACAGAAAACAAGTAATTTTTTTTTTCTAGTACCAATGCAAAAAAAAAAAAAAACAAAAAAACCCAACCCACTGGCCTGTGAAGCACACAAAATGCCTAGTTTTGCCCTAAAATCTGTTACACAATGTAATTTGCTGAAACTATTTTATTATAGATTGGTGCAGTGGGTTTAAATCTATTCTCCTACTCTGCACTCCTCATGTGAAACTGTTATAGGCAGCTTCTAAGCAAGATATCTGTATTATCATGGCTTAGTCAAATATTAAAGAACTGGAGGAAAGTATTATCGTATTCCTTTTGCAAGCTGATATGTTTCTAAGTATCAAGTATCAGAACAACTGTGTACTTTTGAAATACTACTAAAAAACCCCAAAGATTTGAGGGCACAAAGGCCAGGGACAGCCATTTATTTCCATCTAATGATTTTGATCTCTCAGTTATTTGCTTTAATGTTCAAGCCAGTTCCTCGATGGCACTAAGCAAATACTAATGGAAAGCACTTAAAAAACTCATAAAACTTGTTTCAGTTTATTCTTTGCAAATAAAGAGCAAAGCAAGAAGGCACAAATAAATGATAAAATTTCAAAATCTTCCTGAGTCCTAGAATCATTTGGGTTAGAAGAGGCCTCAAATATCATCTAGTTACATACCCCGTGCCATGGGCAGGGACACCCTCCACTAGACCAGGTTGCCCAAAGCCCCATCCAACCTGGCCTTGAACACTGCCAGGGATGGGGCCTCCACAGCTTCTCTGGGCAACCTGTTCCAGTGCCTCACCACCCTCACAGGGAAGAATTTCTTCCCAATGTCTAATCTGAATCTCCCCTCTTTTAGTGTACATCCATTACCCCTTGTCCCCAAAGAGAGGACCTACCTAACCTTACTCTTAACTATAGTACCGCAACCATTACTCCACGAATTTGAATTGCTAAGAATCACAGGGTTTTCTATTCCAGATGGTACAAATAAAAAAATACCAGTACAAAATGCTTGGCATTTCAAATTATGCAAAAGATTAAACCAAAACAGTGATAAAAATAAACTCCTCAATTGCTCTTTAGAGAATTGCATTAGGAGGGACTACAGTGGTGCAAGAACTGCTTCTGGCATACATTTTTTAATAAGCAAAATGTTAAATTACTGATGGTGTTTTCTTACGGTCTTTGGTGCCAATAAAAGGGCCAGATTTAGAACACCCACTGTAACATTGAAACATCAGAAAAGCAGAGCCTAAAATTGAAAATTGATTTTAGTGCCTAATGTAGCTTCCTAAATACCATAACGTATCCAGGGGGTTTTGCCTCCATTTAGGACACAGAGTAATCAGCTTATCAAAGGTATTTTTTTTCCATACTACCTTAGGATATTTTTCTTATTTTCATTCCAGAGTATTTAATGAAGCTATTATCTTTCCACATAAGTGAGGTAAATCCACTCAATAACTAAAATGAGATCAGTGGCCCCACATTACATGTGCATTAATCATTTTAATAAGTATTGCTCCATCCCTGTTTCTTCTGTATACCGCATCTAATCATGCTCCAAAGGTCCATAACATTTTCTTTGCATCAGTGAACAGAGCCCTATGTACTTGGAGAAAATTAGAATATAAAACAGAAGGAAGTACAAGATATATAATTTTCTTAAATTATGAAAACGCACAACTTCAAGCACTGCTGCAAGTATCTGTACATCAGATAGTGGATGATATCCAGTAATATCCTTTTAGGTAATACCAGCTCTTTACAGGCTCTGAATCAGTTCTGTCTCCTTCATAACAGGGTTTCATACACACATACAAGCAACAATTCATCCTTCAGGCAACAGAAGGATGCATGGCACAGAGGAAGAAACATGAGCCACATGGAAGGGCTAGTGAGAGGCAGGGAGGGAAAAGAGGAAGAAATAACTCAGGGCATCATCTTCTGGGAAGACACACAGAAGAAGTGAAAGCAATTCCTCGTTATGTGACAAGTCCAGTCACACAAATGCAATAGCTGCAAGGAAATACTGCTCCGAACACGAGAGTTGTGGAATCGTTCATTGATCGGATACAATATGCCTGCTATTATAATCTGTATAAAATCTTTATTTAAATATGGGTAGGACTTAAGTGCAAAGTTAACTAAGCCTGTGTTAACTTCTCTTCAGTTAGCCCGCTTGTGCCTGTCCTGAACGGAAGTAGCCTCACTGCAGGAAAAAAATATTTAAAAAAACAACAGTAAAGAGTTTCACAGTCAGTGAAGACTGGGTTAGCAGCGGGTGGGTTGTGGTAACAAAAGCTTTAGTGTGACTGTATCCCACCTGAGCATCAGCACTGCAAGAGCTGCAGCGCGCTCCCTCCCTCTGATCATGGAGCCATCTGAAGCACTTCGACACCTACAGATTTTTGTGGATGCAGAGTAACCAGATTAAAGGCAGCATGTGTTTAACACAAACTAACATTGCAGCAAAACCCATCTGCAATGTCATCAGTGAAGCCTTTCCAGAAAAGAAGTTATTTTTAATTAGCTAGAAAAGCTTTTTTTTTAAAAAAAAAAAAAAGATTGTATTGCATCTGTGTGTTAATAAAAGAGGAATGAGGATGGGAAGTTAAGGGAATTGCACACCTATTACTATTAATTAACATAATAGTACCAAATATATATAGTTAAGAAAAAAGTTATAAAACTTCAAAGTCAAAACCTGGATTGGAAGTCTGTACTTTGGCTACTGTTTCTATATGT
Source organism: Psophia crepitans (assembly GCA_013399095.1). Classification (NCBI taxonomy): domain Eukaryota; kingdom Metazoa; phylum Chordata; class Aves; order Gruiformes; family Psophiidae; genus Psophia; species Psophia crepitans. The sequence continues at coordinate 155,797 of VWZZ01000942.1, read as the reverse complement.
ATTGCACAAACTCCATGAAGCTCCACTGGGAACATGGTCTTGTTATTATAGACACTGTAGGAAAAAAAAGTGAAAAGCATAAAAGCTTGTCCCTGCCCCAGAAAACATCTTTTTGCAGTGGACTAAGGACATGCTGGACCAAAATTTGAGAAGGAAACTAATTTGGTGTGACATCACAAGCGCACAGGGGTCTGCTAAAACTGAGATGCTTACTTCAAGTTAGGCATCTAAAGGCCTTGTTTTGGACACAGATTTGAAAACTGACATTTGACTACTGTTAAAAATATCTAGGTATGATATCAGTATTGAAATTGAGTCTCAGGTGAAATGTTGTACCAAAATCTTTGAGAAATGTCATTTTTTAATAATTGACTGATACTGGAATGAAAAAGAATTCCTGTGGGAATTCTGAAATATCACTACATAGTCTAATGAAAACTCAATGTAACTGAGACTTACATAAAATAAATAAATAAGTAAACCTAAAACCAAACCAAACCAAAAAAAACCCTGCATGGAATTAAGTGAGCAGAAATCAGTATAGAACTGACGTGACCAGACATTTGTCATTTATGATCTTGATGGAACAAAGCCCATCATTTAATAGTATCCAAGGATGTCAGTATTGAAATACAGAATTCTAACTTGTTGGCAGCATGAATAATGTTCACTGCAAGAAATCTGCTTTTAGCAGACCAGATTGAGACACTCACTTGTAAAAGTCAAGTATGTGTCAAGTCAAGCCTGTTTGCCTCTCCCTGACTACAACTCCCTGGCCTGATTTATTAAGTCCCACCTCCATCCAGTGCACAGTCTCCAGCTTGAATATTGGCTCTGCAGCTCAATCTAGGACAATCCATACTTTCCAGCTCATGTCCCTGGCAGGTCTGTAGTTTCATCTCTGGTCCTTGGTGTCTGTTTCAGACCTTGGTGCCACCCAAGTTGACCATCAGACTAGGTCTTTACAAGAAACCTTCATATCTTACTGGATTATAGACATATAGACAGGTAATTCATGCAATGTCTAGACCTCAGAGATCTCCAGATGTACAAAATTTGCATTAGAAGGGCCTAGTTAACTGATGTAGAAGAAAAAGAAATTCAAAGCCCCAAATTTTTTATCCCATAGTCACCTTGTAATAGAAATACGTAACTTTCATGAGTTCTCACAAAATTACCCAGGAAGCCAGTGGAACAGACCCTGAAGGGGTCAAAGTTACTCAAACTAACTTCCCAGTAAAGCACTATGATGAATTCAAAGTTAGGCAAGTGCAGGAAGAAAAAACTTTCACTTCTTTTCCAAAAAAGCTATAGTGAGTGTAGACTGTACAGGTAAATTGAAATTCAGACTGTGAATCTAGTACTCACAGGAATGATTAATTTTTTTCAAGCAGTTCTCATTAATTTCACAGAGACAATTCATAAGTAAATGCAAGAGAATCTGACACCTACTATGTATGATTTTATAACTTAAAAGATTAATTTTACCTTTAAAAGTAGCAGTTTTGTACAAACACTAGTCAAGTTTCAGACTTGGTCTTCACCTTACTGACCAAGGGGGTTTAAGCAAGAACGTGTCAACCTAACAGAAAATTATTTTAGGAGATAATTTTTTTTACCTTTTCTTATCCTCGATCTCCATTGTCTCTTTTTCTTTGATATCTTTCCAATAGGAACATGAAGCAGATATTTGATTTATAAATTAGCAAATTATTTTTTAATCTTCTTTGTTTGGTGGCTCATCATCTCTTCAGTGGACATGTGAAAGCCCAAGCATGTGAAACTCAACTCAGTGTTCCCTGAACTCCCAAAGATGTCTGTGTGCCTCACCATCTGCTGCCTCTCCAGTTTTCTTTTAAAGCCACGTGTTTAATTGTTCACAGAAGTTCATTCTCATATAATAAGGAACAGATTTAATAGGACTGGTCTCAGAAAGCAGGGAGATCTTGCTTAGTTTCTTTAACTGAATTCAGGCGATGTTCTTGTGCAATTGTTTTATGTTTATCTTCTGGAGAAGGAGTGGAATTCTGGAAGCTGCTGTTGCTGCTTTGTCTTCCTTTTTTCTGGAAGCAGGCACAGTCGGAAGAGTCTTTGTGAGAGCCAAAGTCTGTCTTGTCTTCTCCCTCACACCTGCTAAAGGCCACTTCGTAACATCAGCTCAGGAGTCTGGAAGAAGAGACACAAGAGAAAAGGGTAGACTGTTAATACAACACAGAATTGAACCGAAGGGTATGGAAAAGTCATTTCCTCTGAGGGCATAGTTGCAGTTACTAGTATTAAGTGAGTCATGGCACTAATTATAAACTGCCTTATGCGTTACAGTACTTGTAAGCACATGAAGAACTGAAAAAGAACAGTGAGGTTTCCTGCTTCTCCTCCAGTACAATATCATACAATCAGTACAGTAACTAAAAAATATAGCTGTAAGTATGTTGAATAAATGGGCAATTTTTCAGTTTCTTCTTTTGCATCAGTATCTGCTAAAAAAAAAAAAAGGCCCTAGAATACATATTGCAGCCTTAACATTAAATTATGCCATGAAAGAAAATAACAGGCTGGGCAGAACATTTATGGAGAAGGATTTTGCCATTCTATTCAAATGGCTAGCAGCTAGGGGAAGAGATGAACCAGCTTGCAATGGCTGTCCATAGGGAGGACTCAAAGTCTTCCCAGCTAATCCCCACTCCCAGCTATATATAGGTCAAGATTTACCCTGTGCTGCACATACCTTCAGGAACTATTTCCTTCAAGCTGACATGGAGAATTTTTGTAGTGTCAGAATAGTCTGTGAATGTGGCAAAGCACGTGCTGTCAAGCAGCAGAAAACATTTCATTCAATATATATGTTATAACCCAAGGAAGACATGCTTGAGAGAGCTGGGAGGATGACAGTGGTATTCCACTATTGTTCTGCATCTGTGCAAATGTAAATCCTTCTCTGAGCCTCTGACAGTGCTGGCAAGTCTCTTCATCATGTGCATTTGCCTACGTCCCTCTTCAAACAGTAATGCAGAGGCATTCTTTCCTGGCCCAGAAGGGGAAACAACTGTGGCTAAATTGCAAAAGGTGAACTATGTAAGTATGATATTGAAATGCAAATGGTGTGAAATAAAGGAGGGTAGAATTTGTGGCTTGAATATTTTTTTAATGCTTAGGAATTTACCTACTCAAATAGTAAATGAAATATCAAAGTATATAGACTGAAGATGGTTTTTGAATGCATGGTTACCATGAAAAGCATCGCAGGGAACATAACTTGCCATAATGAGTTATGAAATGGCTTCAATATAATTTTTTTTTCTACAGATGCTGAGATGTATATATACCATGTAATCCAAAGAAAAGTTCCACATTTAAGTAATACTTAAGTAATACATGCTTAAGCAAACAGCCCTGCAGATCCAGCCTCCTTTGCCCAGATATGAATGATTTCATAGAGAGTAAAACCATTTCAGCTGGGAGGAGAGCACCAAGGGAAGGCATTTTGACTGCAGTGGAAAGCCAGGCTCGAGGGGGTCCTGGCACACCCTGGTGCAACTGTAGTTGGAAGACCAGGCCAGCTTTGACTGTTTCCCCTAAAACGTGATTAGTAAAATCAGACATGAAAAAGGTTTAAAGTTATTTGAACAGCTTCAATTGTCTTGGGGAAGGAAAAAGAAAACACAGGTTTATAATAGAAAGCCATTTATGACTTTAAGAGACAGCCTTTCCATAATTAGTGAGTGACACACTTTCTCAGACTGCATCCTATTTCTAGGCTTGGCCTTTCAAAGATTGTCCTTTACTATGTTGCTGTGGGGAAGCTTTTTAATTCATTGCAATTTTGTGCATGATTTCGCACATAGCACTGTACATGACTTGCATACTGACAAGGTTCTAGCTAAATCCATTATCTTAGTCAGTCAGTAATTGCTGTATTTCTCCCAGGACACTGAAAAGGCCCTTGTTTCAAATGTTACTTGCTCTTGATACTGACACACCCTAGGAAATGAAAATATCTTCTAGGATTTCTGACAATGACACTTTCTCCAGAAAATGGATAGGTCCAAAGTACCTGAAAGCAGCCTAAAAATTCTTAATTCAATAAATAGTTTGCTTAACAGAAGAGCAGGTTATACCACAGCATGAAGCGACATCTCTGCAGTGCAAATCATTCTGATAGTCCTCGAAGAAGCTTGGTCTTGCCAGCATGGATGTGACCCAATGGTGTTGTCAGTTTGCTACCAGATCACATTACAATCCTAGAAAGATTTTGATACGGTCATCTCTATGTTGTCTCCCATGGTTAAGAAGGAGAGCCAACTTGTCTGTCAGATACCAGATACAGACAGACCATGGCCCACTAACTTCCTGAACTTACACTTCTGTAGTGCCCGAGGTGGCCATACAGGTTACTTTCTAGCTTTATATGATATTGAGCTGCAGTGTCTGAGCATGTTCTGCCACTGAATTTATTGGTATAGGCATAACCATAAATCTCTCCTGGGGAAAAAACAGTTACAACCATTGCCTATGCCAATTTTGTACTGTGGGATTTATTAGTTTTTAAAAGGAAGCACCTTTTGCTGGAGGATTTTCTGTCTGTCTTTATTGAATTTTGGTGCAGGAGGTTTAGTAGTCAATCTGTAAAAACAATCTTCAGTTTTGTGGATGCCTGTGATTAGTTGTAGGGATGGAGCCACAGGCATGGGTACTAGTGCATAGCTATGCAAATACTTTATTTTGCCTGCAAATCAGGTGGATACATATATATTACTACTATTTCATAAATTTCTGGTGTGAAAACCATTAGCGATCATCTGACTATCTTTTAACTCCTCATCCATCCTTTTAGTATTGGCATCAGTCTAAACTACACACATTACCCAAGTTTCATTTCTCAACAATAACAACTAAATCAAAGCTGTTAATGCTCCATCCAGCAAAAGGGGAAGCATGCAACCATCAGAATTACTGAACGCAATCCAAAGTTTAGGGGAGAAAATTTGTGAACCAAGTACAGCAGTTGGAAATTCTCAATTTATATTTTATGCAGCTTAAAAGCACAAGTTGATTACAAAACCATTATTGGTTATGCTGACTTCTGCTGGAATAAACAAGACCACAGCAACAGGAGGTATGTATCCTCAGTGGCAGAGCTACAGTGAGCCACATAGCACAAGAGCAAGCTGACCTGACCAGAGCTGCAACGTGGCTGGGTGATGGTGGAATGTGCACAGTACCTTGTCCTGCTGCTGCTCATGGGTTACTTTGGCTGTACCCAGAATTTCTCTTCCAGGTTCAACGATAAGCTGTGTCACAGTCACCTCGAGCTAACCACAGCTTCTTGCTGTATCACAGATACAAACATTCCACGTGTAAAGAGGGTGGGGGAAAGGCACTTTTTTTGGCCTAGGACATTTCACTCTCCCTCCAAAATGATTTCTTAGTGAATTGCAAATTGAATGAAAATGTACAAGCCATATCTCATTAATATGACATAAATATGATTTTAGCAATAATGGTTCTAACAGCAAATACAGGAAGATGTGTCTTGTGACACTAAAAACTTTCATTCTTCTATATTAAACCTGTGTGAGAGAAACACCCCTTTAAAAGGCAAAAAGCAAGGATACCCAGCAAAACTGAAGGCTGACAAATGAGGGCCAACAGAGGCAGAACAGGCTGGAAACCAAGTATGCCTGATGTCTAACCTCTGGTCTCAAGTAATATGGGATCATCTCAGGGCTAATTTGTAATCTCCTGTATATTGTTATAAATACAGAATGGCTCCACTGTTTCACTAAATTCTGCCTTCTCCCACATTTATTAGGCAGGAGCATATGAAAGGTTTAAGTCTCACAATTAAAATCCCACTCCACGCAGTAGCAGCAGTAGGTCTAAAGGAGCCTAGACCACACTCAGCACAGCCGTAAGGCACTGTGTGCACTGCTGGGCCCCACGTTTAAGAAGGACGTGGAGGTACTCAAGGAAAGTAGCAGAGCTGGAGAAAGGGCTGGAAAGTTTGCAGCTGAGGACGTTGGGTTTGTCTAGTTTGGAGAAAAGGAGGCTGAGGGGCAACCTCATGGCTCTCAACAGCTTCCTGAGGAGGGGACGTGGAGAGGGAGGTCTGAGCTCTTCTCCCTGGGATCCAGGGACAGGACACATGGGAATGGTGCAAAGCTGCACCACAGGAGGTTCAGACTGGACGTTAGGAAGCATTTCTTTACTGAGAGGGCGGTCAAACACTGGAACAGGCTTCCTAGAGAGGTGGTCAATGCCCCGAGCCTGTCAGTGTGTAACAGGCATTCGGGCAGTGCCCTTAACAACATGCTTTGACTTTTGGTCAGCCCTGAAGTGTTCAGATGATGGGTGTAGGTCCCTTCCAACTGAAATATTCTATTCTGTAACAAGAACTGGTGCACAGAACGGACTGGCAGTGTTGTGCTGTTACACCATCAACTTTTGATGTTATGTTAATGTGAACTCAGGCACTCTCACTATTTCACACTAGACACAGTACACTGTGTACAAGCAGAATCGGATACAGAAACTTCTATAGAAGTGACTGTTACTATATGTAACTGTTCAGCAAAGTTAAACTCTAACCTTGTATGACTGAAACACTAAAGACAGCCTGAAACAGATCTACCTATATACAGCTGGCATTCCAGAGAAAGCAGCTAAACCTTGAAAAATCAAAAAAAGAGACCATCTAGGTATCAAAAATTTGAGAACACAGACACTTCTTAAATATAAATTATTCCTGTCAATGCACAAGTATACCAGCTGACTTTAAAATGCATTTCTATCAAAGGTTAAATTAAATTCAAGGCTATCACACAACTGCAGGTACCACACAAATGTACAGGGTTGCTTCTCAAAGATAGCTGTTCTGCAGAAATTTGAGATGGACCTGATACAGTGTAATAAAATAACATGCCAGGAAGCTAGAAATGCTGGAAGTAGATATGTCCATAATATGTTTATTGTCTAGACAGTTTTCATGCAGCAACTTTAACTGAAATGAGTAGTTCAGGCCACCAGCAGATATAAATCAGTGTGATCAACCCAGTACATGGCTCTGCACAATGTGAGATTTCATGCTTTATCACATACAATTTCAATATCATAATTCTTCCCTGTGAGGGTGGTGAGGCACTGGAACAGGTTGCCCAGAGAAGCGTGGATGTCCCCTCCCTGGAAGTGTTCAAGGCCAGGTTGGATGGGGCTTTGGGCAACCTGGTCTAGTGCAGGGTGTCCTTGCCCATGGCAGGGGGGTTGGAACTAGATGATCTTTGGGGTCCCTTCCACCCTAAACCCTTCTATGAAAATGTAAATTAGTCACATTACAACAACTCATTTTTAGAGCTTTCCTATTGTTGTATGTAGTCATACTTCTTGAGTCACCTTTTCCATAACTGAATCATCAGAAGTGAATAGGGATTTCATCAGGTCCCATGGACTTGTGTACTTTCAGGTTCCTTGCATATTCTCGAATCTGATCTTCTCCTACAGTGAGCAGTTCTTCATTCCCCCAGTCCCTGTCTTTGCCTTCTGTGACTTGGGCAGCATGGCTGGAGTGCTTCCCAGTGAAGAGTGAGGCAAAAAAGTCATTAAGTACTTCAGCCTTTGCCATGTTCCAGGTAAGCAGGTCTTCCGTTTCCTTCCAGAAAGGGGTCACATTTTCCCTTGTCTTCCTTTTGTCACTGATGTACCTATAGAAGCTTTTCTTGTTGCCCTTGATCTCCCTGGCCACATTTAATTCTATCAGGGCTTTGGCTTTCCTAATCTGATCCCTGGCTGCTCAGCCAGTTTCCCTGTATTCCTCCCAGGGTACCTGCCCTTGCCTACACCCTCTGTAGGCTTCATTTTTGTGTTTGCGTTTGTCCAGGAGCTCCTTGTTCACGCATGCAGGCCTCCTGGTGTTTTTGCCTGACTTCTTCTTTGTTAAGGTCTGTTTTGGGTTTGCGTGGCAAAGTTTTGGTAGTGGGGTGGGGGTGGGGAGGGTGGCAGTTTCTGCAAAAAAAACCTGCTAGAAGTTTCCCCTGTGTCTGATAGAGCCAATGCCAGCCGGCTCCAAGACAGACCCACTGCTGGCCAAGGCCAAGCCCATCAGCGACAGTGATGTTATCCCAGCTTCTGTGATAACATATTTAAGAAGGGAAAAAAACAAGGTCAGTGAAGAAGGAGGGGGAGGGGATGCTCCAGGCACCAGAGCAGAGATTCCCCTGCAGCCCATTGTGAAGACCATGGTAAGGCAGGCTGTTCCCCTGCAGCTCATGGAGAAGGG
>VWZZ01000942.1:128635-147023 GCA_013399095.1 Psophia crepitans | reverse complement strand
TGGGAGTGATAGAGCGGCTTTGGTGGGCACCTGGACTTCAGCCAGGGTCAACCAACCACGGAGTCCATTGATCCTGAGCTTAGAGGAGGTGACACTTGAATACTAGCCAGCTTTCTTGGGTCCCTCGTCCCTCCAGGTCTTTGTCTGATGGGACTCTACCAAGCAGATCTCTGGAGAGGCCAAAGTCTGCGCTTGTGAAGCTTGCTCTGTACTCTCCTTGCTGCCCTGAGGATCTTGAACTCCACCATTTCATGGTCACTTCAGCCAAGGGTGCCCTTGAGCTTAACATTCCCCACCAGCCCCTCCTTGTTGGTGAGAACAATGTCCAGCAGAACACCTCTCCTCATTGGTTCTTCTACCCCTTGGAGAAGGAAGCTATCATCAATGCATTCCAGGAACCTCCTGCATTGCTTAGGCCCTGCTGTATTGTCCCTCCAACAGATATCAAGCTGATTGAAGTCCCCCATGAGGCCCAGACTTTGTAAACCTGAGGCTGCTCCCATCTGTCTGTAGAGGGCCTCATCTGCTTGATCTTCCTGTTCAGATGGCCTGTAGCAGACCCCCACTATAGCATCACCTGTCCCTTTAATCCTGACCCATAAACTCTCAGTTGGCTCCTCATCCACCCCCAGATGGACCTTCATCCACTTCAGCTNAGGCCACTCGGGCCTTGTCTCCCCTGCCTGTCCATCCTGAAGAGCCTGTATCCTTCCATCCCAACACTGCAGTCATAGGAGCCATCCCACCATGTTGCTGTGATGTCAATAAGATCACAGCCCTGCAGGTGTGAGCATGTCTCTAACTCCTCTTGTTTATTCCTCGTGCTACGTTCATTTGCACCAATGAAGCTGACTGACTGGCTGCAGTGACTGGAACTCCTCTGTGCTGCACTTCAGGTGCTCTTCTGCTGACCTGTGATCCTCCTCCTGGCTCTGGGCATCTATTGCTCGTGCTGACATCGAACTGGCAGGAGTAGCATGGATTGAGGTTCCCTCTCCCCAGCAACTTTAGTTTAAAGTTGCCATCTTGGCAAGCCTGTGACCAAAGATGCTCTTCCCCTTTTCTGACAGATGGACCCATTAGCCGCCAGTAAACCAGATTTCTCAAAGCGAGTCCCATGGCCTAAGCAGCCGAAGCCCTGGCTGTAGCACCAGATTGATCCTGTGGTGTTCAAATGATCTTATAGTAACTATCTGGGACTGTGCAGTTGAATTATGCATAAAGAATCATTTAATCAAATTCTGATGAAGTAAACTTAGATACTCAATGAAAATGTCTCAAAGTGATTTCTCAACAATAAATAGCAGCTGGGAAAAGGCTTAAAAAAACCCCCAAAACTGAGGAAAAGAGCCATGTGGTTAAAACCTCACTGCTGTTCTGCAGAAACTTGGAGATTTTAAGACCTCTTCTCTGAAACTGAAAGCAGTGGGTGCCACACAAAAGGACAAGCAGAAGGAGAAGCATTTGTGCTTAGAGTTAGTTCTGAACCATTTAATGGGTTTTGCAATGAAACAGGAAACTGAGGCTGTCTATGAACCATAATGCAGAAACCTAAAGAGCTCTGCAGTCACAAACCTATGAACAATGGGGCTATTAAGCAGAGAAAAAATAGCAGGAATATTGGTTATGACCATATTTAGAGCAAGCTCTACTTGTTCTAAAGCAGGGTACATTAAGTCCAACCTGAACACTGGGCTAAATGCAGCTGTATAATTTCTAGTATCTGAGCTAGTCTGGACCATCCGTGGTGGCAACACACTGTCCTTTGCAGACTTGCCAATACAAGAGTTTATGAATTATCTAACAGTGAGATGTCAGTCTCATGAGTCCCTGATGAGAAATCAGATGAAGGACAGGATAGGAACTGAGCCCGTGTACATAAAATTCTACAATTTCAGAATAATCATGCCAGCAACCATTTTTGTTAAAGTCGGTTTCTGTAAGTGATACAGGGCTGGAAGGAAAAGTAGTTGGTCAAGTGTTCTGAAAATACAGTTCCCCAGGGCGGGAAGTGAGTACTTCTACAGATTTCCTTCTCTTTGTTTTTGTTTTAATTAGGTTTTGTTTGGATTGCTAAAATGATTCCATTAGCTACGAAAAATATCTCTCTCAAGCGCTTTTCTTCAAGAGTAACCTGGAAAACTCACAACTTGATTATTGTTTTGCAATGTTACTAGTGGCTGAAACACAAGGAAAACCAAATATCTTTCATGGGTGCCTAAAGGCTCTTTACAGTGCTGTGCACACAAGACTGTTAGAACATATACGTGAAGTCTAAGAGTGCACCTGAACTGCGCTTTACAGAAACACTCTTAAGATGAAACAGTAAATTAACTTATTTTAAAGAAGAAGTTAGGAAGAATATTTATTTATCATGAAGTCAGTTATACTCTAAATTCTGAATATGTAATCTTGGTATCTGAATTCTTTTATCTGTTTTGCCTCCTACCTTGTAAACTACTAACAGGCAGTTCAGGCTTAAGTATACTGGATCACAACACAGCTTGTGTTGTTATTTGTTTTAGATGATCATAAATAATTAAGTCTTTGTCTATTTTCAAATGTCTAAAGCAGAAAAAAATACACAGGAACATTTCTTGCCTATAAATCAAACTCCAAATAATTACCATAAGTACTGCATATATATGGAAAGTTATCCTTTCACATAATGTTTTTAAAATAATTTTTACTTTACCTTCAAGTGAACGGTTTAGCTATATTCAAATCTTCCTACTGATCTTACTTTAACATTTAAATTAAGAGCAGATGGGTTCAGATCTTTAAAAGAAAAATTGTCTTCAATCAGTCAAATGAATTGACGTTTGGTTTAGGCATTACCATTCCCTGAACACTGTAACCTCAGCTATCAATACAACAGCTGGCCTCACATCTTCCTCTCCCATCACCCTGCAGCACAGATGGCCAGGAGGAAAGGATGTTAGCCTGCTGTTAGGAGCAGTTGTGTTCTTAGCTGGACTTTCTGTCTTCTAAGGACAGTTCAGGGTCATTTTCATTATTATTGTTATGATTGCAGTGAAGATTGGAACGAATTGCTTATTGCAGTGATTTGAAAGTCCTGAGAAGCAAAGCTGTTGCAAGTGCTGAATTCAGTTTTTTTCCTCCTGTTAAATGAGATATTATATGGAGGTTCCTCCTTTTGTTTAGAGATGTTTGGATTCAGGCGAGACTGACAAGAGGCTCACCTGTATCAGATATACATAAATGTGATGTGTTTATTTATTGAATGAATGTGTTCTGCAGTATCTCCTTCTTTAAGGTTTGATGTAGATTAAAATTCTCGGTCCTACCATTCAGAAATCTGCATTTGACTGATGAAAGCCTGATGAGGAAATTTCAAGTCTGCAATTACAGAATATTCTCAGTACTTCTATGGAGGGGAAGATACTAGCAAAGGGGCATTCAAGAAGCCAAGCCTTCTCCTAAGACTTATCCTGTCCTCAATTACTATTGCAAAGAACCTTTTTTCATGTTGAATTACTGGAAAGCTTATGATGAGATCATCTTGATAATATCATTGAGTCCTGTGTTCAGTTTTGGGCCCCTCACTGCAAGAAAGACATGGAGGCCCTGGAGCGTGTCCAGAAGGGCAACAAAGCTGGTGAAGGGTCTGGAGCACAGGTCTTATGAGGAGCGGCTGAGGGAACTGAGACTGTTTAGTCTGGAGAAGAGGAGGCTCAGGGGAGCTTCTCACAGATAACTAGCGACAGGACAAGGGGGAACAGCTGCAAGTTGCACCAGGGGAGGTTCAGGTTGGAGATTAGGAGAAATTTCTTCTCGGAAAGGGTGGTCGGGCATTGGAACGGGTTGCCCAGGGAGGTGGTGGAGTCACCATCCCTGGGTGTGTTTAAGGAAAAGTTGGATGTGGTACTTAGGGACATGGTTTAGTGCGTAATAGGTGGTAGGGGAATGGCTGGACTAGATGATCCTTGAGGTCTCTTCCAACCTGAATGATTCTATGATCATTAGCCTGCCAAGTCATTCTCTCCTTCAGGAGGTGTGAGATACACAGACAGCCAGGTGAGACAAGTGTGTATTGCTGACACCACTGCATCTAACAAAACCGACCTGTGATTCATCATGTCATTGACCTTCGCAACAGTTTTGGACTGCAGATTGTACGCAGTGTACCACTTCATCAAATGATGCATCTCCTACTCTGCAACAGCTTCCAAATGATTTCTGGACACAGTTTGAGATACGGCCTTTTTACTTAGAAAGCCTGTAACACAGGTAATGTCACAGAGGTAAGAAGCAATCCTGTTTATTCTTAGCATTCAATATGGGGACCAAGATGACATGGCTAGTAGAAAGAACCATGTAGAAATTGAAATTACTGTAACTGAGGTAGGAGTTCAAGTTAAGTCACTCTAGTTGGAAGAAACCAGACTATTTCTGTCCAACAACTCTGGAACACAAAATTGTAGTTTTAGTAGGAAATGTTTTTAATAAATCAAACTGATGTTAGTACTGCATGGCTGGGAAAAAGTGATCTGTGCAACTATAGATCCTTTGTGCAACATCAATAGTGTGCAAGGCTTAAGAAAGGAAAGATTAATTAAAGACATGAAAGCAAATGCAAAATAAGTTAAAACACAGCAAAATATGCAAAATCAATCTAATATTTTCCATTTTAAAAAATATTTTCTAGGTAAAGGAAATGGCATAAATCTCATCCCTTGAAGTTTAGAAAAACTGAACACATTGAAAACTATTAGTTAAGGAGGAAAAGATGGAAATAATTACAATAATAGTAGGTACAGAACCAGCTCTATGGCAGATGATAATAAGAAGCTAATAAGAGTTCCCCATAGACGTGATGTGAGACCACAGAGACAGCCAAGGGAACCTCTAAGTAGAGACTAGGAGAAACTGGCATCTTTAGCCAAGGAAAATGAAAAAGAAGATAGCAAAGAAAATGTGAGATAATTCTTTGTAAATCTATTAGATGGATAAATCAGAGAGGAAGAAGTTCTTTTTAACCTATTAGATCCTGTGGGTACAAAAATATATAGATTTAAATTACTCTGGAATAAATTTAGCCTGCAATAGGGAAAAATGAATAATAAAAGCAATGAGGTTCTCAGGCAGCCCTCCAAAAGGAGATGCAAGCAGAGAAAAGTGTCAGCTTTCTTCCAAAAAAAGGCTCTCACAGCCTATGACATCAGAGCACTGCTCTCTTCCAGGAGATCCCTTCCAACCCCACAGTGCTCCACTGCGCACAGCCAAGCCCTGGGAATCACTTGGGACATCTAAGCAGACAGTGTCTAAATTTGTGTCTGGGACAGGGCAGCTGGGAAGGCATGGGGAGAAGCTCTCAACTCTGAAATTTGCATCTGCCCTCTTACCCGAGAGCGACTGAGTTCACTGGCCTGTGGGGCATGTTACCAGGTCACTACATTCACTCCTAATTTCTCCAACAGAATTGGATAAAATGACATGATCTTGCTTTTAATGTTTAGGAATACTTTAGTGTTGTCAACATCGCATCAACAAAGTTATGTTTTAAAGACAGCTCACTTGTGCATCTCAGATTTGCTAAATGTATGGGTCTAAACCAAAAGTGAGCAGATACATTAAGTCAAACATTGTTTTAGTGTAGTCTCCTAAAACAGGAGCTCACTCTGTTGTTCAGTCAGCCAGCAGGGAATTTCAACATTGATGATTTGGTCTGTTTGCTTGCACCCGGGCACACCACAGGACTGCGCAAGGTAAGGCAGAAAAGTGAGGCGCATCCATTTTGCCTTGCACCCAGACATATCACAGGACTGGCTAATTTAGGGCAGGAAGCAAAATATTTTGTAATAGCTGTTTGTTTGGTATAGTTGCATAATAGTATCAAAACTAGAATAAAGGTACTTAATCTGCAACTATAAGGAATCATGTAATCAGCAACCAGCCCGCAAATTCATAAGCTCCCTGAACGAACAGACCAGACCTGTGAGGAGAGGAGGCATTACTTGGGACCAGGCTGGTCCTGACCTATGGAAAAGTGTACATAAACTCCAGTAATACCCAGTGACACTTGGAGAAAACAGAAGAAGCCCTCTTTAATTCCAGTTTCCCTCTTTGAAGAGCTCTCAAGTCTGGCCATCTCAACCTCAGAGACTAGGCCATCAAAGACTGTGGCCAGTACAGCCAACCAGGCAGCATCAGATTTATAGTCTTATAAATAGGGTTAGACTGGCATGTGTCCTTAATACTGGGTATTTAGTTGTTACGGTATTTGAGTAAAAAATGGCTTACTGGGAGCATGGAGACTTGCCTGGGGCCTCAGAAAACTCCCTTCGCAGCAGTTCCCCTAATGACAGTCACAGCACCCCAGTACCTACCCCAGAATCACAGTCCTACAAACAGAGCCTGCAGTACCTGTTACCAGGACGTGGTGTTGCCATAACACTGAAGTAGCTGAAATACTGATAATGAAGTATTAAAAATGGGCAAACTAGAGTTCTCTAAGGTATTTTTGAAGAGGACGGTAATGAGGAAAGACAGAGATACAGGCAGCCACAATTTCCTTCCTTCCCATTTGCACCAGCTGGTAGGGATGTATGGCCACATTATATGATATGGTTTCAGACACAAGCTGCACAGTGCCTCCTCCTCATCCTCACTTGATTCAGATCAGCATGTAGCAACCTCTGAATTTTTGTGGGAGAAAAATACTGAGAGGTTCAATTGAAAAAATAACATGGGACCATTAGAAACTGCCATTACTAGCCAACTAAAAGAGGAAGGTCAGCTTCACAGTGCTGGAGAAGAGCATGCATGAGGGCTGCAAGGCTTTGAAAGTAAGGACAGGCAGCTTATGCTGGATGCTTAGGAAAAGAGAGGAATGAAGAAAAGCATACAGAAGGGTAGCCTTATCCTAGTGGCAAGTCAGGAAAACCATTTGCCCAACAGCATCTGGGTTAGTATCAGCAAGCAAGATTATAACTACAAGAGCATGGAAAAGGATGCTGTAATATTTAAGATCCAGGACAGACACAAAATTCACTTTTTGCAGCAAGATAAAGTTAGAGGAAGCCATATGCCAGATCAGAAGGGTTAAGAAGAGTTCGCACCCTCACCACAAAAGACCACTTACATTTACTGAAATGTACATAGCCATTAGACCAGCTGGACACTCTCTCTTTCCATCTTGGAAACATATACAGTGCTTAGACTGTGTCTACACTACTACAGCCCTCTGCCCCAAAAGCAGGGCTTGGTCACCAGTCTAAATGGTGCATACTGACTCACACGTGCTCAAGGTCAGAACCAGGTTTAATCTGGGCCACACAGCCCTGCTCCTGGGTCTCCATACCACACGTGACATCCCTGTGGGCTTGGCAGATTTGAGGCAGTTAGGGAGGAACAGTAAGGTTCTTTTTAGGTCAAAAGGCCTGAAATAAGGATGGTTAGATTGTACAAAATTGGTACTTTCTTAGCATAAAGTCACTACAACAGACTTAATGCTGCATGCTTCCATAACTCATGTCAAGGAGAGAGGCAGGTCCATAAGCAAGAAGCAGGGAATATCTTACAGGCTCCTCTTTCTCCAGAACAATTCTACAGAGCAGTCAGCCAAATTTTGCTGCAAAGCATAGGGAGCTGGTTTAGAAACAGACTCGAACATGAGACAAGCTCTGACGCATGCTGTTCATCTATCTACCTGGCACAGGGTGTTGTTCAGACCAACAGATAAATACTTACGAAGTATTTGTTGCAAGGCCAAATTTTATTTTCAGTTACTGATATTAATAAAAAATAAATACACTTTCTTTCTTCTCTTCTGTTCCTTCAAGCCTGCTTTTGTATAAAAGCAGCAGGAAGAAGATCTTAAGATCACTACGTACTTAATACAAGTATGGATTTTGATAGACATGAGCAGAAGGATTTTCATCTCTATGCCATTTGTCAGCCAAAATTGATGACAAATGATATGGTATTTTCTGTCTATGACTAGTATGCTTTTAAGCAGGGAATTTATCTATATACATTTCTTTTCCATAAGTAGAAGGGCTTGTCTCTAAATTGGGACACACTATGCTGAAAATTTTTGTCTAGGAATGCCAAATGTTACAGAAGCAAGGAGATTAACAAAGAGATTTTGCTGGATACAGCATGCCAAGACAGTGAGGAGAATATAATTGCAAAGCTGAGAAGACCTGACTCTCCTGGTGAACTGCAAACCGGTGTGAAAACACCGAAGCGCAGCCTGTTTGTTTAGCAGGTGTCACGACAACAGCTGTTGTTGAAAAGTATTCTTAGAATGACTCTGGCAAGATTTGGTGTGCTCATGATTTGACATCTCTTCCTTTTCTTCTATTGCTTCACAACATACCTAAATCTAGATAGTACTTTCTAAACACGTGTTTCAATGCTCTTTTTTTTTCCTAACTAAAAAAAGGTTAAAAACATGGCCTAACACTGAAAGAAAATGACCAAGGGACTGAATATAGCCATTTCAGCATATGAAACAGAAATAACATTATGAAGAAACAGCTATACTAAGCAACAGGGATATCATAAAGCTGCATTCATGAGTGTTTGCAAAGTGTTTTGAACTACTTGATTAAACAGCACCTTATTAGTGAAAATTATGATTAATGAGAAGCTTATAACAACAAAGCTCTCTTTGCAAGCGCTGCAACAGAAAGAAATGAGAAGCACATTTCAGATTGTAGTTGCTAATTTAATAATTAATACATGAAGCTCCACTGAAAGGGTATTTTTAAGGCTTTTATATCGTAAAGTTTAGGTTGACCAAAAAGAACATGCGCTTTGTTCTATTATTTCTAGGTTTTTTATAAAACTTTAAGAGCTTGTTGTTATTCCTCTTAATCAAAGTAGTATTTTACAACATGGTAAGAGAGATGTCAGAGATCAAGATGAAGGGGCAAGCTGGAGCCCCTGGGATCAATACACTCAGCTGAGTCTGAGCGATTTTGTTACTCCATTATGTTCATAAAGCAAGCTGGTGCCTTTTCCATCCAGCTGTAACACATCTATTAGAGAAAGAGGAGATAGGGTCCTTCTCATTTATTATTTATAAGACAGGACTTGCACAACTTGTCTGACATCATCCTTGTTAACAGCTAATGAGAAACTTAAATAAACCAGGCTTTTCATCACAGAAAAGATGAAAAAGTTCTTTCAGGTCTAATGATCCGTTTTTCTGCAGTAGGGGAGTTCTCTCTAACATATGCAACCAAATAAATTGTTGTATATAACTCTATACATGCCAAGGTGATGAGCTTTCCACACCACTACTGCTGTTTGGGTGAAGTCCCAATGTACATGTGCATACATTGTATAAACATCAACCAACCAGTATGATTTAAAGAGATGTGTTTAGCATTGACAGAAGTAACCAAAGCAAACCAGTAAGCACTTTAAGTTCTTCAACTCTTAAATCTAATTTGCTGTGGTGGATCAACACTGTTAGGATGAGATACTGCGTGGCACAGGACTGCTGGGCTAACACGAGCCTGTGCCAAGAGCCAAGTGTTACCAGTGACACCAATATGAACGTGAAGGTAATGAGGTGAAGATTACTTGTTAGCACCCAGAAAGAGACTCCACATCACTCTACAGGGCAAAAATCACCATCCAGTGCACAGCCTGCTCCATCTCTCATCCGTGGACTGCTCTGGAGAGAGATCCTGGCTCAGCACATGGCTGTGCTGGTCCCATGCAGGTATGGGCTGGGCTGCACATCTGAGCACAAAGGAGAGAGCCAAAGACCTGCACAGATTTTTCTTCCCTGGCTCTTTTTTTTAGCAACACAGGTATGGCCAGGGCCTTCAAATTCACCCTTGAGGAGTAGGCGAAATGTGACATGCTGGAGGACTGGGGAAGGCCAAGGACGCTGCTGTTACAAATCTCAGAGAGTTGATCAAAAGGGGTAATTCACATAGGAATTGGCCTGGGATGGAGAAAAAGAACAATGTAGAGGGAGATATTCAAGAAGGAAGAGGAAGGTTTAAGGGGGCAGTTTAATGGAAAAGTGCACATAGTATAAGCAAGGATTGAGAGCACAGTACTGCAATTCTCCTTCTCTCTCGATGGCTTTCCAGACATCTCCTGACATTAGCAATTTCTTTCATAGTTCAAATGATTTTATGGAACAGGACTTGGCGACAGCTGGTGCCTGCTTGTGAAGCACATCAGACCACTTTGAAGCTACTATCAGGTTCTCCAGGATCTCAGCTTACATTAGTTAAAACCTGACAATAATTTTACCCTTAATGCTGCAAAACTCCAGTGTGTACCACATATAACTACTAATGAAGAGACAGCCAGGTAAACTAGTCTGTCCTAAAACAAGGTACAAGCTATTCCTTTTGCTTTAAGTAAAAATGGTAATTTAAATACTAACATTGTTATTTCCTTCTTCATTGGAGGCCAGAAGGTTAAAGCTCTGACCTTTACTATTTTCCACCAGCTGTCTTATCTCAAATAGGTGGTGATTGGGATATGCAGCCAGCTGCATCATTCTCTCGTAAGAAAAAAGAAGCCAAACCTTACCACTGAGAGGAGCTGGGGCCACGTTTGTGCCCTCCTGAGAGGTCACCAGAGGAGCTCAAAACACCTACCCCATCATGTCCTGAGTGTAATCATCAACTACCAGAAATGCTGCCTCATTTTGGTTTCACCTGGGTGGAGAAAACTTCTACAGGTAAGCTTAGGGAAGACAACTAAGCTGCACTTATTTCTAGACTGACCTTCATGGCTGCACATTTCTATGTGTGTAAACACATGCAGGTCTTCACAGGCAGTGGGAAACCTTCCTTTGTCACACAGCTCTGGTGTACCTTCATCACAACCACAACACCATTGCTAAAAATTTCAAACAATGACTATCTTCTATTGAGCTGATCAAAATGAAGAAGAAAAATGCTAATAAACTAGATGACCCTATTTAAAGATTTAGTTCAAAACTGCTAAAATGCAAATACATCCATTAAATACACACTTACAAGAAATATCTGAATATGATCTACAGAGAAATCCTACTGTACCAAATTAATGTGTGACTTGTTATATTTCTTAGTTGAGGCAGAAATAATTGCTGAATAATTGTGTGTATATTAAAAAAAATGCTGGACAAATTAACACTTATTTCTAAAAAGATTAAATCTTCCAAAAGATCAAATACTTCAAAATCTGACATGCGCTTTTTCAATTCTGTGTGTTATTCCAAGGGTTCATACAAACTGGCCAGCTAGACATTATTTAAACTCTTCAACAAAATGGTCTTTTGGATTATAAAGCCTAGCCTTTTTTATATATTTTAATATAAAAACTCAGCTGGTGTTTTAGAAACTGTGCTTTTGAGAGTCTGGTCCAAGCAGCCCCAAACATTTTGAAGTGCAATTACCACTGGCCAACTTTAGGTGAGTGGTATATCAGTTTTCCTGGAAGTGCCCCTGTGTTTCCATTGACTTTACAGAGAACCTCAGGCAAGCACAGTCCTAACTTGGATATCTCAGATCCTCGTGGTTTGTTTTTTTTTTAATGAAGCTGGGCCTCTTGCCCTGGAGGCCAGAAAAAAAATCGTGTCAGAGAAACAGGAAAACGATTAAGAAAGACGGTCAGAGAAAGAAAAAGTTTTCCAGTGGGCCCCAAAAAAATGCCAAATTCACCCTGGTATAATTCTCCTGAAAACAACAAAAGTACACAGGAGCTGAACTTTTCCCACTGTCTTTGCATGACAGTAGGCAGCCTATAAAACAATTTTATCTAGTTAAATTATGTCATGGCCCTGCACATTTTCAGTATGGGAACAGAAATTCTCTATGTGGGATTGAGTTTTTGTATTCTTATAATGTTCACATGACTGTGCAAGTGTTTACTCTCAATCTTTGGAGATCCTGTTTCCAACCAGAGATGCTGCTTGGTGTTGGGAGAGTGAATCCTGACGCAGGAGAGGAAGGGATAAAAATGAACACTTACAATATCACAGCCTCAGCATTCACATTCACTGCTGGAGCATTTCCTAGGTAACAGTAGTTTGTTATAAGCTTATTAAGGGCTAAATCTGGCCTCTTATAATTAAGTTTCTGGTAGCAAGCAGTAAGAACTTGTTTTGAAAATAAACAGCTGATGGAGCTGTAATATGAGAATACAAGGTGAGGGCAACTCCAAAAGCAATGATGGGAAGACTTCCCTGTGGGTTTCTCAGTGTAAGGGAGACTCTGCTTTACATCCCCACGGAGGTCATCAGCGTGATGGGGGCAAGAAGTGTGTAGTTGCCTTCAGGCATCAGCATCAGGAGCCGCAGTTCTGCCAGGTCCCAAGAGAGATGCACAAAAAAAGACTCATCCTTGCATCATCTACTAATCCTCCTTAACAGGCCAGCACAGGCTGCTCATCACAACTACCACGCTGTTACCTCCCCTGCTACTGGAGTGAGATCTCCCAGTGGTTTCTGCAGCAGCTGGGTAAGTACCAAGGTACAACCGCAGCAGCCGTCAAATAGGTGATATTCTTCGGGTTAGAGCAAATCACCACGGTCTTATGCACTACTTAGGCAGATGGAAGCAAATTTAATATTTTCATAAAATAACAAAGAAAATACTTGTAACTTAGTCTTTTTACTCTGCTGATGTGCAGAGTTTGAGGCACAATAAAGAATTTTGCTTCATTACAGAAAAAATTGCTGAGAAACACAGGACAGTAAACTTCCTCTAGCTCTGCTTTTTTGACTTGGTTTTAAAGCTGTACTAGAACATTAGAGCATATGCCGAAGAAAAAGCATCAAACCATTTGCCAAGAAGCAAGATACTGGATTTCCATAAGAACAAATGTTTACATTTAAAAATACATATATCTCCTTCAACTAGAAACAGTCCAGAGATAGGAAAATGTTCATTCCTCTGTGTCATAAATCATACTTGGCACTCTTTTTGGGAAAACTATGTTAAGAAAACAGCTCCCAATGGTAACACAGCTATTGGAATTTCATAAGCTTTCTACAACTGCATACATAAGAAAAATAAAGAATAGAACACTTGGCACAAAGAAAGTTTGTGTAACAAGTAATTCTAGGATTTTTTTTAATTAAGTCAGCCATTGTAGCGTGAAAAAAAATGTATTGTGTATGCCAGTGCTTGAAGGCAGCAGTGAAATTCAGAGAGAGGCCTTTGCACAGGGAGGGTGGTACTGCAGCAATCTGCTAGCGCATCTACAGGCTGACCGGAGCCCAGACAAACCGTCAGGGAGATCGAGCTCATGTGCACGGTCCTATGCTTCACCCACCCACCCTGCCAGCAGCACTGCAGCTCTCAGGTCACCCAAAAATCCTGTAGAGACACAGACAACACAGTTACTTGCCTAAATGCACTATTAAACGTGTCACAGTCAAGGCTTCCTCCACCTGTGAACGCTAAAAGCATCGGGATGCCCACAAAACCTCTCTCACAAACAACTGCAGCGACCACGGGATCTGCTGTCGAGCTTGTACTTACAGCATCGGCCGGGACAAAGCTCGGGATTTAACTATTTCTTCATAAACTGCTTCCACATGCTTGTCTGCTCATTGTGCCATTTCTTCCATTGGTTGCTGGTGTTTGACAGCATCTGGACCGCAAAACGATCCTTTCCCCCCTCTTCTGCGAGATCAGCAGGCTGCGGGGGGATGCGTGACCGCTGCTGCAGGCGCGGTGTATGGAACAGCCCAATGCAGCAGAGGCTGTAGCTCCCCCTTCCCAGGATGGGGTTTTCTTTCTTTGTGTGTGGGTTGGTGGTGGTGGTTTTTTTTTTTAAAGAGATACGGTCCTGACTAACCTCAGGCTTCAGAAGCACGAT
Organism: Psophia crepitans; assembly: GCA_013399095.1. Taxonomy (NCBI): domain Eukaryota; kingdom Metazoa; phylum Chordata; class Aves; order Gruiformes; family Psophiidae; genus Psophia; species Psophia crepitans. The sequence continues at coordinate 133,211 of VWZZ01000942.1, read as the reverse complement.
ACAAACTGCAGGACACGGGGTTGTCATCAAACAGTGAAGGATACTGAGATAGAAAGCAGAAATAATACATTTTCAGGAGATGCTGTTCCAGGCGTAACTTGTATGTGAAGTAGATACCTCCTGTAACAGATCCAATTTTGTGGTTTGTTCCATTTTATTCACATTTACTTCCTGACATTATGCTGTATTATTTCTTCACTTTTTGCATTCATTTCATCTTATACAATGCAAATAACAGATTTTCTATCTATTTATTTAATCCTTGAACTATGCAGCTGTGTCAAAGAATGTTTACATTTAAACTGTTCACAGTTTGAAGAAACATTCCCGGAAAACTTCTGTCTGTACAACAGGTTTAGTAACCACCCTCACTGTTCTGCTTCTGCCTCTCTCCTTTACCAACAGTGTGCAATGCTCACGCGCTTGAGGACGGCCTTAGATTAATCTCATTGGTGCTGATTACATCAAGACTCAGAAGTCCATGTCCTATCGGTAGCATCCTGAGTTCCATTTCTCTTTCCCAACCTGGTACAGGTAGCTGTTGGCACTTACACATTTTAAAACTTAGCTCCTTATATACTTCACACTCATACTCCTATTCATCAACTCTACAGAAAGCAGACCTCAGAAGAATCGGGGATCTCAGATACAGCCTTGAACAGAAACAAAGATCAGACTGAACTGTTTAAGGCATTTCTAACATTTTTAGACCTTAGATCTCTCACCTTAGTCACCCATGTAAACCTGTCAGGTTGTCCTCCAAGGAAAACCAAGAAACCTTTCCTTTGAGAGCTGTTCTAATCTTGACAGTCCTGCTTTGAATGCCACGTGTCAGTGCAGTGCTGTCCCTCTCCATGGTCCAGCACCCCACCGCCACAAATGCACCTTTCCAACCTCTGTCGGTCTTCATTTAAAATGCTATACTAATATAGCGCTTCACAAGAGCTTCAGGACTGGCCAAAAGTAGGAAATTAGGAATTTCTAGGGAATCTGGAGCTCTCTTTTACTTCTGCAGTCCTTGGCTGCACAGAAGATGCACTAGAAATAGCTTGTCTACAGGGCGATGCCTGCAGAGGCAGAGAAAACACATACTGGCAGGAAGAAAACACAGTGCTATTGCAGCTTCGTACAGACAGAAGAAGGAGTTCTTCCTCCTTAAAGAACTCCTGGACTTTACTATGACTCTGCTGCTTTTGGTTAAAAACCCTGTTTTCCTGCCAAGGAGCTGAGGCTGACTTCTCTCATGTTGAAGGTTAAAGTGACATTGCAAACACTAAGAGGCATCTGCAACACTGTATAAAAGGATATATTCCTTAAGGAAAAGAATCCTGTTTCATGTTAAAGTGCATTTGATAGTAAGTGAAATTATTTGCGTTACCACAAGCAATTTACCGGAGGAGGCCAAAACCTTGTATTTAGAGTCCTGATCGTGAAAGATCAAGAGGCACTGAGCATAAGTAAGGATAAAAACTGGCCCTACAATATTGCTTTTTGTAGCACGGAGATCAGGGAAAACACATTTTTCTGGTCATCACATCTCAGCTTTACCGAAGTTCACCACGTCACGGTAAGAAATCCTCTCTGAGTTCCAGTAAACAAAAGGACATTGTAACCAGGCAGAGCAGACTGTTTAGCCGGGAAAACACTCAGTGCCAGTCTCCAAAACACTGCCCCGCTGGATAAGCTCCTGCAGCACAATGATCTCACACAGCTGTCGCGTTGCTCCTAAGTTTAGTTGCCGAAAGCATCAGCTCCAACGCGGTGGCACGCTGAGCGCGGTGCCTCGCTTCCCAAGCAGGGCACGTGTGTTGGCTCCAGCTGCCTGGGGCCGTGCTGGCCACATCGGTCAGTAGGGTGGCATCAGACCTGTTTATCAACGTCAGTCCCTGAAAGCGGGAAAAAAAATCCATAAAAAGGGGTGGGAATGAAGCCACGGATGACACAGGAAGCATCACAAGAATAGGGGGCAATGACAGGGACAGGACATTGAAAAGAGAGTGTTTTAAAAATATTCTCTCACAAAGTTCTTAAATGCTTTTTAAGCAGCAGGCACAAAGAGTCCTCCTTTGAAATTGCCTCTCTAGAGTGAAAAAATAGATTGGGGACTGCCAGGATTATTAACGATCTTCTTACGGAAGAACGTGAGCTGAGGGCAGCCCTGTGTCTGGAAACGGAGCCTGCAAGAGCAGCTGGGCTTCCGCATGGGAAGCAGGTGAAGGGCACATTTCCCCTCCGAGGACATTGTAAAACAAAGGCAAAAATAAGTATTTGATTGATGAATTCACCATCCCAGCTGTGAAAATCAAGTAAAATTAGAAGGCTTGTCACCACTGCTGAGTTTGGTACGACTTTTGTTGGCTCTGACGTTGGTGAACTGCAGCCAGTTACGAGGCTGATGCCCTATAAAGTTCAGCCGCCTCCTCCCTCAGCCAGAACCATTCTTGCTTCTTTGCCTCTTTTATTTCACCTCCCGCCTCCCCAAATGGGACATCCCCTCTCACATGCCACTCCTGGTGTCAGCAGCCTTTGCATGATGTCCACCACATCCCTGGGACAGCACCAGACTGGGGGCAGCCAGAAACACGTGCCCATCACTCACCGCCACAGTGCACTGTGCCACTGCAGGGCTCCAGGCCAAGCAAATGGTTTCATCGTCAACACGCAACCCCCAGTCATTACCATAACGAGGGGAGCTGAAATCTCCCTCTAATGCCAATGGACTGCATCTACGTAATGGACTCAGTTCAGAAGATGTGAGGGAGCTTGAACTGCTTTTAACTCTGTGGACAACCTCAGAAGAGATGACCCAGCCATTATGAGAAATATGAAATGAAATTCAAAGTCTGAACCACAGTTAATGCTCATAAAGAGAGCTCAACAATTCCTCAACAGTTTGATTAATTTTTTCCAGGCCCTGCAAGATCACACTCCTCAGCTGTTGGAGGAAAACCGGCAATTTCCTGTTTAACCCGTTTCCCCAGCCCCTGGCACTTCCAACCTCAAATTAAAGGGGATAAAAATGAAGTTTGGCCATAAAACCTTCCTGCAAAATCTGTCTGTTAGTGACCGGTACTATATAACAGCAAACATTAAGGGGGCTTTTTGAAGTCAATGAATGTAACACAGATAACAAATTAGTGACATTCAAAGATAAGCAAAATTATTGACAATCTGAATTAATTTCTTAAAATATCAACAACAGTGAGAGGGTTTTTATCATATGAGGTCAAATACCTGGGACTGCATTAGTTGGATGTCGTAGTAACATCATTGTAATACTTGAGAAGAGCAAACACTTCAGCACAGCCCCTCCAGCTGTCCCAAGTGACTCATATGCTGCTTAAAGGAGCTGCAAGAAAAGAATTTCAAAAAGAGGAAAGATGGGAAGGACAAGATCTAACCGAAAAGTGCCCAGTACTGCGAGTGCCAAGACTCCCAAGTTTGATTTTTTTCAAGTTAAAATATTGGTTTCTGCATTTTGCAATTGATCATATCTGCGGTAGACCTACTGTTAACCTTGATAAAAAGAAAGAAAAATTAAAAATTATAATTTCTAGGCTGTGATCCAGGATGACTAAAATACCGTCTTGCCTAGGCTATTAGTTCTATAACAATTATAATCACCAGTAAGGCCAGGCTATTAGTGTTTGGGTGATTAAAATACCAGCCTGGTCTTCCAGAGCCAGAGTGATTAGTATGTTGCCAGGCCAGGCTATTAGTTTTAGCACTACCAATGGTGTGGAATTGTGTAGTCCTTTCAGAATTTAATTTATGCTCAGATTAGCTTTTTCATTAACTATACTTTTAATCACTGAAAAAATATATATATGCATATTTCAAATATTCATGGAATCATAAGAAAAACATGTTTTGGTGCATTTGTACCATCATGATAACGGAAAATTTAACATATTGTCTAAGTAGGAGAAGTCACGAAAAGACTAGATTATTGAGTAAGAATTCCAAGCAGGGAAATTACAACAATGATGATGTATTCACCTTCTAACTAAAATGCAAATACCAGCTCTGCCAGCCACTGGCATACAGCCCAGCCAGAGCTGTGCACTCTGACTGACCTCGTTTGCCCAGGGCAGTAGAAGCATTAACTACTGCAGCCCTCTCCGCTCCCTTGAGGCAGATGAGAAGACTTGATGTGAAGCTTTGACAAAAAGTATTCAAATTCAGGATATGGGATTTTCTATGATTAATACTGGCAACATTGATGGAGGGGCAAAACTCTATATTAAGGGCAAAAAGGCCATGGAAGATGTGATGGCAAAGACTTCAGCTCAGGCTCCTCAGGGAGGTGGGACCATGAAGAACCAGGTATGCAGAAGCAGATGCTTAGAGGAGACTGAAACTATGTCACAGGAAATAGTTGGGCTGTTAAATTTTCCATTAATGTTACTATATAAAATACCAGGATATGCTCCTGCATAAAATCACAGAATGGTTTGGGTTGGAAGGGACCTCAAAGATCATCTAGTTCCAACCCCCCTGCCATGGGCAAGGACACCCTCCACTAGATCTGGTTGCCCAAAGCCCCATCCAACCTGGCCTTGAACACTGCCAGGGA
>VWZZ01000942.1:76463-123354 GCA_013399095.1 Psophia crepitans | reverse complement strand
TCTTGCAGCCGGCTGGCATTGGCTCTGTTGGACACAAGGGAAGCTTCCAGCAGCCTTTTGCAGAAGCTGCCACTCCTGTGTGTGTTGTCCTTCCCCAACCCTGATGCCAAAATCTTGCCAGGCAGACCCTCAACACTGCTCTTTCCATCAAAGGTACTTCTCGTCCTGTGTCTCTCGGGCAGTGCTTGCCTGACGGGTGTGTACCACAGTTGTTTCTAGGTCTCTTCTAGCAGGACTGCACTGCATTTCTAGCATAAGAAATGAAACTTCAAGGCCGTTTCTTACTTTATTTGTTTGGATTTTTGTCTCTTCACAACATAGCTACTGACTTTTTGATGATGCCAACTCTCTTTTACAAACTGCAGAGGTTGCAAGGTAAGGGTGCGTTACCCAGATCATCCCTATAAATACATGGATTCTCTTCATGTCTGTGAATTTTGTTAGCCACCCTACTTTTCTGGGTCTAACTGGAGTCCGCTGGAAGCCAACAGGCATCTATCTCTTCACGGAGTATCCGTTCACCTAAGCCTCAGCTTCTTTCCATTCTGAGTAACATCTGACTCGCAACGCTGCACTTCCAACATCTGTCTGGGTTATCGCAGGCTGGTATCAGGAGCCTGACGTGCCTTTCCTTGGCATATTCCTTCCTGAAGCAAAGCTACCACAGGCTGCAGTGCCAGCACACTTGGAAACTCTTTTGTGCACAGCTCTGCTGGTGCCCGTAAGCGCTCACACAACCCAAAGCCTGCCAAAAGCTAGGGGAGATGTTGCTGGGTGGCTGGGAGTTACAGTATTCAATACGCCAGAAATCATGCTGAAAATCTCAAAAAGTGATGCTGTTCTATCAGACAATTAGGATAACATGTCCTCAGGTTTGGTGATAGATAATGATTTCTTTTCAGCATTCTTGTAAGGGACTTCAGATTAATTAATAGTCTCACTTTCAGTTTTCTTGCCATCACTGGGTTTGGATCCACTTTATCACAGCACTGCATCTTTCAGGCTTGCCATCTCCTCATTCAGGAGCTCCACCAGAGCTAATGGAACATGCATTTTGGTGGACTTACATATTACACTCACTCAGGACGTTGAAGCAGACACAGCTCAATTTTCCTGTGCTCTGAACCAAAAGCTATTTAGCTGTGATTAGCACAATTCTCATCCCAAGCTATTAAGCTCTGCTGAGAGGCAAAGTATATTAGTCTAGGCTGGATGCCACACAAACACTTGGAGCAGGGCAAGAGTCAGCTCATGTTGGTCTGAAAAAAACCATGTAGCCATATCCATTGCCTACATGCCATGGATCTATTTCTAATTCTGTTTTGCAGATGGCACCAGGTGGGGGGATTAGTGAATACCCTTGAGAACAGGCCATCCAAAGAGACCTAGACAGGCTGGAGGAATGGTCCAATCTTAGGAAATTCAAGGACAAATGCAAAGTCCTGCTCATGGAAAGGGAGAACTCCTGGCACCAGCACAGGCTGGGACTGCCTGACTGGGGGAAACTTTATGGAGAAGGCCCTGGGGGTTGGTGAGCAGCCAGCTGAGCTTGAGCTAGTAGTGACCCTGGCAGCAATGAAGGCCAACAGCATCCTGGGCAGAGGTAGAGCTGGAGACCAAGGGAAGTGATTATCCCTTTCTACTCAGCACTCATTAGACCACATCTAGATTACTGCATCCAAATTTGGGGCCCTGAATACAGAGGAAGCATTGACTAACTGGATGGCATTCAGCAAAGGCCACCAAGATGATGGGAACTGGAGCACTGGCCCTATGAGGAGAGGCTAGGGGAGTGGGCTGGTTCAGCCAGGGCAGAGATGCCTTCAGGGAACCTAACAGCAGCTCCGGGTGCTGACAGTGATGTCACTGAAGAGAAGGAGCCAGGCTCTTCATAGCAGAGCAGGACAGGAGGATGAGAGATATCAGGTATAAGTTGAAAGAAGAGAAGTTAAAACTGGTATACTGGTTTTGGCTGGGATAGAGTTAATTTTCTTCATAGTAGCTCCTACAGGGCTTTGTTTTGGATTTGTGCTGGAAACAGTGTTGATAACACAGAGATGTTTTCGTTACTGCTGAGCTGTGCTTACACAGAGCCAAGGCCTTTTCTGCTTCTCAGACCACCCCACCAGTGAGTAGGCCGGAGGTGCACAAGAAGTTGGGAGGGGACACAGCCAGGACAGCTGACCCCCGCTGACCAAAGGGATGTCCCAGACTATATGGCATCGTGCTCAGCAATAAAATTGGGGATGGAGGTTGGCGGGGAGGCCTCTGCTTGGGGTCTGGCTGGGCATCAGTCAGTTGGTGATGAGCAATAGTTTTCATTTGCATCACTTTCTCTTGGGTTTTATTTTCCTCTCTCTTTGTTGTTTTGGTAGGGTTTTTCTTCTTACGATTTCTTTTTTGAAAAATTCTTTTTCATTATTAAGCTGTTTTAATCTCAACCCACCAGTTTCTTTCTCAGTTTTACCCTTCAGATTCATCCTACTGGGGGGGGACTGGACAAGCGACTGTGTGGTACTTAGTTGCCAGCCGCAGTTAAACCACAACAACTGGACAGAAGTTTTTTTCCCCATGAGGACACCCAAGCAGAAGCAAAGTTGCCCAGAGAAGTGATGCACTTTCTGTCTTGGGCAGTTTTCAAGTCCTGACTGGATGAAGCCCTGATCAGCCTGGTCTGACCTCAGAGCTGACCCTGCTGTGAGAGAAGGTTGGACCAGAGGACCTGTGGTCCCCTCCTGCATAAGTTATCCTGCAGTCCTGTGAGTCCATGATCCTCCACGTCCATCCCCTTGAAAATGTGTCTCTCCAGTCCATTAAAAAAACACCCAAACCAACCACTGCATCTTTATCTTACTTTCGCATAAACAGGTCAAAAAAGAACCATGAGAGCCCCTCTATCTCTCCATCAGACAGCCCAAATGGGAGGCTGGGCTAGCTGCCTTGAAGTCCCACATTTCCATAACATATCCTAGAAGATAATAAAAGCTCTATGAATAGTATGTGAGTGTACATTTGTATGTGAGTGTATCTGTGTATGTGAGTGTACATTTATATGTGATCTTGTTCTCAGATTGCCTCAAGGATAGTTCTGGACATGGCTAAAGAATTTTATTCCCAGACCAAATGCTCTCTTCATGTCTTTTTTTTTAAAACTAGGATCAAGTAGTTGGCAGTTGGACTAGATGATCATTGTGGGTCCCTTGCAACTGAACTAGTCTATCCTAAGTACTTCAAGTGTTGTTCTTCAAACTCATAACTTAGGTATTTTTGAGGGGGAAAAATGCAGTGAAGAAAACAAGAAATATTAAATTATCTGAGCAGAAAACTATATTTTCTTTTAATCTCCACAAAACTGCTATTACAGGAAGAGATAAAGAACCGCAGCATTACTGCCTGGGGAAGGATGAAAGAGCACGTCCCTCAATCTGGGATGGAAAATCTCCTCTGTTGGGACTGCGTGTCACTGAAAGGACCGAAAACGCCGTACACACGATGTTTACAGGCACCAGTTCCTCAGACTAGATGATCATTGTGGGTAATGTTTTTAAAATACACCCCGGTACCCCTGTCTAAACCAGAAGTGACATCACGGAATAGTCACAGCATTCGTTAGTCTCTTCCTGTCAATTCGCACTTGTACTCCCTTTTCCATTTCCACGCGGCTTCCCCAGTGGGCAGAGCGATGCTGTCCGTGCCGGGGAGCCCGGGACCGGGGGCTGCTCCCCCCGTTCCCACCACGAGAGGTCCCCCCAGCCCCGCACGGGGCTTGCACCCGCACAGTCAAACTCGCGTGTCTAAAATTAAAACACCCAACTACGACACTTGTTCTACTTTTTTTTTATTAATTTTTTTTTCTGCCCTGAATGAATGCGTTCCCACAGGGAATAAGAACAGGCTGCAGGATAACATCCAGCAGAGAGCAGAGTCTGCTCGTAGCCTGGCCACCAGAGCCTAAAAATTGTGGTTGGATTTCCTTTAGATGAGGAGATATTTAAAATAATGGTATTTGCAATTTCCTGCCTCTCTGTCTCATGTTTGCAGTTCTGTGCCCCCGTGTTTCAAAGACTGAAGTTACACATGTTGTTCTCTTAATAGAGAGTAAATTAAGAAAAAAGAAACAAAACTAGAAGTCGAAAAAAATAGCATTGACCAAATATTCAGAAAAATTCAGAAAAAATAGTCTCCCTCTGAAGAATCTCAAATAAGCCCTATTGCTTCTCTCCAAAGCACCTTTTAAAATCAAAATTTCTGGGTGCCAGTGGGAGCCCTGAGCAGACGGACGTGTGTTATACCTTCTTTGCAGGCAGCGCTTGCCGTATGCTTTCACTGAAGCACATTCTGAGGTGCGTTTTGGTAAGCACCCAGATTACCTCAGGCACGGGCGTGCTCCAGCCGAGCTGTTAATATGAAAAATGAGTCGCGGTAGTGAAAGCAACACGTATCTGTGCGATGTTCATCAACATGAAAGGCTGGTGCAGGTGGCCGCATATCAGCCACCCTGTTAGTTTTGGTCAGTGCCACATCTCAATGGCTGTCACGCATCTTTTTTTTTGAAGTTTTAGAAGTCATGTGAGAGACCAAGTTGTTGCACATTAATCACCATTGCAGAAGGGAATGGCGAGGAACAGGTTGGCCTAGTTGTACAGTTAGAAAGAACCAGGGGCTAAATTTGGCAAGGCTGTGCCCTAGCCTTAATCTAACAAAACGTGTTTAATTTCAAGTTCTTAAGTGATTCATTGACATCAGTATGGTTATTCTCATGTTTGAAATTAAGCACCTGTAAAAATGCCATACAGGATATGATCTCTCCCTTCAATACCCTCAGAGTGTTCACACAACAGTGCCCTTTGTAGTGTCTGAAAATCTGGTTTCTTGGCTTCCTTTGCCTGCAGTGATACTGCATAACGTGCGAAGCAGGTCATTTTGGGCCCAGTCCTGCCGTGTCCTCCACTTAGGCAGATGTCAAAGCCATGGAGAGTCTCCATAGCCCAAGCTTCTGAAATCCTGTTTGCACCAGCTGCAGTGTTGAATCTGGGCTCCTGTTGCATTCTTCCCCCATCAAATTGAGTCTCAAACTATGGCAAAACGGCTTCAGTCTGGTAATTCACAGTCACTGCCGCATCAGGGGAACAGCTTCAGCATGCACAAAACCCACGCAGTGCCATGTCGTGACAAAACGCCCTCTTGACTTACAGCCTCCAGAATTCTCTAAGTGACCTCCGATTACGACACCGTAAGAATACAGTCCGGTAGGCTTAAATGTTTCTTTTCCTAAGCTTCCTAAAAATCTTGCTTCATTTCCAGATGGAAAATATTCTGTAAGTATATGGCATTGTTACCAAGTGAAACTGCTGAATTAGCCTGAATATGGATGTACCTCAGAACGATGCCCCAGTAACATACCTCAGCCATGTACCGCAATATACAGAGTGCATGTATTTGCATGCAGCTAGTCATAAAAGCTTATGCTTTAGCACTAGATGACCTAAGGGGGAAATGAAGTAACCTTGTTAGTGGCTGATTAGAAGGGAAAAATGTTATCCTGTCATTAAAGAGTGACTGAAGAGGGAAATAAATTTCCAGACCAAAGACATGAACTAAAAGAATTCGAATTACTTTCTGATGCTAAGTATATCAGGCATTTGGACCGCGGCCATCGCTGCAAAACCACTGTGTGGTGAGCCAGCAGTCACATTCGTCGTGTAACTGTCACCGCGGAGGAGTGGGTGAGGAGTGCCCTTCCCACGGACTCCTGTTGGAGCTCAGTCACGCAGTACGTTATAACCGTATGAAGTGCCAGCTTGATGCCTTACAGTAGTGACTTTAGCCATGACACCAGCTTTTTGTTTTGATATCAAAGAGACGGGAGGAATATTTGTGTGCTTGTGTACTCGTACACACGTTACGTTCCACTGACAGAAAATAGAAACTGCCCCTTAAAAAGAGCTAATGCAGAGATTAGAGCAAACGTTTCAGAAGCTGATGCCTTGAGTCTGGCTGCTTTGTACTTATACACTTACTTTAAAGTGTTGAAAACTGCTAGTGTCTAGTGGGTCTTTGTAATGTGAATGGAAAGCGCAACAGAGGGCTTATATACAACCACAAATAGGGGTTTTGAAGCCTAACCTTTTCTAAAAATCTTAGCAATCATGTAGAAAGAACTTGAACAAACCCATATGTTTACATCGGCTTTGAAGAAAGAAAAGCATGTGAAAGTTTTCTTCATGGGGCATACATTTCCACAAGTTATTAAACTATTCATGATCACACATGTTTGTATAGAGGGGCTTTTTAATATTTTTTTCAGTGTCTTACTTATGATGGTTGGTTCCAGGGTTACTACAGAAATGGGGAAACTATATTGTTTAAAGCATATATATCAGCAAAAAATCATGCACAGAAACAAACGAAATGATGTGAATACATATGGAGGGCATGGCTGAAGCCTTGGTAGCAGAATGTGTGCAGCAAACAAACATTACCTCTGCTGTTGCACTTGGATATCCATGTGGATTTTACCCACCACTTCATTTGCTCTTTTTTTCCTTCTCTTCCGTAACTGCGGTTTCAACAGCCAGGTCCTACCATGGGGTACAGAAGGTATCTTCTGTCCTCTCTCTTTACCCTGACACTCTGCACACCTTTGACTTTACATGTGGAAGTCACTCTCCTGCTGCCTTATCACCTAAAGCGTGGGACTTCCTTCTCCAAAACAAACATGTCCAGAAATGTCCCACTATCTGCAAAAAGCATCAAGTACCTGAATATGATTTTTCATTTCATTGATATTCATCCAAGTCTCATCGGGGCAGTACAAATTACAGCAGAATTTGGCCTTTGCTGGCTTTGAAGCAATAAGGGAAAACATGTGCGTAATCATTAACATCTGTGAATTCACACATTTTGAGGTGCATTTTTAAATGAAAGTAATGTGCTTTCTGAAGATGTGATTAGTTGAGTAGACATAAATCCTGCAGCTTTATTAAAGTCTAAGGTGCAAATAACAGTAAAGCTTTGGCTTCAAATGCTCATGGAACTTTTCATAAAGTATTCTACATTGGGCAGCAGCTTTATCACAAAAACTTTTAGGAAAAGCTACAGACCATTATGCTAAAAGTAGCAAGGATCAGAAATAAATACATAAAGACTGTTTGTAGGAAGAGGTAATAGAGACCATATTTGGATAATATAGACCATATTACCTCTATTTATAAACTTTATCTTGCTTATGTCCTTAAATGGTCACTGCTACTGTAGCACTAGAAGAAGACACTGCTCACAGACCGGATTCTCAGTGTGAAGTGTCCCCTCATTTTCTTCTTTAGTGCACTCAGTAAGTTTTAAAACATCTAGCAGTTCATCAGTAACCCACCCATGATGTGGCAGACATTTTATTTTTTTAAATAAATGTCGCACATTCCAAAATGCCTAATGAATCTCCTCCATGCCTCTGCGTATTGAAAAGGGGGGCTGCACAGAAGTGCTGTTCCTGGAATCCAGTAAATGGCTCTGGACAATAGTGGAACTATTCCAACCATTTCCCCATAACCCCATTAAAAACTGTTCCCATTCACTGAGAGTCATTTGAATATTTTAATACTGCTAAACGTTTGGGCACAAGAGGACAGATTTGGACCTAAGCATTGGAGTTAGTGGTAGTGTTGTAAAAGTTGGATTTTCTTCATTTTTTGTGGCTCTGCCTGAAGCACTCCTAACTGCCAAAGTGCTCCATCATCCACACCCAGCTCCCTGACCAGGTAGGCTGAGCATCTCTTGGACTTCACTGTAGCTCCAGCCTGACTGATATCCCCAGTTCTCCTTCCTATGGAAACCAGGGGTCTGGGGAGGGATGGCTGGCATGCACATGAGTTTCACCCCAAAATGTGATCCAGACATGACCTTTGTGCACATCCTGAGTCAGAAACTCAGATGTTTCCCAGGTTATGGTGTCTAGACAGAGGCTTAGTGCTTCTGGGACCATAATTTACGTTTTCCTGCACACAGGTTTCTCATCTGCGTAGTGGAGGTATTGATGCTGTCCATGTTGCTTGCTATCAGTTTAGAGTAAGAAAGGTTTTCTGGCTTCCTTGTGGAGAGTTGAGACATGAACATTCTGATTTCCATTTAGATCTCTAGCCAGCACTGTAATTAATACCTGCACAATAATTTGTTGTAAAGTGTTCAGGCATCTCTATAGAGCATATCGTACTGTCAGAAATCAAAAGAGCAGATAAAAAAAGTTTAATCTCTCAAGGATATGTACTGTATACTTCTCTGCTACACACCTGCCCGTGGTGATGACTGCGATGCCACACACCAAATAAATCCAGAATACCTACAAAAAAATGTATGTCGCACCACCTGTTCTCATCCAGCTTCTTTTCTTTTTTTAACTAAAACAAGTGCAAGCAAAATGCAGGCTTTCAAGACAAAGAAAAGCTTCAGCCAGCATCCAACTCCAAAGGGTTCATATTAAAATTGTATGAAGAAAAATCCAGTGGGAATAACTTTGGGAATTCAAAAGCAAAAAAGCTGACAGTTTCAAATTCCATACTGGAAGACGACCTATTTCTAGAGACAAATGAGAATTTCTGCTTCACTTTAAACCTGTTCTATTTCTGGAGCTCCAGCCAGCTGCCTTCCCAATAAAAATGAATAATAATAATAGCTACAACATGTGAACATTGGCCTTCTCACAAGAGCCTGCAACTTTAAAAAAACATTGCTAAGTCATTTTCTGTTGCTGCAGCAATAGCATCCACAGCCACACTCACCTTAAATTAAGGTAAATTAAACTTTTGGCAGCAAATTTTGAGTTAGGAATGATGCAGGTAAATAAACGCAATGCAAGCTATGAGGAAAAGCATGTGTATCTAGACACCTGTTTTTCATTTATAATACTGGATTAAGTTCATCTCATCCTCAAGGCAGGAAAAGGATCATCTGAATCCATCTGTAAGAAGTTGAATAAATGATAACTTATGCAAGAATGCAGAAATTCCCTTTCAACTAGAAGCAAGCAAAATGGGTCACTGGTAATTAAATTATTGATTAACTTGGCCTGCCACCCATTCCACAATGCGAACTGATGTTTATTCATTTAGACAACGCATCTCAGCACCCCTCTGAATGCAGGAACCTTGACTGTTTGAATTGGTAGTAGCCTCCCAGTTAATATGGGAATATTGTTTTCAAAACTCAGTACTTACAGGGCCAGAAAGAAAAAGGACAAAACACGGTGAGGTTTAATGCTGTAAACAGAAGGACTCTGTGGCCACCTAAAGTATAAAGTCTTTTCTACTTGAAAATTCTCTGACCTGGTGGCTCTTGTATCATAGACCCCGTGTGTCACTTGTTTTCTCAGCAAGCGAGAACTGAGCTGTGTGCCGTGCAGGGCCGGGTGAAAGCGGGCATGAGCTCCTTTCGTGACAATAAATGGAACATATGTGAAATACAGCATCAGAGCTTTTAACTTTGGGAAACACCTTTTTGGTTACCCCAATAAAGGCCGTTTGACCCTGCGTTCAGAAAGGCTTTGTTACAACTGAAGCAAGGATGCACACATGAAAGAAATGCAAAGAGCTGGTGCCATGTTACCACACACATACACGTGGGTGCACACACAAATGCACACGCACAAAGGCGTGTGACAATTTTTCGTCTTTCACTATATGAACAGCCCATAGTTATTTCTTTCAGCTAACCCGCAGCATGGATTTTATGCTCATGTCCCTAGTTGGTGGCTGATGTGCCTTTAGCCAGTAAGTCTGGCAAAAATAAGTAAATGCACGTATAATTAAACTACTAGCAAAATTAATATCAGTTTTGCCCAAAAGTACAATAAATTATATCCTTAAAACAACAGTGGAGGAGTAGAATATCCTCATTGCTACATCGTAATTTTTTCAACAGAGGGTTACAACTTCCAAGTAAAAAATCATTGTCATAGATGATGACACAATTGTCTCCAAAAGTAAAAAAGAAAATAATAATTAAGGCAAATTCATCTTTATGCAATTAAAAATGCATTTCCTTCAATAGATGCATTTGTGCAGAAAACACTAATTCTGTTCATGCACAAAAATATCCTCAAATAAACAAAAAGGAACAGGAATCCAAATGGCAAATATAAAATATTCTATACTAATAAGCTGCCTCTATTTCACTGTGTTTGCAACTACACTAATCCTTTTTTTCCTCACTAGTTTTTGTATTGTTAATTGCAGTACAGCCACGCATTTTCATTACAGAAATCTAAACTATGAAACAAGAGGAACCTAATAGTTAATCAAATACTATATAAATAGAAGCATTTGTACCAAGGCCTTAAGGTTAGATTGGAAGTTTATCTTGCACATCATATTATATAGCGTAAAATTTGAATATAAATAATGAGAGAGAGAATTAAGTAAGTGATACCAAACCAACTTCAGCAGTCTCTCAAGTGCCTTATTTTTGCAAATCAGCTGCATGTAAGGCCACTGTTGTTTTTTTTATTATTTATACACCCTAATCTCACCTAGATGTCTTGCTGACTTACCCAGTTCTAAATGCTTGTTCCAATTCCTTTTTAGGGAATATTTCAAAGTGAGAAGCCAAATACAACTTCTGACAAGTATAACTCAGTGAGGCTGTTTTCAGAGAGGGACCCTTAGACGGATTCATTATTTCATCCAAAGCAAAATTTGCAGCTGCTAGGAGCTGACTGAAGACCTTCCAAATTTTTCCTTTTTGTTGTGGATTCTTAGATATCATTGTTTTAGTAGATATCTGCTCAACATGCCTTGACAGCTACTTGATCTCATATTATCTGATAAGAAAATGTAGAATAATTTACTGTTATTAATAATAAACTCTCTTAAGTTCTACTTTGCAAGCACAGAAGCAAAGTGTACTCACATGAAATGAGCAATGTACGTCTATGCCCCAACAAGTTTACCATCTGAGACTGGGAGCCTCAGAAAGAGAACAGCATGAACTCTTCTTATGCCTCAAATCAGAAAATACAAGCAAGACAAGAAACCAGGCAACAGCTGTGGGAAAGAAGAGTGGAGATTAAAAATCATAGAATCACAGAATCATAGAATCTCCCCAGTTGGAAGGGACCCATAAGGATCATCGAGTCCAACTCCTGGCTCCACACAGGACCAGCCCAATCACAGCAGATGACTGAGAGTATCATCAGCCAAGCTCAGTGCTGTGACCACCTCCCTGGGAAGCCTGTTCCAGGGCCCCACCACATTCTGGGTGATGAACCTTTTCCTGATCTCCAACCTAAATCTCCTCTGCCATAGCTTCATGCCGTTCCCTCCAGTTCTATCACTGGTCACCAGAGGGAGGAGATCAGCGCCTGCCCCTTCGCTCCCCCTCGTGAGGAAGCTGTAAGGCTGCCATGAGGTCTGCCCTCAGTCTCCTCTTCTCTAGACTGAACAAACCAAGGGACTTCAGCCTCTCCTCATACATCTTCCCCTCTAGACCCTTCACCATCTTAGTTGCCCTCCTTTGGACACTCTCCAAAATACTCCAAAATACTGGGAGGAAGGCTGCTATAACAAACAGGTTTTAAGAATAGTTATTAAAAAAAAAAAAAAACCACCACAAAGCTTACTGCTTCATTTGTACTTTTTTGTAGCTTTGCCTTCATTCCCAGAATAAACTCTATTTCTTACAACTTCCCTGCAGCTGGTTCTGGGGAAGGAAAAATAAGAGTGTGCTGGGCCTCGCAGCACATGCTGTGCAGCGCCATAGGCACCTCTCCTCTGAGCTCTCTCAAGCCATGCATCCGACCTGGCTGCCTGGCTGCTCGAGGCTCTCTCTGCCTCGACACAGGGCTGGGAGCACCCTCTGGGGTGCACACTGGTCTAGAAATAGACATATAATTATAAAAGGGATGAAGTAATAATGATAAAAGAATGTAGCCACAAAAAAGTCAAAACGAAGCTGAGTCCACCACTCTTCCTTACAGCCGTACAGAGGGTTGTGAGCGTGTCTACGTACTTTGGCACCAGCGGTTGTGCATCGGCTGTACCCAAGCCTGGCAAACCACAAAGATGTATTAACAGAGGTCTGAGTTTAAGGTAAATAGTTTGGCTGGGAAGCAGTATTAAGCAGCTCACACTACAATACCAAGTTTGCATGGATGTTATTAGTCCTGAGCTGGCCCTTGTCTTTCAAGTTCAGAGATGCAAGTGCCCACGTTTACCCACATGGAGATAGCATAAAGGCCTGTATTTTTCCATTCTCCATATATATGTAGATACATTCCTTCTCAGTCACTCAGAACTATTTTTCCAATGAATTTAACATAGCTAGCTCTAAGATAAAGCCTTAGCCTTTTTCTTTTTCATTAAAACAAATTCTCTCATGATGAATATGGATATAAACCTGCAAACCATTATTTCTTTCTCTAGTTTTTATGGATGAAATTCAGTTCTGGCACGGATGGCTGTATATATCATCCTGTAGTAGATGAAAAGATTGCAGGAAGAGGGCCTGCAGGATCTCATGTTCAAAACAGCTCACAGACTCACTGGAAAGGTCTCAGCTCCACCGCTTAGCTTGCCGCACCGCACTGCAACCTCAAGCTCACCTTTGGGGTGCGTGTTTCTGTGGAGCCAGGGATCCCCACAGCTACACAGCTTGCCTGGCAGACAGAAGCAGCAGACGCCAAGGTCTAAGCCTGCAAATGCTAGACCGCAGGCTGCTCTCTCCTAAACTCTCTATGCTGTAGCTCTAATATTGCTACAGGAGTGTCTGTGGTCCATGTGCTTCCTGAGATGTTGTTCCTTGGACTTCGGTAACACCGCTCACAGGAGTGGGAGCTTGCGAGACACAAACGCAGTTATCAGGGGCTTTTATGGTATGTCAGTCTCTGCATGGATTAAGCTTACTAAATGGAAGTCAAAAGGGTGTTTGCTGCAATGCCACTTCAACCATGAGGGGCTAGCACCATGAAGGGCTAGCACTAAGGAGGTTTATCAAATCCCTTGTAGCCATCCCCACCTGCTGATGTCAGGAGGTTTCTCATTGTGAATACACTACGGTACGGGGTCCCAAGCTCAGGCTGGTAGAGAATGAAGCAACTTGTGACTGTAATCCCTTGTAGCCATCCCCACCCGCTGATGTCAGGGGGTTTCTCATTGTGAATACACTGCGGTACGGTGACTGTGGAGCACATTTCCAAATGAAGCATTAAGTGCCTAATTCTTCGCCTTAAGATTACATCTAAACATTTTTTTACAGATCTAAACCCCTTTGAACTTTAAAACTTTACAATAGCATAATTGATTTTAATCTTTCCTAAGCACTTATCTGGTATATGAAACTAGATACTCTGTATTGTGATTCAGCCCCCAGGCTTTAAAAATTGTAAATACAGTTCCTTTGAAAAATAAAATCAAAAATCAAATACGATGTCTCTAATGACAGTATTAGGCTTTTCAGTTTATGGTTGTATTACTGTGATTAATATATAGTCCCTGCACTTGAGGTAAAAAGAGCCCATGATTGTGAGAAGAACATCTGCCCAGTGTAACATGAAGCAGTATTGATAACTGACTTAACTGAAAAATCATGTTGGCAAGAACGTTAACGCCGCTGTGCAGGACTGTTTATATTACACTGCGTTAGGACGTTCAGCACTTCTACCATGGCTGTGTCGCTTCAATACCCATCAATGTCAAACTCCACAGAAGACTGAAATGTTTGGAGCGTTGCTGGGGAGCAATGCCACACGAACATTTAGGTGCTGGGGCACAAACCAAAATTCATAGCCCAAAATTAGATGTTGAAATGTCCACACTACGCGGTGGAGTATGAAGCATCTACAAATGGGATCTTTACATGGCAGCGCACTGACTGCGTAGCCAGATACATGAGCCAGCAGGAAATGTGGAGAGAAGGGCAGGTCCCAGTGTCTTCTCTGGGGACTTGAGGGTGCAGCACCCAGCTGCTGGACCAGCTCGCAGCCAGCTCCACTCATGCCCAGCCAGCACAGCCTTAAATCTCTCCTCAATGCTCCATCTCAAAACCACCATGAAACCTCAAAAAAATCCACCAAACAAAGCCTTCTGCACAATAACAGGGCATCAGAGCACACCTCCAAGAAGTATGAGAGCTTTTTTATTCCTTTTTTCTGTCTGGTGTTATTTAAGTATGTCCCCCACCCCATGGCACTGTCTCACAAATTTGGAGTAAAGAGTAGACCTCTGCTGAAGAGCATATCCAAGTCTCCCACAGAGTAATGACTTCAACAAGAACAAAACAAAAAACCCACAAATGATGATACAGAGATTTTGCAAAATAAAGCTGTTATGTATTTATGTCTTTATGTAAATGCTACTATTATGTCCAATTTTGTATCGTGTAATAAAATAACTGATGCACTCCCCAGCAGGTGTGAGACCCATCTTTCCAGGTCTCCACCAGTCCAAGGGCATTTGAATACACTCGTCTCACAGGAAAAGCCTCACCTCCAGACTCCACACCTGGTGAATGAGATGTTCCCATGGTCAGCACCAAAAATGCATATGGATGTCTTTTTATTTTTAAAAAATAAATAAATAAATATTTTAATTTCATGAGAACGTTGTATTGATTATCCCATCTTTCAAGCAAAAGGATTTAAAGTTGGGCCAGACTTATTCCTTCACCTACCATCAGTGAAGCAGAGCAGGAGACTTTGGGAAACTCGTTACAGCTCTCTGAATCTCTGCCTAAATTTAGCCTTCTTAGGGAGGCCTGGAGACTGGCTCGCCTTTGTTGGAGAGCAACCACCTCTTGTGAGATCCTCTATAATGGCAGGGCTGGCTGTGACAAGGGCGTTAGTGGTGTGGCTGGAAAGCAAGAGGCTTAGCCCTTTCCCCACTCTTTATTCAGTGGAGGGATGTTAAGGAGTTTTCACCAAATGCTGCTGCTCCACTCATCCAGAAATTTCGAAGGTGGGAAGGCAGTGGGAGCACTCAGGTGAATCCCTCCAGGGCTCACTTGGCCCATGCTGGCACAAATAGGTGTAATTTCAATCTCATGGATCAGCAGAGGTGAAGTGGGGAAAGGATGTTTCTTCTGCTTTTAGGGCAGGAAAAAAACAAACTGAATGCAATGTCTACAAAAAGCTATCTCAGATATCTTCACATGATTCCTGTGTTGCAGATCTTAAAAAAAAATGTGCCTTAAAACTGATCGAGAATGGAGACAATGCATGCCTTATAAGAAGCAATAGGAGTTAAACCTAGAAAATATGCTGAAACATCTTTTCGTTTGTTTGTTTTCTCCACTTTTTTCTTTTTTTCTATATTACTCATTGCACCACCAGGTGCCAGTCAAGAGTGGGATGAAAAGATAAAAAAAATAAAGCTGCCGTTTATGCATTTGAGGACGCGGGTGCCACTCTAACATGAGATGTTGTACTTCTAACTACAAAGCATCTCACAGGCTTTAGGACACAGAAAATAAACAGTACCAAGCACAAACACTACAAAGACTAATTTTAGCCCTTAGCCTCTTATTTCTCTGTTTTAAACTGGAACAGAAACTGCAGCAAAAATTCCCGAGAGCTGAATTCAAGCTCCATCTGAGATACATGACTGTTTCTCTGTGTTATATGACACTCTACAACCTGTCATGTACTGCTATCACTCAAAACCATTTATAACTTGTTAACAAGGTGGCGAAAGGGAGCTGAATATTTTCCCAGAATGGTAGTTATCGGTTTAAATAAAGATTAATATCTTGATCATTTTAAGGACACATTGAATAGTGAGGCAAAAAAAGCTTCTTTGACATCTGGAAACAAGCTCATTTGCCAGAAAGCAGTGCAAAATCCATGCATAAATTATTTTAACCAAAACTAGGCTGACAATTGACAGCACCAAGAAATATGTCAGAAATTTCTTGATAATTTCATCGGTATTATTATTGAAATTGGGAGAATATTATAGGACAAACTCAATGAGAGCTAGAGAAAGCTCAGGCCAGAGAAGAATAAAAAACTGTGGTCTTGACACAGACGTTCTCCTACAGAAGGTGCATTTCTTAGTTTCTGAAGGGAAATCCAATTATGATTTTTATAACCCTCACAGATTTCTTTTTGCAGAAAGTGGATCATCTGCAGCAGACTGTGGCTCATAAAGCACTCAATCTTCACCTTTTCTTGACAAAGCCCATTTTCCAAGCTTTACAGACAATTTCCACACACTCCCCTCTTTCTTCTTGGTACAGAGGGAGATTTCTGTAGGGAGCAAAAGAAACCAGACCCAGCCACAGGGACAACGCTACTGAGGTGTGCATGTCCCACCATCTGGACCATGGTGGGACAAAGAACTGAAGTTTAGATTTCCCAGATTCTTTCACATTTTTTTATTTATATTTTTGTAACTTACTGTTATCTCTTCTTGGATCAAGCTCTCCTATTATTTCAACTTCCTTTTGGGAAACTGATCCAAATTATGCTATTCAGTGCTCAGATTTATATCACATCAGTGACTGAAGAAGGTAGATTTGGTATGTCCTAGTGAACTACTGCAAATGCAAGTCCTGTCACCACATATAAAAACTTGTAAGAAAAGGAAAGATGGAATTAATAAGGAATATGTGAAGTGTAATGAGAAAAATATAATGAATGTTAACTTCATCCCTGCAGTTCAGGTAGGAAAAAATAATCCTCCTTAAGAGTTTAGCAATGCATCTATAAAAGACTCAGTCTTGAAGCCTGAATTAGAAGAAACTTGGCATCTGCGTCAACCTTTGCAGAATCAAAGTTCACCTTGAAATGAGGTTTCTCTCTTTCAGCTTTACAGTTTCCTTTTTTTCTTTCAGCCCTCCTTTCCCCTGCAACCACCACCACACAGTCTCTTTTTCCCTTGTTTGTTGCCAAAATGCAGAAAAGGTCCTTAAGGATTTTTTTCCCAGCCCCATCTGATGAAAAACCATCAAACGGAGTGAGATGCAAATAAAAATGTCATCTGGTTTCACATGTTTTAAAGTGCCTGACTTTTTGTGTATATAATTCCAAAAATTACTTAATTTTAAAACCTCAGACTTTAAAGGATATCTTCATTATGCCCTGAAAATTAGCACAAAGGCAAAGGACAAAGAAAACAGGTTTTTAAATGAACATTTGTTATTTTTTTTTCTCTTATATGCTTTTACACAGCAGCTGCAATAGAGAAATAGTTAACCAGCTGTATGATATTAACCCTTTGAATTACAACTTTCATCTACATTTTTAAAAGGAATCAACATTTTTTGTGCACTCGCCTTACTTGTCTTCTAGGTTACGCTTTTGGGCTAAGTAAATTCTCTTCTCAGCTGGCTACAAAGAGAAAGCTCTGTGCTCTCATTTTGCATGTGTTTTGCTGCTAGTTATGCTGCTGTGCCAGAAGAATAACTGAGAGAAGTCATGACCACTGAGTCCTTGGCATCCCTGTGTCCAAAAATGCAGTTTTTGGGAAGCAGTAAATTATTGAGATATGACCAGCAGGCACAACTGGGCACTATTAAAAAAAAAAAACAAAAACAAACCCCCCCAAAAAAACCACAAACCAAAAACCCCAAACAAATAGGGTTTTGTCCATTCCATTTGCTAAAGTACAATCTTGAGATGGCAAGTGTGTGTGTGTTTCAGTGTACAAAACTAAGATGTACAATGGTCAGATTGGTAAAGAGTAGACATGGGTGTAGAAAATGAGTATCAGCTACTCATCCCTCGATCCCAGGCTTCTTGGTGGTCAAATTAACCCTCAGTATCACATGTGAGCAAGTCTAACACTACAGAGTTAGAGAAAAACACAAAGCCAGGTGCCACTCAGGCTGTCCCATGTCCTTCAGACCCCTGCCCTGTGGGCACACACTTCTTTAGGTTACGGAGGTCCCCAGGTAGCTTTTTTTTGAGCACTGCATGCTACCTGCTAATGCACAAAGGCTGAAGTAAAGACCAAAGGAATTAACCCTGATTTGGGCTTACATCACTGTGCTGGTTTTGGTTGGGATAGAGTTAATTTTATTCACAGTAGCTGGTACAGGGCTGTGTTTTGGATTTGTGCTGAAGACAGTGTTGATAACACAGGGATGTTTTCGTTACTGCTGAGCAGTGTTCACACAGAGCCAAGGCCTTTTCTGCTTCTCAGACCACCCCACCAGTGAGTAGGCTGAGGGTGCACAGAAGTTGGGATCCCACTGACCAAAGGGATCTCCCATACCATATGATGTCATGCTCAGCATATGAAGCTGGTGGAAAAAGAAGGAAGGGGGAGGGGACACATTTGGAGTGATGCCGTTTACCTTCCCAAGAAACCATTACGCATGACGGAGCCCTGCTGTCCTGGGGATGGCTGAACCCCTGCCTGCCATGGGCAGTGGGGAATGAATTCCTTGTCTTGGTTCGCTTGCGTGCGCGGCTTTTGCTTTACCTATTAAACTGCCTTTATCTCAACCCACGAGTTTTCTCACTTTTACCCTTCCGATTCTCTCCCCTATCCCATCGGGCGTGGGGGGAGTTATGAGCAAGCTGCTGCATGGGGCTTAGTTGCCCACTGGAGTTAAACCACAACAATCACTTACGCTCCCACCTGGTTTCTTTAGGAGAAAGACTGCACATGCTTTGAGGCAGAGCACCGCTGGGGCATGAAGAGGGCAGTGGCAGTGACAACCAGCCACAACTCTCCCCAGCTGCCATCTCCCCATAGAGGTGACGCAGCTGAGGGAGCTGCAGGCTGCTCTCAGAGCTCAAGTCCCTGCTGCCACATGGGAGTCTCATGGCAAAAAAAAAAAAAATGTTAACAGGCAGGCTGGTCATCTCCCGGGGCTACGTTTCCTGCCGCAGCGGGGTGCGACCTACCGGTCTGCCTGTCACGCACAGACATAATTTGCTCTCATTTGCAAAGCAGAAGTGCCTTTGATCCAGGGCCTGGATTAAAATCTAACTTTGAAGATTTTCTAAGTGGTGCTGCATTTAAAACTTTCCTATAAATTAATTTAAAGACTTAACAATTATCTTAGAAAGCGAATTTCCAAGCTCCACAGCTGCATTGATGTGATGGCCTTTCACAGAAGCCTGGGATGGAGCAGGATTCCCTTTGCAACCTCCAAATATAGGATCCTCATCCACATTTTACCTTGGGAAATGCCAGGTATGTGGCAGGACACAGACTGAAAACTGTTTCCCCAATTGAATCCCCCTCCCCACAGAAGAAGTGAGGTCCAATGAACGACACTGACCCACAACCAGGCTACAACCAGGGATTCCTGCACACGTGCCTGGTGCTAATCCAACCCATCCGTGAGTGTCACATATAGCCCAGGGTCATAGGCAGCTCTTTTTCAGAACAGTGCAATTAACCAATTCTATAGACAATTTGTTCCTTTGCACTACTTTGTAGTAGTGTTTTGGGGTATTTTTGCAGTCCCTTTGGTTACAGACACTTTAAAAACCAATTACGCTGCCTTATTTCATTGCTAAGCCGGCTCTGTATATCCTCGTGACTGATAACTGTTAGGTTAATGGTAATCACTTTGAAGCAACCTGTCAAATTAGAATAAAGTCATTACAATTTATACCTAGTAAGTATAGGTGGATGCAAGAAAATGTATTAAAATATATTCCTAGGAAAATACATCATTAAAAATAAAAGGACGGCACGCAAGATAAATCAAGGGCTGCATAACCTTACCATTTAACCAAATACTAGGCACTAAAAAGTCTTACGTATGCTGGTCAGCTAAGGAACCATTCAGGAATTCTATCAGCTTTTTAAAACATGTTACTGTTAGCTGATAGTCCTCTGTAAATGTCATTTGCCATAGTCATCAGTGACTTGTGCTGAGCAAAAGATCATTGCCACTCAAATATATATAATTTAGTCCTCTATGTGTTTCAACACTAGAGCAACTAATTTTCACGTTACTCAGACAGAGGCAGTGTGATTTTGGAGATTAATATGCTGATTTTTTCCCCATTGCCACATACTGTGAATTATCTCTGAGCACGCTATCTTCATGTGTTTTGTATGCACATTTATCTTCTTCCCTCCAATCGGTCCTTGTAAGTATATCACAATTGATTTTTTTTTTCCAGAAGATAAATGTGATTACTGCTGCCCATTTTCACGCTGTTTAATTGGCTAATTTACATCCCTAATTCCTTTTATATCTTTATCTGTTTATCTTGCGAGATGCCCAGTCATTGTCCAGCCCCTGCCCCCTCTCTGAGGCTACCTTTTGTTTGAAATAGTTTGTGATGAATTATTTGTTTCTGATTATAGCTAATTTTTCTCTTTCTACATAGACAAAGTGGGTTTTGTTAGATTAATATTTAATCAGGCCAGAAACTACTGAGATCATCTAACCTAACTCTCTGAATAATAATGGCCACAGGACTACCTTGAATTAACTCCCCTTTTAACTGGAGGAGACCTCTAGAAACACATATGAACTTGATTTAAATTATTCCAGTGATGGTAAATCTACCACAAGCCATGATAAACTGTTCCAGAGTGTAATTAACATGTCTATTAAAAATGTGTGCTTTATTTGTAGTTTACATTTATCTGCTTCATCTTGCACCAACTGGATGTTATTAAAGCCTAGTTTGTTCTGGAGTTCAAAAAGCCTTTTCATAGCAAGTTTCTGGTTTTGATATAGGTACTTACGTGTTCGTTGACTCTCTCACCCCGAGGCAAGTTTTCGAAGACTCTAGTCATTCCTACAGCACTTCACCTTTTTGACATGTAGACATGAGACCCTGGCACATTTGGGTGGGTTTTTTTTGCTGAGTTCCATCACCATCTGGGGCCACAGTCAGTATTTCAGTCTAAACTTTTAGTCTATATTCCTCTGTTCATCCAAAAATGGAAATTGTTTTTTTCACCAAAGCATCATTTTCAGATGATATTCCTCTTGAGAGCTTACTGCGTAGGGGATGGAGATAGGGAGACACAAGTCACAATCAACATATTCCATTACACCATTTATGAATTTAACTGTTACTAGTAGCATCAAGCTGTTACTACTAATAGCAGATAATGGTACATTCAAGTATTCAGACACATGTTTGCAATCACTCCTCACTGCAGCTGGAGGCCAGCGGTGGTTTTCTCAGAAGCAGAGAGTCGTGCTGAGGCTCTGGGGGCTTCAGGTGGGTGCTCAGCAAGGCCCTCGTGGTCCTGTGCTTCATCCGGCTGCATGCAGTGACCACTGCCTTCCTCAGTACGGTCTGAGTTGTACAACCTTTGTAGATGTCAGCATGTACTGACAGTCTTGCACAGGCTCTTCAAGGACTGAGTTAATCTGTTCTTATGGATTTGTCAGGACCAGGAGTCACCAGAGCTCCTGACAGACTTTCACATGCTACTTCTCAGCCTGTAATTTTTCTTTCTTGAGGCTGCTGTTTTCAGGTCACCATTTCTGCATCCACATGCAGAGGCCCCACAAAGCCCATCCACACAAGCTCACCAAACAAGCTCACCAGGAGATGTTCATGCCACCCTGTCATGATGCTCAAGCCTTCTGCAGAGTCTCTCCTTCCCAGGTCCCTCTCCTGTAATTATGGCCTGAATACTCCTTTCAACATATGGACATTTCAGTGTGCCCAAGCACACTGAATTTATAGTAAATTTCCCAAATTATTCAAATGATCCTGCATTCACAATTGGTTATCACAGAATCCTAGAATGGTTAGGGTTGGAAGGGACCTCAAAGACCGTCTAGTTCCAACCCCCCTGCCATGGGCAGGGACACCCTCCACTAGACCAGGTTGCCCAAAGCCCCATCCAACCTGGCCTTGAACACTGCCAGGGAGGGGGCAGCCACAGCTTCTCTGGGCAACCTGTTCCAGTGCCTCACCACCCTCACAAGGAAGAATTTCTTCCTTATATCTAAGACTTTTTTACTGTATCATAAAGAATCTGTCCTTATACTTACTTCTTTCCCAGGCATCTCAATATCAGAACAAAATTTCATATAAGAGCACTGAGAATCATTTTTATAGTATCTTTTATACAGACCATCTTGATGCTAAATATTCAAATATACCTAACAACAGCATAAACAAATACACTATTGTTTCAGTATTTAAAGATAATTTTTTATTTTAGATGTTCTTCCTTCCCTCCAAAAATTCAAAGTAAGCTTTACATAGTTCTGAATCTATTACAGGTGTTTAATCTCCTTTTATCTTCATCTATTAAGATAATCATAGGTGTAAAAAAAAACAAAACAAAACATTTCTCTACAACTTCTTGGAACTTCTAACAACTTTGGCATGTGAAATATATCAAAACAGGCTTTAAATAGTGTAGCACAGGTTTTTGAACTGAAAAATATCATTGGTTCATAACATACTCTGTAGAATGTTTTAGATTTCATTATTTTATATCTGTACATCAAAGTAATTATAAATTCAGAAACAAGAGCATAAATATCCCCATTAGTAACTTTCTGCTACTTCCATGAATTTTAAACACTTCAGACAGGAAAAAGTTAAGACAAACTAATCACTTAGATACTCAAAGTCTACTGAAATCAGCAAAAGGACTACCTCTGACTTCAATGTCTTTGAATCAGTCCCTTAAAACTAGGACTGGATTGCTTCATTCATAAGCTTTTAAAGAATCTAAAATCTGTGAACAAAATAATTCAATGTTGTACAAACTAGCTGTTTTGCCTGAAGATAAAAAGTTGTTTGTTTAAAAAAAAACCCAAACAAACAAAAAACCCCAAACAGAACAGCTGAGCTTTGCAAATAGAGGACAAAAAGTTTACTTAGCAGCTGTCATTCAAAAACTAATATTTTCTTCATGAGAATTTAAAAATTACCATGAAATTGGGATAACCAAATCAGAACTGCTCCTCTGAAAATGAATTAGTAAATAAACAAATAGTGGCTCACGATCACATTGAACTCTTTAGAACAGAACAAATAGAATGGAAATTTGTCATAAGAAGTTATAAAAAGGGCTAAATAGTCAAATCTCTGCTGTATGCTTATGGCTAGGTTCTCTGTAAGCAGAGTAGCAGTATTTGCAAAATACTCCAGAGCAAGTATTTTTCCTGGTGATACCCTTTAGACATGAAATACCGCTCTCCCTGTTTCTGATTTATAGTGGATCGGGTTGGGGTGATCTAGGACTTATTTTTAAGTACCAGTACTTTCGAAGGCGTGAAAGGTGTCTGAGGTAGGTAACATTGTCATTAAAATGAAAAAAAAATAACAAAAAAACCACATGAACCATAGAACATACATTTGCAGAAAACAAATCCCGAAAGAAAAAGAAAAAGTGAAAAAGATCATTTTCAGCAGGCGGGATGCCACTGTTCTGCGGCAGGACCTACATTGTTGAGGGTGTTGCAGGAGCATACACAGCTCATCAGGCTGGTTTAGACTCAGGACATATTCACTTCACCTAATCAGGGGTATCTGGGAGTTTGGTGCTTTAGGTGTCAACACTGGTCATCCCTGCACCCCACATGCAGGCAGTGGACAAAGATCAGTACCACTGGAAGTTGAATCACCCACCTGTCTTGGGCAGCATGAAACCCTTCCTGAAAGCTCTTATTTGTCTCCTCAGGCTACTAAGAAAGTGTAAATAACTGTTTCAGCCTCCAGCTTTTGGATAGCTGAAGTTAGAATCATAGAATCATAGAATATCCTGAGTTGGAAGGAACCCATAGGGATCATCGAGTCCAACTCCTGGCTCCACACAGGACCAGCCCAATCAGAGCAGAGGGCTGAAAGCATCATCCAGATGCTGCTTGAACTCAGCCAAGCTCAGTGCTGTGACCACTTCCCTGGGGAGCCTGTTCCAGTGACCGATCACCCTCTCGGTGAAGAACCTTTTCCTGATCTTCAACCTAACCCCTCCCTGTCGCAGCTTCATGCCATTGCCTCAGAAGTTAGGCGAGATGAATACTGTCAATAAGAACTGATTACCCCAACATTCAAGAGCAGCTATCTGAACGCAGAGAATTGGCAACAGGAGAGCAAATGGCATTCCTGCAGGTATGTACAAGCTAATGTCCTTCGGAAAAAAAACCCACACTTTTTGAACATTCATATACTTTAATGTGAATTTAATTTCAACTTTCCACAAAAAAGGTTTTCATGAAAGTGTCAGATACATTTGAGATCAATATGTATGCAATATAGAGAAGAAATCAAGCACACTAAGAGATTCTAGCACTGTTTTTTAAAGAATAAAATACCCCTAGAGAACGCAGTGGCACATATAGTATTTGAGGAATGGATTATATTTTACTTATCTACCTAAAAAACAAAAAAAAGATATAGGTCAAGGATTCTAAATCAGGAGTATTAATAAAATTAAGACCTTTTTTTTAAAAGAAGCAATTAGAGTAGAACATGACAGAGATTATAAAAGAAAACATGGTGTGAGATGAGGAGATGGATACTCTTACAGAGGGCAGATTCCCCATCCCACAGATCAGAATCGATTCTACTAGTAAATCGCCGTTGCCCAACTCAATACACTAAGCTTTTTTTCCTAACTTCTGCCATATGTGCACATGTTTAAAATCAAACAATATACTTCACTGAAGTGCAAGAGAAATTATTAATAATTCTGGAGACGATGTGATGCCAATATAATGTAAATTCCATACCCTGAGGAGCTCTGTTGAACTGAACAATGTTTCTCCTCATACCTAACTGACCCTGTATGGATATGTCACCTTTAACAAGAGTTGTTCACATGGGAGCGTTTGTAGGGTATGAGGTTCTTACACAGAGCTATGGCAGTTCGGGTTTGAAAGCATGTGTACTTTTATCCAGTAAGATAATCTTCCTACTGAGGCCTCAAGAAGTGCAACTCATAATGTGTTGCTTCTGTTGGAGCCTTCCTGTGCTCTGCAGAAAGCTGGGTATTATTTTTTTCAGAAAGAACCCCAAATTTTACAGTACCTAAGTGTAAATTGCCAGAAATCTACAACTTCATGGAGCCTTAAAATTAAAAGTAACTGTTCTGAGATGAAGATGAAGTATACATTCATTAATGCTGCTTCCGTGATATCTGACAGTGAATTGTTTTTATTTCATCTTTCAGTCTACATTTCATCTTTACTACGCTGTGGTCTTGCCTTTGTAAGTTTGAACAAGCCTGGTACAGGGCAGATCCCATCTCTCATCACTATTATTTCTGGCTTTCTCTGTGACCTCAGAAAGACAACTCTATTTTCATACAACCATACAAATAAACTCACATATTTTCTCAAACATTTGGGCCAGAAACATTTTAAAACTAGGGCTGGGAGCTTCTCTGGAAATTTACCAAATTATTTTGGAATAATTATTTCAATAAATTCCAGTAGCTTCACAAGTGTGGACACACCCTCAGAATGGAGACAACAATTCTGCAGCAAGGGGTGAATTCCACATCAAATCCTTTCCTAAATTACCACTCCAGCAAGGACGTAGCGATTCCTCTACACCTACACATCTGGTCTTGGTTTTAGTATCTACCAGCAGATTTTGAATGGATTCTTTTGATACAAGGGGGTTTTGTCTTCCTTTGTTGTTCTTATAATAATTCTGGCGTATTCTTTTGTAAAACTATCTGAGAATCTTCACCTAAAAAAGTTCTCCAATTTGAAGCATTATTATCATAATTACTCTTCTATTTAATCGGGAAATTCTATTTGCTGTTTGCATGCCAGCAAGAACAAATAGGCTCTCTTTGCTATTTTTATATCAATAGGGATGTGTGCTCCTGTGCTATGACAATTATTTTACTTTTCAGCACTTCTATTACTCTGGAAATAGTTTAGCTCTTTTCTGTTAACTGGTTGCATCCCACACCCTATGTGCTCACCTATCGAAACACTACTTTCTGCTCTCATTCTTGATGTTTATCTAAAACTCTTCAGAAGGTTAGTTTAAAAAAAAATCAGAAACAACTTTTCTTTTTCTTTCTGAAATTGGCATAAACATATATAAACAGAACAATGTGACAAGTCTGTAGCAAAATAAATGATAGTAGTACTCTGCCACATGGTATTTTTGTCTGCAAGTGTGCACGTGTGTTTGAGCATGAGTGTGTTGGCCCATGTACGCACTGGCAATTTTGACATTTTACCACCCCAGAGTCACAATTGCTCGTTTCGAGGAAGCCGTGCAGGCACAGAATGTCTCAAGAACACTTTCTCAAGAACAGACTTGATATTTCAGTCAACCACTGGACCAAATGAAAATCATTTACACAGGGGATGACTTAGCACAGTGAAACAAGTGAAACGTGGTGTTATTAAAACACGATCAAAAGGAAAAAGTGTTGGTAGTGCATTTAAAGAAGACAGAACAAAAGAGTTTTTTACTCCTTTATGTAAAAGTGATTTAAGGACTTGCCATCAGGACGGCTATCCTTTCCCTGTAAACATTAAAAATCTTCACAGGATCAAAGGCCATACGACACGTACCACATACCCTGAGATCTGTAGAGCAAGGGAAGCTCCAGGGATAGTTCAGAGGATGAAGGTGATAAAAGCACAATGGGAATTCATCTACTCCGCTGTGATTTGGGGGAGCGCAGAGCACAGAGCTTGCTGTTATGTTTCCTGCTGATGTTGGGTCTCCCCACCTCCTGCTTGTTCCCGTCCTCCCACGGCCAGAGGCCACACTGTCCGGCTGTCCCATGCCAGGACGATGCTCCTCGCAGCTGTGTGCTATAGTCTTGGCATGAGAACTGCATCTGAATTGCTTGCAAGTCACAGCAAAAAGGCTACAATCTTTCAGCTTTACCGCAGGCTATGATACATGGAAGTGCTTAAATAAATCTGGTGTCAAAGGGCAGATGTCATTTTTGGCCCAGATCCTTTTGGTTTTAGTGCAACTCAAGTGAGCTGAGTATCCATAAAGTGCAAGCAGTATAATGCATTTCATAGAATCACAGACTATGCTGAGTTGGAAGGGACCCATAGGGATCATCGAGTCCAACTCCTGGCTCCACACAGGACCAGCCCAACCAGAGCAAATGACTGAGAGCATTGGCCAGACGCTTCCTGAACTCAGCCAAGCTCAGTGCTGTGACCACCTCCCTGGGGAGTCTGTTCCAATGCCCGACCACCCTCTCGGTGAAGAATCTTCTCCTGATCTCCAGCGTAAACCTCCCCTGTCAAAGCTTCATGCCCTTCCCTCGGGTTCTATCACTGGTCACCAGAGGGAGGAGATCAGCGCCTGCCCCTTCACTGCCCCTCATGAGGAAGCTGTAGGCCACCATGAGGTCTGCCCTCAGTCTCCTCCAGGCTGAACAAACCAAGAGACTTCAGCCTCTCATCATACACCTTCCCCCCTAGACCCTTCAACATCTGTGTTGCCCATTGCATATATTTTAGCCAGTTTCACCCTTAAAGCAGCAAAATTAAAATGCAATCAACCAAAAAATAGTTTTTAATCACTACTCCTTGGTAGGGTGGGAAGGGGCAAGAGAAATGAAACCACTAGGAATATCAAACTAGCCAAGATCTCATTAAATCAGTATGAACTCCTACAATGCTTAAACTATTGGCCCACATTAATGCCTTCAGGGAGCTCCTCACATATTGCCCTCACCACTCCACACTGCCTCCTCCGGAAAAGACATTTGAGGGCATCTCTGCCACTATCCCCTCTCTCAGGCACCCCCAGGAGAATGTGTTGCAGGTGGCAGAAGGCAGGGCTGACACAGCAAGAGTCAGGACTAAGGGAGCACCCTGGGCTTCCTCCACAGGCCAAGAAACATTCTCCAAAAAGATTCAGTATTGCTGCAGGTCATTCTCCTTTGCTCGGAGCCAGGCTGCCCTTCGTCTCAGCAGATAGTGGTACACCAGCACTACAGATGGCTGTGTAAAATAAAGAGAACCTGTCTTGCTTGTAGGTAGCTTCTTTGTGCCTCAATAGCAACATAGGATGACAACACGGTGCTTAGTCCCGACTAACTTGTCCTGCATCAGACTACATGTTCAGACTGTTTCTAGTACCTGAGCTAGCTGGTGTGTATGGCAGGGTCAGCACTCAGTTGGACCCCAGAATAAATACAAAGGGTAGGGACTGAAGTGATTCTCGATGAGCCAGGGAGAGTATGGGACATCTGCCTATCTTGAGAAGGAGTCTCTGAGCTAAGAGAAGGGCGAAAAAAAAGGTATTATTCATCTTCACAAACTCTTTTAGATTTTCACACCCCAATTTCCTAACCAAGAATATCTCACGTAAGTTTTACCACGGGAAGGAGAAACCTAGGGCATTTTGATAACCTGGAAAAACCTGCTTAAGACTTCTGAGCTCAGGGTATCTGTGTGTGCATATGAAATATTCTTAACAGGTAGGTGTATGCATGGAACAACTACATCAGATTATATGCACTTGCACCTTCTGTGAAATTATATATGGATGCAAAAGAGGGTGGCTACATGTAAAAGAGAGAACTACAATTGTCTCCATCAAGATAGACACAAGTTTTAGGATTATTTTGGCACGAGTCTTGGAATAGTAAATTAAAATATAAAAATAAAACATGGAACCATGAGACATCTTCATCTCAGATAAGGCTGTATAGCATAAGATACTGTAGAAACCTGTATTTACGCCATGACAGGTGGCTACAAATTCCTTCCAGGCAAATGACAGCTAACAGACAGCAGCACGTAGAGAACATAAATCACACAAATCAATTGTAATATTCAGAAATTCTAACTAGTAAGAGCTCCAGTCAGACTATGGGTGGGCAGAACAAAATAGACTTTGCAATTCATCAGGAAATACGAGACTTAAAGTATGGGAACGGACCCATACTCATTGAAGAGCCCTCTAATACTGCTCACGGTATCTTCTATCTTCCTCCTACTGAGAGAAGCAGTTACTCACTGGGAAACAAGAGAAAACGTGTTTCAGTACACTGCACACATAATACTTTGAAGTTAAAATTTACATTAGGAAATCTACAACTTAAAGTAGGTAAATAAAAAGTTTCTTTCCAGTAAAGTGAATAGTTCCACTTACTTCAACCTGCATATGGGGCAAGAAAAAAAGAAAATTAAAATTTCCCTATGTTTTCCACCTTTTTGTGACTTAAATACTTTAAAATGTCTTAAGTTATTAACTTTAAAACACTTATATATTTTATTTTCCAATATCTGTGTTCCTTGTTCAGTGTTAACATTTTGTAACCTTGGCAATAAACATAAGCATCTTCATTTTGTTTTGTTTTCAGTCTATGTCCTTCCCTGGCTCTCCTTTACAAAGGCACGCATTTAATCCAAGTAAGAATTTCTACTTTTACTACATTTTGTGAGGGGAAAAAGAAGAAAAATTAATTCAGGGATCAAAATTAAGTCAGAATTTAAAACACACTGTAGCTTTTGTTTGAGCAAGTGCATTTTTACAAAAGAGAATCCCAGACATAATCCCCCCATTTAATGAAAATATGTAGAGATCCTACATTGGACAGAATTCACTGTTTTATCTATGAATTATAAAGCTGTTAGGATGTCAAGCACAAGTGAACTTGTGGCTTTCGGGAATTGTGAGGATTTGGGGCTGAGAGATGAGAGAAGTTGCTGTGTCCCAGCTAAGCTGTGGTAGCTGCTCATGCCCGTTGTAAATGCAAACTTCAACAGAACAAATAATCTAAGTATGTATGTCATAATGCTTTAATCCAGGAGCATGCATAGTGAAAATTGTTCTGTTTCAACTGTTAACGTAATAAGCTGAAATGTCTAAGACACTGGCTTCAAATACACTTAACCCGTTACAGTTACCATAGCTGTTCCTCTTAAATTGGATTGAGAGCAGCCCTGAAGAGAAGGACTTGGGAGTGCTGACTGATGAGAAGCTCAACATCACCCGGCAGTGTGCGCTGGCAGCCCAAAAAGCCAACCGTGTCCTGGGCTGCATAAAAAGAAGTGTGACCAGGGGGGTGATTCTGCCCCTCAACTCCAATCTCATGGACCCCACCTGGAGTACTGCGTCCAGCTCTGGGGTCCCCAGTACAGGAAAGACATGGAGCTGCTGGAGCAAGTCCAGAGGAGGGCCACAAAGATGATCAGAGGGCTGGAGCACCTCTCCTATGAGGCCAGGCTGAGAGAGTTGGGCTTGTTCAGCCTGCAGAAGAGAAGGCTCCAGGAAGATCAAATTGCAGCCAGTACCTAAAGTACCTACAGGTACTTGTAGGCTCCCTTTAGCAACCTTTCGGTAACTAAAGGGGGCCTACAAGAAAGATGTAGAGGGACTGCTTACAAGGACATCTAGTGATAGGACGAGGGGTAATGGTCTTAAGCTGAAGGAGGGTAGATACAGATTAGACGTTAGGAAGAAATTCTTCCCTGTGAGGGCGGTGAGGCACTGGAACAGGTTGCCCAGAGAAGCTCTGGAGGCCCCATCCCTGGCAGTGTTCAAGGCCAGGTTGGGTGGGGCTTTGGGCAACCTGGTCTAGTGGAAGGTGTCCCTACCCATGGCAAGGGGGATTGGAACTAGATGATCTTTGAGGTTCCTTCCAACCTAAACAATTCTAGGATTTTATGATAGACAACTAGAGCAGCAGCAGCAGTAGCAGTTTGACACATTATATGTAATTAACAAAGGGATTTGTAATTATTTGGAGGACACACCAAAAGCATTAAATATAAATACTGACCCTTTACATAGGAGACCTTAGGGCAAATAAAGCCTGTCCTACCCTTAACATGGCATGACAAGGAAAGGGCTCTCTGCGGCGCCTGCAGCAGTCTCCACTCTATTGGTGGAAATGGTTCAGCTGGAAATATATGGAAAACCTTTGTGGGCTGTGTCCTCTAAAGTTCTCAGGGCATTTTTGTCCATTAAAGCAATTTGCTGAGATACACATAAGGTTCTTTGCAGCTGCCAGAAAGAGAAGAGGTGGGTCTGTGCTTAAGTCTTCTGCCAGATAACATTGAATAATAGCATTGTCTAAGGCCAACACAGACATTAAAAAGCATTTTCTACACACAGAGTTATGATTATTTTCTTCCTCCCTTTTCAAAACTTCAATTCACCACTTTCTGCAGTGTGAGGTATTCTTGCACTGCAGCAAGGTGCAATTACAGCCTACATAAGCAGAACCTGGGTAGCTTTAATTTCTCCAGTTTGGGAAGCAACATCAGCAAAGGCGTGGCAGCATGGACTTCTGCAAAATCTAGAAAACCAAGTTAGTACTCATGTATCTTCATAGAGCCTGGTGTGAATCCAGTGCCACTAAAGACTCCCTGAAAGACCTACCTGAGATTGCTGTTAGCTAGACGAAGGTTACCTCAGGATGCCGACACATACTGCAGTCATACCTCCCAATGGCAACATACGCATCACTTCTTACATTATTAAGACCCTTTTGTTTTGCGAAGGGACTGTCCACGGGCTGTTATTACTTAGTGTGCAGTTTTCCTGTACGGAGGATGGCAGCGCTATGGCGTAGCCTCACAGGAAGCCCAAAAAGCACTTCTAGCTGATTCTGCTGGGGCAAACCCACACCAAAGGAGAGGATCTGACCTTCTCAGATAAGGTGTTATTTGAGTTTCGTTGCCCTCTCCAATCTCTTTAGAGTCGGAGTGCAATTGTACTTTTCTTGTTCTTTGTATTCAGAGAACTTAAAGAATGTAGATAATTATGACTAATGGCCCCACTTCCCCTACCTGAAAGCATTCACAAAGACACAGCCACATCTGTCAGAAATGTTTAAAAGGCAACGCAGAGAATATTACAAATACGAGCTTATATGTGATCTCAGCTGTAAACTTTGTTGCCTTCTAAAATAGCTAACATCTGTAGATAAAATAATGCTGTCACAGATTTTTTACAGATTTGCAATGTCTCATAAAGCAATATTTTTACAAAATAAATAATCAAGTCTTTCAAACTCAACAAAAGTTATCCAGTCTTCAGTATATCCCACAAGTTCAGCAAATTACATACTTAACCCACATAGCCAGAAATGATTTTCATTCATTCTTTACAGCTGTGTAAAGACTTTTTTTCTCTCATTCTTGTGTTGTGTCTCACATATGTCAACATACTTCAAATGTAAAATGAACTCCATCAAGATGGATTAACTCCCGCATGAGATTAGGACTAATACATACACATACGAAGAAGAAAGGAGATGAAATAGCAGCCAACTTCAAAATGCCAGTTCAGGTTTATCCTCCTGTAACTAGGTAGGGAAGGAAAGTCAGAGTTTCATGGGCTGGAATTCAAAACCTCCTCAGGGATGTACAAGCTAGCCACATTGCTGAGGATTCATGGTTTGAAGCATCAGGAATGTCTGAGGTACTTTTTTTGCTTATGTGGTAGGGGGATATATTGACTTTTCAATACAGTGATAATTAGCTGTGAATGAGCAGTACTACAGTGGCTCTCATTCGCTTCATTCCTTCCCCTTCTGTGAATACATAATTAGCAAAGGTATAGAAAGGTTTCACTATATTTGAGTATCAGACATAAAAAGATATCTTCAAGAGGTATATAAGCTTGACAAACCTCTAATTTATTAACAATCCTCCGCACATAGACATGTTTGCCTGTAATAATAGTGACTTCACTCGTGAGGATGCAAAGATGTCATTCAGCAGCGGCCCTTTCTGCTGACAAGGCACTTCTGTATATTGCTGTGGTGGTTTAACAAAATTAGGAGCTCCATCTTTTCCACCCCGTTGAAAGAAGTATCATAGAGTCATAGAATATCCCGAGCTGGAAGGGACCCATAAGGATCATCGAGTCCAACTCCTGGCTCCACAAAGGACCAGCCCAAGCAGAGCAGATGGCTGAGAGCATTGTCCAGACGCTTCTTGAACTGAGAACCTGCATAGAAGAGCCCTTCAAGAGGACCTGCAACAAAGCCTTGGTCACTTTTCTGCCAAGTCCAGCATCTTCACATAACAAATTTTTACATACAGCTTAAATTGGTGGATCTGATGCCCCTGATGCCCCTTTTCTGCTGTCTCCATTGGGAGCACGCAAGCAGTTAGGTAGGGGTGGGCCTCCAAACCTACATGCACTCATGTCTGTGCTTTTCAGTGCTCCCTCTCTTCTCTTACACAAGGTGAATCTGCAACTGCTACCATCTTCCTGTGTTTGGTTTACACACTGAGTTTGCCGGGGGGTTTATTGTCTTTGTTCTCCATTCCAGGAGAGGGAGAAACAAAGAATCTTCTGCTATATTTGCTACCTTCCTTTCTACAGTCCCTTGGTCATGGAATATTTAAACTGCTTCCCACAAGGTATCAAACAACGTTATCATTATCGTTAATTACAAAGTAACCTGATGTATTTTTATAATTAAAGGGAAGTAAATGACATTTGGAGTTTAATTCTGAGCTTCTGCAGAAGGCAGTGGTTAAGTTAAGTCACTTATTGGAAGTACAAAATACTATTTTGTGAAAGAGGAAGATGAAATGGACATAGAGACAGGAAAAGGTGAATCAGAACCACAATACCTTGTCTTTCAAAATAAGTATCTGCATTGTTTCAGCCAGAAGAGAAAGAGCCTCGCTGTACAGAATAGTTGGGGTAATCATACTATACCATAAAAGGACAGATTTGAACAGAACTATATTTCTTGTGAAACAGGGATGAAAACTGCTGTTTGCAGATCCTTAATTAAAAGGTAGCTATCAAAGCCTTTTAAACCAGAGAGATTACCGGTTCTCAAAATGTTAATCTTATACTGTCCTTCTATACAGTCTTATTTCAACCCACATTTCTATTTTCAAAGCATGTATGCTGAGGAAGAGGCACATCAAAGTTATGAATATCAAAATAGCAAGTCATGTAGTGCTACACGATTTTCAAATAATTTAAGACTCAGTAAATAAAACAATTATTTATTCTGATTCAGTTGAAGTCAAAGTGGTGCCTCCAGTGCTGTACCACGCTGCTACCTGTGTTGCAGGCAAAAGAAACAAGCAGCACATGATATGCTGCATATTGCCCTCTTACAGGATGAAAGGCAGCATCTGCTCCTGCAGTCAGTGGGGACCACTGAACCACCCGACAGCCCAATCCAAAGCCACCCAACGGTGCCTGACCCAACAGCTCAGAGGCAACACCAACACGGCCAGGCAGAACCTCGGGGAACCTGCACAGGTTGTGGCTTCGGGTGAAAGGATGAAGACCTTCCTGCTGAGCATGACATGCAGGTAAGCTGTCCCCTGGCAAAGCAGCCAGCACCCACACAAAACGTCTGGTTTTGTCTTGGCCAGGCAACGTGAGCTTTGACTGGGGCTGAACTGCTGAAGGAAGAGCACATGTGCAGAGTTAATCTACATGCCATGATACTACAGCCCAGAACTGCTGAAAATTAAGTCACTTTTCCATAGCTGCCTAAAATACAAGCATTTAACACCTTTTCACAGTGTGAAAAAGCTTCACTAAATCACAATACTAATAACATACATGCTATTGACAGTACTAAGGATCTTGAGGGATTCTTGAAACATCAGAAGCTTCCATTTTATGTTACAAAAGACAGGGTATTTATTATAGCACTTATTATTTGTAATTCTCAATTTGAATAACATTGTGCAAGGTCTTACAGATATTTTTCAAGGTTGCTCTACTTCAAATTTCACATCGAAACATAGCATTAATTTGTAAACCTCTATGCCTTTTCATCTGTACCACAGTATACCTCTTAACTGCAGGATACTGTCATCTTCATGCACATTTCAGAACACATTCATTTGTGTGTCAATCTGCCCACTGACTTCCTGTATGCTACAGGTCTTCTCCAGCAATTTCACATCTGGCATTCATTCTTAAAATAATAGGAGGGCCATCATCAGGAAAAGACAGCTTAATTGAAACTAAACTCTCTACGTAATGGTTATTCTTAGAATAATAGAATCATCACAACTTCACTGGACAACCTGCTCCAGTGCCTCACACCCTTATGGTAAAGAATTTCTTCCTTATATCTAATCTAAATCTACTCTCCTTCATCTTAAGGCCATGCCCCCTTGACCTATCACTTAGCACAAGGACTTGCCCTTGTAAACAGCCCCTCTCCAGCTTTTCTGTAGGCCCCTTCAGGTACTGGAAGGCCGCTGTTAGGTCTTCCTGGATCCTTCTCTTCTTCAGGCTCAAGTCCAACTCTCTCATCCTGGCTTCATAGGAGAGGTACTCCAGCCCTCTGACCATCTTCATGGTCCTCCTCTGGACTTGCTCCAGCAGCTCCATGTCTTTCTTGCACTGGGGACCCCAGAGCTGGACGCAGTACTGCAGGTGGGGTCTCATGGGAGCAGAATAGAGGGACAGAATCCCCTGCCTCGACCTGCTGGCCACACTATTTCTGATGCAGCCCAGGACACTGTTGGCTTTCTGGGCTGCCAGCGCACACTGCCGGGTGATGTTGAGCTTCTCATCAGTCAGCACTCCCAAGTCCTTCTCCTCAGGGCTGCTCTCAATCCGTTCTCTGCTCAGCCTGTAGTTGTGCTTCGGATTGCCACGATGCATCTGCAGGACCTTGCACTTGGCCTTGTTGAACTTTATGCAGTACTCATGGGCCCAGCTCTCCAGCCTGTCAAGGTCCCTCTGGATGGTATCCCTTCCCTCCAGCATGCTGACTGCACCACACAGGCTGGTGTCATCGGCAAACTTGCTGAGGGTGCACTCGATCCCACTGTCCATGTTGCCGACAAAGATGTTAAACAGTGCTGGTCCCAGTACCGACCCCTGAGGAACATCACTCATCACTGGTCTCCACTTGGACATCGAGCCATTGACCACAGCTCTTTGAGTGTGACCATTCAGCCAATTCCATATCCACCAAGTGGTCCATCCATCAAATCCATATGTCTCTAATTTAGAGACAAGGACGTCATGTGGGACAGTGTCAAACGCTTTGCACAAGTCCAGGAAGATGACATAAGTTGCTCTTTCCTTGTCCACCAACTCTGTAACCCTATTGTAGAAGGCCACCAAATTTGTCAGGCACGATTTGGCCTCAGTGAAGCCATGTTGGCTGTCACCAATTACATCCTTATTTTCCATGCGCCTGAGCACAGTTTCTGACAGGGTCTGCTCCATGATGTTGCCAGGCACAGAGGTGAGACTGACTGGCCTGTAGTTCCCCAGGTCTTTCATTTTTTCCTTTTTGCCTGTTTCTGCACACTCCCAATAACATAAATAGTCTAGGAAATAAGAGTTTATTTGAAATCATATAAAAATTCCTCAAATTACTAGTATTTGATAATTCCATCCCATGTCCCCTTCTATTTTCATCACAGAAAGCACCTTCCACTCCTCCAGGTAGTAGTGGCATCCTGAGGGTTCCTGAAGCCACATCTGTTGCCAGGTACTATCTTGAACCCACTTCTGGTTAAAGCTCTTTTCCGACAGCATGAACAGCATGAATGGTACACATCACCATTCAGATGGGTTTACAGAACAAACCTTTTTTGTTTTAGTCAGCCAAAATTCTAATACCATCAAGCAACTAGTCTTTGAGTAATTAGATCTTCCGCCCGACACAGCATACAGCTTTGTGAAGCAGGGCATTAGAAAATAGGTTGGGCTCTCTGAATTAACAATGAACAGTTGTCCTGTATGTTTATCTGGAGGTAGCAAGATCCGCCCCCCCCCCCCACCTTGTTCCTCAGGTAGATGAGTCTCAGAGATATCAGATGTCCTATGACTGCATCCTTACCAGTGTTCATTCACTGTTTTCTGTGGTTGATGAAGAGGTATAAAATGAAAGAATAACCATTCTTTCTTTTTTAATTATTTATATTAAAATATGGCTGGCAGGGGGTCTATAGAAAGATGGAGAGGGACTGTTTATGAGGGAGTGTAGTAATAGGACAAGGGGTAATGGGTTTAAACTAAAAGAGGGGAGATTCAGATTAGACGTTAGGAAGAAATTTTTCCCTGTGAGGGCAGTGAGGCAGTGGAACAGGTTGCCCAGAGAAGCTGTGGCTGTCCCCTCCCTGAAAGTGTTCAAGGCCAGGTTGGATGGGGCTTTGGGCAACCTGGTCTAATGGAGGGGGTCCCTGCCCATGGCAGGGAGGTTGGAATTAGATGATCTTTGAGGTCCCTTCGAACCCAACCCATTCTGTGATTCTATGATATATATTTACTGAGTAGAGCTAAGAAGGGAAACAAAGAGCATACATATAAAATTGATTGTTCTAGCTGTTCCTTTGTCCCAGTCAGGTGCTTACACATCAGCAGTGCTCAGGCAGGTTGGATAAATCACAGACATAATTGCCTCACAAACGCCTAGCAATACAGAATCCTGGTTCCTTTCCCAACCAGTATATCTCCAGGTAGTCCCTGACAGCCCTGTTCTGCAAGACAGAAATGATGGCCACCTGCATGTAGTCTGACAACTCGGTATCAGCAAACCTGCTTCTGATTAC
The DNA here is from genome assembly GCA_013399095.1 of Psophia crepitans. Taxonomy (NCBI): domain Eukaryota; kingdom Metazoa; phylum Chordata; class Aves; order Gruiformes; family Psophiidae; genus Psophia; species Psophia crepitans. Next base: position 86,010 of record VWZZ01000942.1, on the reverse strand, counting down.
TGTTTAGTACAGTATATAGTATTTAGTATGGCTATTAAAATCAGCACCTGGTGTTGATACAATGCCAAGTTCATATACAATCTCCATGTTCTCCCATCAGCCACTCACAACATCCTCCAGAGGGGAACTCAAAGCCCTTGCTGTGGTTTCTGGCCCTTCTGCCTTCTCCTGAAAAAGACACTGCAAGAAAGTGCTGCCCTTTGGCACCAACTGTAACTCAGGTCATGGAGCCAGGTAAGACTGGGCATTGCCTTACGTGCTTTATTTAATTTGAGATGTTGGCATGTTATAGTTTCCAGCATACGAAAAGGAAGGTCAAACAGGTTCTTCCTGTGACTCTGTGAAGAATTTTGAATAGTGGCACAATTTTGATTGGCATTTCAGACCAGAAGATATGGCTGTAGGAAGCCTAGTGCTTAACTAGGGTTGCAGAAGTCCATCCAGTACCAGGAATGAGTACAGTTCAGCTGTGCAGAGCAATTACTTATAGCTGGTTTGACTGATTTAGTTTTCCTTACCTGAACAATCACCATATTAGGGACAGACATATAGAAGCTGATGAAATAATAGGCTTTCTTCACTTTAAGTACACAAATACAGCAAAGATCAGTAAGAAGTAAGAGGAAACCATTCTCGGAGATCCCTTCACACACATTTATCCTGTAGTAATGATGAGTGATATTTCTTGACTCTTTCAGTGGTACCAGTACCAAGTAGGTATCACGAAGTCATCAGCGTTTCAGTTTTACTAAATCTTTTGCACAAATGGTTAGTGCCATTCCAGAGCAGTCATTTTGGTCTCATGGAGGAACTAGGACCTCTCCTTCAGAATAATGTCTGACAGTGGATGCTGCAAAGCAGGCTGGTTCTCAGAGCACTGAGATCTCCTCTACATCCACCTCCTTTGGCTCTCTTGTCCCACAGCACCTCATTTCACCATCGTCTCCCTTTTTAGGCTATACAGATTCCCTACTGAATACTCCAGTGTTTCACAGGATAGAGAAAAGGACGTGAGAACACAAAGAGCTTATAGCCTCTGCTCCTTTTGATGCTGGAGAAGGGAAGATGTGCAAGTAACATCTGTTCTGGGGTGCAAGACAAAGGCTGGGGCAGTGTAGGGCCAGATGCTGCGGAGTCAGGAAGAGCTGAACACAAGATTTGTATTGTGATTGCTGCAAACTCTTATGTTGTCATAGCAGTGGCACCTAAAAATTCTGAAAACACTTGCTACTGAGATATTATGGTGACCTCAGGATATAACCCATCATCACCCTATAGATCCATTCCCATTCTTCAGCCTCTTGTAAACTGCATTTCCACACAGTTCCTGCTTACAAAATCTCCAGCCCCCCCAAATATTCGATTTTCCCTTTGCAGCAGGCTGCCAAGCTGCTATCTTTGACCCACTGACACTTCCCACACAGGCCTCTGATCCCTCTGAACTTGATCCCTTTGATACCTCCATTTTTTTTACACGTACCTATGTTTGTTGCTTCCAGATGATTTTCCTTCAGATCAACACTGCTGCATGAAATTGCAATTGGGCAGGAGTCCAACGGAGCATAAGGATTAGTCCAAGCATTCGCTCTGATCTTCTGGAACATACCAGGGATTCAATGTCTCACAGAGCATTGAACCCTTCCATTGCTAGGTATTAATACTAAGTGCCAAATGAAACAGTAGTTTCATAACAGTATTTTCTAGGGTGCAAAAGCAAAGACTATTGAAAACTTGAAATAAACTCTCAAATGTCGGTATGGAACAAATATTCCCTGTTTACTTTATAACAAGAACTTGTGGGTATCAAATGAAATAAGCCACTGGATCCAGAATAAACAAAAAGAGGAATTGCTTCATAGAGCATGATGTTAAGTTGCAGAACAATAGGGGCATTATCATGTTTCTGATGGTTTTGGCCATTCTGTAAAGTTCAGTTCATTCCTTGATATAAGTATGTGTTTAACACCAGAGTACATAGAATAGGTCAGAACCTGGAATATATCATACAAATAATGGAGCCACATTTCTACAGCTCAACGTTTTGAGAGAGAGCAAGCACATCAGACAAAAATAAATCAAGAAATAAAACACTTTGTCATGCAAGGTCATGTTCCACAGAATAAACAGGATTCTGAGAAGTGATTTTTCTGTGGAATTTCAGTAAGGAATTAATGTGCATTAGGTGATAATCACCAATCCTGACTATGATTTTTTTCTTACCTTCCCGAAAGTAAACTTCTGTCATGGTATTTTCCTGATAAAAAAATGTGTTACAACCATTTCCAACCAAATCTTAATGCTGTCCTCTCACCAATTATATTATTATTTTGAAGATGTTATTAAAACCCATGACTGCTTTTCCTGAGTCACCTTCATTTAGTCTTTATCATTTTTCGGTTTTAGGTTGTTTTAAACTATGTTTTTCATATAGCTCTTTGTTTTTTAGAACATAAGAGAGTTTTAAGGTGAGGAAAAGTGCAACAATATATCTAGGGAAAATATATGACAGCTTCACAAATCATGAGCTGGGAAATGTGTGTCAAGCTAGATACAGAACTCCAGACTAAAACCATATGTATGTCAGAAGAAGAACATCTGCTTTAAAAAAGCTGGCAGCAAGTATCAGCTGAGCCTGATCTTTTTTATAAGTTATACTCTTTTGTTTTCTTTTTCCTTATTCTTTTGGCATTTTTATGGCTGTAGCTAATATGGAAAATTTCTTATAGACAGTAGGATGCAGCTGCTATCACATCATACAGGGAAAGTATGGTTTATCATCTCTAACCAGAAATAAAATAAAAAAAAGAAAAATAATCAAATCTGTCAACTCTTTCAAAGGCGAATATGTGAAAAAATGATATATTGCAACTGAGGCTGCAGAAAATTGCTTAGGGATTAGATCTAGTTACTATTTCTTCTCAGACGCTGATACTGCTCAGATGTCTTGTTAATGATAGCGCTATTTATCAAAGCTGCCTTTTTAAGAATGGTGACAATCTGTACATCTTGTCTTTAATTTCTTTTAATAAACCCAGTTTTCTACAGGAGGCAAAACTCATCCAAAAATTACACTAACGCTGCTCTACAAGGCAGTTACTATATCATCATGTGAGGAAAGGCTCTTTATGCCTGAATGTCCAACGACACGCGGGCTAGGCCCCAGTTCAGAAACATGCCTACGCTTAAGTCCTACTGCCTGTCTCCTGCTTAAAGATGCGGACATACAAGCACTTTGTTACAGGGACGGAATTAAAGAAGCCTCGACTCTCTACCCCTTTTGCACTTTTAAAGATAATTATCAGCTTTTGAGTGACTTAGTGCAGGCTCTTACGATCTTAACTGCAGAGGGAATGAGTACCTGCAGTTTGCAGTCATTCCATGTATTGGGTTTGTGTGGTAAGGTTTTGGTAGCGGGGGGGCCACAGGGGTGGCTTCTGTGGGAAGCTGCTAGAAGCCTCTCCCTTGTCCAACAGAGCCAATGCCAGCCGGCTCCAAGACAGACCCGCTGCTGGCCAAGGCGAAGCCCATCAGTGATGGTGTCAGCACCTCTGGGATAATGGGGTGGGGAGGGGGTGGGGGGAAGAAACAGCAGGAGCAATTGCAGCCAGCAAGAAGAGTGAGAATACATGAAAGAAACAACCCTCAGTCACCCAGGTCAGTGAAGAAAGAGAAGGAGGAGGTGCTCAAGGCACTGGAGCAGAGATTCCCCTGCAGCTCATGGAGGATGATGGAGAGCAGAGATTCCATGTGCAGCCTGTGGAGGACCCCATGCCAGAGCAGGTGGAGGCACCCAAAGGAGGCTGTGACCCAATGGGAAGCCCTCGCTGAAGCAAGCTCCTGGCAGGACCTGTGGCCTCGTGCAGACAGGAGCCCAGGCCAGAGCAGGTTTGCTGGCAGGACTTGTGACCCTGTGGGGGACCCATGCTGGAGCAGTCTGCTCGTGAAGTTCTGCACCCCATGGGAGAGACCCACACTGGAGCAGTTCGTGAAGAACTGCAGCCTGCGGGAAGGACTCACATTGGAGAAGCTGGTGGAGGATTGTCTCCTGTGGGTGGACCCCAGGCTGGAGCAGGGGCAGAGTGTGAGGAGTCCTCCCCCTGAGGAGGAAGGAGCGGCAGAGACAACGTGTGATGAACTGACCACAACCCCCATTCCCTGTCCCTTTGTGTTGGTGGGGGGGAGGATGTAGAGAAAACTAGGAGTAAAGTTAAACCCAGGAAGAAGGGAGGGGTGGAGGGAGATGTTTTAAGATTTGGTTTCATTTCTCATTATCCTATTCTGATTTAGTTGGTAATAAATAAAATCAATTTTCCAGGGGTGAGTCTGTTTTGCCCGTGACGGTAATTGGTGAGTGATCTCTCCCTGTCCTTATCTCAACCCACGAGCCTTTTGTTATACTTTCTCTCCCCTGTCCAGGATGGACAGTTAGAGAGCAGCTTTGGTGGGCATCTGGCCTCCAGCCAGGGTCAACCCACCACATGAATATAAGGAACTGAAATTGCTCAGCACAGAAACTTGGATTTGAGTTTGCAGTACGTGTACTTTGAAGTATAGGATTTGATATAGACAGTATGGGATTTTATATTTGAACTATTGAAGTGAGCTCCCAGATGCCAAAGTAATGACAAACCAGGGAAAGTAGAACTGTATTGTTAGCAGGCTGGTGCTGCTATAACTCACAGGAAACTACAAGTATTAGCTGAGGATCTTGACTACTATGCTTCTATGAGTTTATACCTTAACGAAGTAGGCTACTGAATCAAAGCTCTGGCATAAAATAGTATTTTAGAAAACAATTTAAAATGAAGCACTGATTAAAAAAGCACATAAATGTGGTCTTAGTTTGTTCTTGATTACTTGGGAAAGAGAGCCAATTTTGGTTAAGAATGACAGAACAAAGGAAAGAGGAAGGGAGAAGTGGTATAAGATCTATGAGATAGATTGAGGGTGTTTTATTTAAATGGGCAAAATTCTGAACTACAAAGTGAAAATAAGGGGCAAAACTGAGCAACTGTTTGAAGATAGACTTGTGGTCATGTGATTGCAGTCTCTCTAGGATCAGACATAAGTATTTATAAACATAACTTTGTCTAAAATAAGAACATTCTTTTTAGTTGAAACTAACTTCATGATCTTTTAGAAATTGTTTTGCTGGGGTTGCCTTAAGGGAACACTTCTAAACATGTGTTTTGATAACAGCTAGGCAGGTGGCCAGCTATGATCTCTACTCTTGATCAGTTAGTTGCACATATCAGATTTGTTTCTCCATTCCCTTTCTTTCCTCTTAGTTTCTTTGCCTCTTCTATACACCAGTTAGAGTTGGGTTTGGAGTGTTAGGGGTTTTAAAACTGTTTTTTGCAACATCTAGCAAAGCATGGTATAACTTGGTTGAGACCTTAGCATGCTTTAAGAGTAAAGGAGAGACAATAAAGTGTTCTGAAGAGAAGAACATGATACTATGTACTTATTTTTTTAAAATAGGCTGAAAATATAGTGCCTCAAAAATATCTGTTGGCTTCTGAAATACAAATTACAAAACCATGGGTCTGTTGAAGCTCCTTTTTTAGCTACCTGAACAATACTGCTGATCAAGCTCCAACAGCCTTGGCGGAAGTCAGTTCATTGACACAACTCAACCAGCACCTCTGAAAAGAACGTTACGTTATTAAAGTTTGCATGCTGGTGCAGAGCTTCAGCCACCCTAACAGATAGAAAGGACAGCAGACCATTTCAGTACAAGTGAAAACTTGATGTAAAAGAGGGAAGAAACTTTATATTTTCATTTAATGAAACAATAAGGAACAATTACAAAGACACAACTCTTACACCATTGATTCACTTTGCTGCTGTCTGTGAGAACAGCTAAGCGCTGTGAAACTTCAGTGCACAGTAAATTAAGAAGTGTACTAGTGCCCTAGAGATGCTTATTATTCTTATTTTCCTTCAAAAACACTTCACATACTGCAACTTTTGAAGTTTCAGAACCAGGTTATCTTGGTTTGGAATTCACACAGAATTGTTTTGCATTATCTCAAGTACGGTATTACAAATAATTATCTTTACATTATTTTTAAAGTGATATGAAAACATACTGGGGGGGACTGGACGGCGATATGGCATAAATGACCATTGCTCCTTTGATTTCCATTTAACTGTAACTCACATCACTGAGGATCTAACCCAGTGAGAAAAAGTAACTTGCCTCCAGTCATACCCATGTGACAGAACCAGGAATAAAACCACAACTTCTGACTCCCAGTCACAGGTGAATTAAATAATACTTCCTACAGGGCACATCTACATTATCCTCAAAGCCAAATTCCCGACCTTATACATTATCTACATGCGGGAATGCCCTTGAGGTTTCCCTTAGAGTGATTCACCTGGTGAGCCAAGAACCAAAAATCTCAATTTTACTTAGAACTTAGGGTACCTATAAGGGGACGAGTCAAAGTTGGATCTTATGAAGAGCCATGGGGAGGAAAAACTACAGACAAACAGCAATAAAAATTCAAGACTAAAGAGAGGCAAACCAATGCTGCTCTTCCTCGCAAGTCATGAGGTCAAAGACCTACCATTGCAGCATATATAAACGGCAAACAGGGCTTTTTCCCTGAAAGTCAAAAACTGCTGGGGCTACGTTTAAAGTTAGTGTTAACTAGGACAAGTTGGTGCGTGATGACTGTGCACAGTGTTGCAGACTATGGAAGTCTGATGACATATTCTGTGATAACAGTGAGCCAGTCTTTCAGGAAATGCCAAAGGGTCTTGATTTTTTTGCCTGAAGGAGCTGTAGTTGAAGTTCTTATGAACCTTATGACTATCAAGGAGATTGTAAGCACTGTAGCAGAGTGGGAGTAGGTATCAGCAATACCCGGACTAACAACACCCATGCAATAAGGCAGAAACAGCATGTTAGATTTTATCAGGATGGCAATGCAGATCATGCAGGAGGATGGATTTGGGTATTCTAAAGCATGTCTCCTGACCACAGGACTGACCAGGCTCATGGATCGATGTCCCCCTAATGCATTAGAAGGGTGATGATCAACACTTCTGACTACAACAGAGGCCCAGACTGACAACTACTGCTTCAGAGCCAGCACTGACCTGCCACAAAAGACTCTGAAGATTGTCTTCCACCTCTATAAATCAGCAGCCCATGGCTGATCACCAGGACACAGCTGTCCCAGTAGATGTGCGTGATGAAAACTTGCAACTGCACTGATGTTGCTGGTGTGACATTTTTAAATAGATATCCAGTACCTATACCAGACTTAGAAAGGCTGTGACAAACGCAAACAATGGCCAGTGAGCAGGCTATAACGATGGCACTGCATTCCCTATGATGACTCCTGACTTCTTTTCTGAACCTCTGTTAGAGCTCCTGGACTGAAGTAGAGAAAATGGCCTCTACTGAAGTAGAGGGAATGTCCACAAGTTGCGCCAGGGGAGGTTCAGGTTGGAGATAGGAGAAATTTCTTCTCGGAAAGGGTGGTCGGGCATTGGAACGGGTTGCCCAGGGAGGTGGTGGAGTCACCGTCCCCGGGGGTGTTTAAAGAAAGGTTGGATGTGGTACTTAGGGACATGGTTTAGTGGGTAATAGGTGGTAGGGGGACGGTTGGACTAGATGATCCTTGAGGTCTCTTCCAACCTTAATGATTCTATGATTCTATAATTCTGTGAAAAGGTGACAGAAGAGGTGCAGTAAGGTGGTGCAGATAGCATGTATGTAAAGCAACATGGTAAATTGATGATGTATATGATACAAGTGTGTTAGGCATAGCACGAATACTAGAAGATCCCTGTTAAGCATGGGGCAGGGGTTTGTATTTGTATCAATTGTTTGATAGGTTTGATTGTTTCTTCTAAGAAACATCTCCAGCATGTTCTCATTTCTATCAGCTGACTATCTTGTACGGCTTTGACCCAATGAAGCGCTTTGGGCATGAATAGCAGCAGCCTGAAGCTTTGTTCTCTTTCCCTAAAAATTCCTAAAATGGGATCTACCCTGCCTAACTTAAGAGCCTTCTCTAATTCTTGCCTAATCTTTAGGAGAAAAATGAAGTAACCCACTTACAAGCTTGAGGTTCTCACACAGGAAAAAGAGAATGGTTAACCCACCAAATAGTTCTCAGGGAAGATTCTTTCTACGTTCAGGAAAGTTTAAGCAATGAATTAGGAAGACAGCATCTCCCTCTGCAGGACTTCAGAGACACCTTTCTGGTTTCACACAGGAAAACACAAGTACTTACAGAAAGTACTTCTATATGCGTAAACAGTGAGTATAACCTGGATATCCAATTCCAGCAACTTCAGACCAGATCCTACCCCAGTCATTTCAGTGATTAGAATCAAACATCTAGCGAGCAGTCTGATGGATTTTAATCAGGCCACTTGTGCTTGAACGCTCTGCTGGGTTAGTGACTACAAGAGGAAGCAGGAGCTGATGATCAGAAGGTGTAAGTGAAGCGTCACGTTACATAGGTTCTATTTCTGGCTCTGGTATTTCTTCTGTGCCTTATACAAATCACATTACATATGTACTAAGGAGAAAATATTATTACCCACATTTGGAAAAATGCTGATTTATATAGATAACTGTGGTTATTGTTACACACTTCTGATGCAATTTTGAGGAAGCTGTTGGATAGGAAATAGCAGATTGTTCAGGCTTCCAGGCTCCGCAGTGAAAAATAGTGTCATAAATACAAAATGCAACGTTTAAGCTTTAGGAGGTTAAATTGGTAATAATTAACCTTACTTCTCTTTTTCATATCTACAAAAGAAAGATCAAAGACCTCTACTAGACCTTCAGGACTTGCTTTTGCTTAAAATCCAGAGAATTAAAGGGGCTTTCTGTGAACAGTATTGTTTTTAAAGAAAGCACCTTTGAAATGAACTGAAAGGGGATATTTCAGTCCCGCACAACTCACCCATAAATTTTATTTGAACTCAAGTATTTCCAGTCTTCCCATGAAAGCAACAACTGGACTGTTACCAAAAAATCTTCCAGTGAGCAGGGGGAAATTGTATGTCAGAAGAGTGCAAATGAGTATCAAAATAGAAGTAAGCAGCCTGGATAATTTTATTTATAATAGATGGAAGTGGAAATTAGAGAAAGAGAGAAATTTATGGTCTGTTTACATATTTTTTCCAGCAGCATATTCCTGAAAGTCAGACTCATTTCCTGCACGATACTCCTTCGTACCTGCAGCACCTCTCCTCCATCGCAGTTACCAGAACATCCCCCAAAGGCCTGCCTGGACAGATGATCCAAAACAATATTTAAACCATGTTCAAGCAGCAACAACATTACACCGCATCCCTTATAAGGACCTCAAAGCTTTCTGGAAATGTTAGCTGCCATCAGCACGGAGCGCAGCGCTCGCTCCCGGCCCGGTGCTTGTGCACAGTACATCAGCCAGCCAGCAGAAGGCTCCCTAAGCTCGGAGTGCCGCCAGAGCACCCACCCGGCGGGCAGCCCGGGGCCGAGCAGCCCGGCCGGAGGGGCGCGGGGGGCGGCGGGCAGCAGCCGCCTGGGGAC